>JAODKL010000036.1:24037928-24063848 GCA_026780765.1 Petrocephalus schoutedeni
ACGTGATAATTATATTGTACAAACGTGATAAAGCTCAGATTTCTTTTTTACCTGGGTGGCAGCTCTACGCTTCCGTAGATAAGTGATTAGTCTGAAAGTATAATATGGGTTAGATGGTGACTTGGTGGATAAGGGATTAGTCTGAATGTATAGTATGGGGTTGATGGTGACTTGGCAGATAAGGGGTTACTCTATAAGTATAGCCTGGGGTGGATGGTTACTTGGTGGATAAGGGATTATTCTGAAAGCATAGTATAGGGTAGCTCTGCTCCTTGTTAGTCTTATTTTTAAGTGCTTCCCAGATCTGTCATTGACATTTTTCGCGACTGTTGTCCATGCCCTGGTGAGATTCCCCATTGTTCAGTTTTTTCAGTTTTGAACTTTTATTCTGTGCTTATTTAATATAAAGATCCCAGTTCCTGTTGTGTTGTGTGGTGTGAAAGCAACACATGAAAGTGGGACTTCAGTGTGAAAGTGCCTTGTGTCAGGGCATGCAAAGTTTCTTGGGGACCTTAAATTGAGCACTGTATATTTTGATTAATGTGTCTAATTGTCAGTATCTTCATACATTATTGTCAGCAGAGCAGGCAATAATGGTGGTGGCGTGGTTAGCACTGTTGCCTCACACCTCTGGGACCATGGTTCAAATATCTGCCCAGGTTCTATGTGTTTGGAGTTTGCAATGTTCTCGTTATGGGGTTTCTGCTGGGTACTCTGGTTTCCTCCCACTGTCCAAAATCATGCTGAGGCTAATTGGAGGTGCTAAGTTGTGAATGGTGTGTGAGTGTGTCCCGCAATGGGCTGGTCCCTGCCTCATGTGCATAGCTTCTGAGATAGGCTCTGTGGACCCTCTGGGACCCAGAAGTATAATTGGTTTCAGGAGATGGGTGAAACAGAAAAACAAACCTTCTCAATTTAGGTTAAACTTCACCTAATCAGTTGTTGAAAATGATATTTGAATATCAGTCTGACCTTAGTGCAGCCCAGTTTAACTTACTTAAACTATGGTCTACATCGCTAATCAGGACCCATGGTACAAAGAGCAAGTACATCCGTTTACCAGTAATGTGTCTGTGGATGATGCTGGTAGCCATGGCTACGTCAATGTTGGTTCAGATGCTCCTCACCTTCTCTCCAAAGAAGGAGTGACGTGATTCAGTTGAAGTGACTAGGATTCTCTCTCGTACGTGAGCAGTCAGCTCAGAGCAGAAAGCCACAATGACATTTATTCAAAAGTTTTTTTCTAGGTTAAATGGAATTCGAGGAAGATGGACAGCATCTCAGCTGGCATTGATTAAACCCATTCGACTGATGTCCTCTGGTGCATCGGGCAAAATTTCTGTGACAATATGGCTTCTAATGAGCAGATGCCTTGCCTGGCAGGTGGGCTTCCTGTTCTGATATAATGTCCCTAAGCTGACCTTCAGGAGACAGAGACCTAGAGCTCCTCATTAATGGCCTAACTTACCCATACTGTGGTATATGTTAAGATCACAGGTCCTGGGTATGACCCAGTGATACCTTCTGGCTGCTCTCATCTCTTCTCCAGCTTGTTAGCATGTCAGGCTCTTTCTAACTGGTGACATGAAGTACCAGCCCAGTTCCTTTTTCTCAGAGTAAAGTGTGGTTTGTTGTAGGAATTCATTAACAGGGTTTAAAGTATAGGCCATTTATAGTACAGGAGAGGTTCCCAAGGTTGTATTCTATATGAGCGGCAGCTGACTTCATCTGATGTTTCTTAGTTCAGTCTTTGATTCAAGATTCAAGATTATTTATTTGTCACATGCATAGTTATACGGGTACAACACACAGAGAAACGTATCCTGAACCGCTCTTTTGACTGTGAATAAGAATCAAATAATAAAAATAATAAAATTACAGTAAGAATTCTTTCCAGTAGTCCAAAGACATTGGCATTTTATATTGCGCGTAGGAGATGGTTGTCTGAGAACGATTGCACATGACCAGAGTGAACCCCATCTTGGGCCCCGTGCCTTAGTGAGAAGGCAAGTTAGAGTAGTGCTTTTGACAGTAGTGCTTTTGACTTTTTGCAGTAGCCCCAGACTAGAGCCCCTATTTATGTCTGACCTGAACAAGGTACTTGTACTTGGAGTGCCCATTTTTTTTATTATTATTCAGGAACCGTTTTATCCTTTAGATAAACCCCTAGTCTGCCTCCTGTTTGGAATGGTAGATGCACTATAGTCTAGTCAGCACTCTTCCATGAAGACACTCCATGCATCAGTTTTACTTCCTAGCCACATGATATACATCATCTCTTAGTGATAACATGAAAGTTTGGGAGTTCTTGGTACACTAGCAGGAATTGAGCAGAAAGCTTGAGAGTAGGAGGCAATTGATTGCCTATGGAACTCGGCACAATGGTCTGACATCCTTTTGATAGGACTTGGCTTTTTGGATACATTTGCTTTTCTTTCATAAACACTACTTCTTTTTAGGGGAAAAGAGCAGGAGCCAGGATATGGGGATTATTTCTTCTACACTTATTTTTTGGTGATTAAGGTGTCATGATTAAATAGATTATGGATTCATGAAATTATTGAAAAAAATTAACTAGTTTTCGGTATGGCTGTTGCCTCATGACCCTGGGCGGGAAGCATGAAGCTTACCACCCTTTGTGTGCAGTTTGCCTGTTCTTCCCATGTCATGTAGGGTTCCATTCTCCTCCCATAGTCCAGAGACATGTGCTTAGGTGTATCAGTGTCCCTAAATTGCCCATAGTGTGTTCATAGAGTGTACTGTATATACCAGAATGGATTGGTATCTCATTCAAGCTGTTTATGTGTTTCCTGGGATAGGTTGGAGACCCCCTGTGACCCTGCCCAGGATAAGAATTTGGTTGATGGATAATTAGTTTAAATAATGTCTCTGGGACTAACAGTGTCAGCGAACAGATTGCATCCTTTGAGGGGAAATGTTTCTCCATGTGTCTAGAAGATGACGTTTATGAGCCATGACTGTTTCACCAGATAGCGAGATTTCGGGCATCTATGTACTGTCAAAATGCGTATGTATATATATATATATACAGCCCCGTAAGAAATGAAGAGACCACAGCACAGTTTTTTGTTTCACTCATTTCTCAATATATGATTATTTTTGGAAATTGCAGCCTGGTTCTTCTCTGTTTTTCTTTAATTAAGGACTTCTTCCTTGCTTTATTGGACTTCAGTCATGCTTCTAGGAGCCTGATACTAACTGTCCTAGCAGTGCACTTCACACCACTTAATGTTTCCCATTCCTTATGAAAGTCATGTCATCCTCCGATTCTTGAGGCACTGCTGGATAAGTGGATGGTCATCTCTGGCATTAGAAGGTCACTTCCGCCCATTACCTGGCTGGTTTCTGGTCATTCCCAGTGTGTCCTGCTTCACATTGTTTTTGTGTAAGCTGCTGCTGTCTTAGACACGTTGAACCTGGAAATGACCTGCCGCTCAGTGTAGTCTTCTGCCAGGCCAGCCAGGATTAAGCTAGGATTTAGTTTTTTTTTTTATTATTGTGCTGTGGTTGTGCTGTGTATGTGTGCTGTGCTGTGTGCTGTGCTGTGTATGTATTACCCTACATAACACATTGTCCTGTTGCATTGCCTCATATTATACAGTATATTTCTGACTAGGAAGCCATAACCATTTAGCATCGACACAAAGCACTCCATGTTTTCTTTTCATAGTAATTAATAGGCTTAAAATAAATCTCACCTACATTTTTATGTTGAAGGTAAGTATGCAACAATTATACTGGAGCAGGGTAAAAGACAAATTTTATTTTTCCCTGGCTATGAATAAATGTATTTCCTGTCAAGTTAATTAACTCCTTATCTGAGTTATGCAGTAATAATTCAGTGGGTGGACAGCCTTTTTGACTGGAGCAAGTTTGGAATTAGCAGAATTTCTTGAGAAAGGGAAATGCCCTATAAATACCTGCATGTAGGCTATGTTTAAATATAACAAAAATCATTTATATTTGTATGATAATACACGTCTAAATGTGATCTTATGTTTAGTTTATGATGATGGGAAGTAGCATAAAATTGAAGACACTGGGCTGCAACAGTGGTAAAACAGTAGGAACTGCAACCTTACATGCAGCTATTTTTTTACTATGATAGTCCGACATGCGGTTTCAGAAAATGGATGGAAATCAATGGTAAGTATCAACATACATACAAGAGTGACACATTTTTAAGTCCAAACAAATTTCTATATTATCTATAACATCGTGGATGTTGTTTTCTTTTTTTTCAAGCAAGATAAGATGCAGGTGTGAAGCCAAAAGCCATTCACCAGGGCAGGGAAAATCTCAGTGACATTTAAGGCCCACAGGAAAGAGTCTGTCAGAGCTGTGACAAGACACGGCAAACCTAAAATCTCAAGTGCTCATTTACTCATTTGACCAGTTAGAGAGCGATATCACATGGGCATGTAAATGGCATCATTGCTGATGGATGAATGGATAGATGGTAACCATAACAACAGCATTCTCCAGAATAGCTAACATTAGTAATTAACTGTGTTTACATAATGCCATATACTGTAACTAACCATGCAGCAAGCAAGTGAATTGAGCAGTGTGTATGGAACAGGCAATACGTTGGTTTGGCTGAAGCTGGTTAACTAAGGGAGTCAGTGGATGCTGATCTGCAAGCTGAAAGCACTTGAGGCTTGTCAAGCCATACAGCAGCACAATCACACGGGGCTCTATAGCCAGCTTGACTGTGAATTAAAGGAGGCCTGGCGAGATGCATCTTCCATGCTCTGCCTATGAGCACCACTAAAATTGCACCCTGAACCCCCCCCCCCCCACACACACACACACATACACACACATTTGCAACTTAATAGCTCATATATTTAAGCTAACAAGTGTGAGAATACTCATTTAGAGCTAAAGTGCACCTGAATTACCAACTAATACAAAAAAATAAAACATAAGTATTATTGTCAAGTGAGTGAATGAATGAAACCTTGCACACAATGAAATGTATTAACCTTGGTCAAGTGGTGGAGGTGATGCTGCATATGTATTTTTGAAATCAGGAAATGTCACTTAAAAGAATATAGCTATAGTTTATAACTAGTTGTACGGCGTATATTTACCTTCCCAATATTATTCCTAGCAGCGGAACGAAAATAGCAGCAAATCACTCTGACTCAGTGGCAATGAATTTCCACACTTGTGTGGGCGTGTCAGTCCTACTAAGCCTGACCCACCGAGGCTCTCCCATCATCCTAAAACGGGAATATTCTCTGATTTCTGGGATGCAGTTAGCCTGTTTCCAGGGTAACCAGGCCACCAAATCCATTCCCTGATGCATTTCGCTATTGTGCTGTTTGTTTACACAATTAAGATGGAGTCGTTAGGAATAAATATAGCAAATGGAAGATATATATAGACACGGAAGATCAAATTCCATCATGCACATGTATGTATGTATGCATGTATGTGTGTATATTTATAGAAATGTCTATGTTTATATATATATATATATATATATATAAACGTATATTTGTATAAATATACAAATATACAAATATATATATTTAATATATATTTATATATAATATAAATATATAAACACACACATATATATATATATATATATATATATATATAGTTCATGCATACCTACGTGAATATATGTATATAGGGTGCGCAGTTTTGCTCGTTATAAATAGATAGTAAATATTTCCCCAGAGACAGAAAGTTGTCCTTGATGTCGCAGTCTTTAAATAGTTTATTATGTTTACACATTATATAATATATATAATATAAATAAATCTTCTTGAAAATTGTGATTGTGATTGTAGACATCGAGTATTGTGAAGTTCATTATTGAGAAAGACATTTTATACATTTCTATAGTAGTAGAATGCTTACAGAGCTACAGACTGAAGATGCTTGTGTGCCTTTTCCGAGATGCGTGCTTGCATGTCACGGTTTCCTGTGTATTCGCTTCCCAAGTTTAGGTGTGTTCACACAGACGACACACATTATTCATACAGGTGAATCGGCGCGGACGCTGTGCCGGAGTCTGGAGTCACTTGTCTTGTCACGTTAAGACTCCGCTCACGTCGCCGTGGTGCCCGTCGTGCGCATGCGCGCACACTAAACAGGAGCTGTCCGATGGCTGTGCTGAATCAAAGCGCTCGAACTGGCGTGTCATGCAGTCGCCGTGCCGAGCGTTTCACTCAGTAATTGGCAAAATATTTGCACTATCGTTTCCCAAATGCTTTTAACATGTCTTGAAGGGGGTAAAATTGCATAACCTACGTGTTTAATTCATCACGTGTTGAGCTGCAAGATATTATTATTTTTGGTGTAATAACGATTTAGGGCGTCCTAATTTATGTTTACAAAAGGTTCTTTTCCATAAGTCAGTGAGCTTCAGCGTCGCCAAAGAACTAAAGTGAACTATGATCCTAAGAAGTAGAGAACCTGCTGCTCATCGCATGCTCCCGGCGAAGATGTGCAACTGCGCTTCGGCTGCACGGAGAACCCGTGGACCCTGCATCTGACCAGCTTTCACGCATGGGACAAAACAGACAAGTGTGACGAAGATTGCAAGCACGCAAAAGTAATAAATGAAAAACTGAAGGGATGAGCCGCCCCCTTGTTCAGTTTTTCCCTGTCTTATTTGTGGGGTTCCTACAGACCAGCAACTTCAGGTAGGTGGGACTTCTGCTCCTGTGATTGTTGCTCATGCCTGGCTCTGCGGAGCCGTGCACGGTATTATTACCTAGGAAAGGTTTACCTAGACAGCCTCGATTCAGCCTGGCGCCGCTCCCGACTTACCTGGAAGTTGGCTATTGGGTTGTACTCAAAGAAATTGCAATTCGAGACTATGCTAACTGGCGGGTCCAAGTGCTGCTGATTTTTTACTATAAAACAGCGAAGGTTATTATTACGTTTCACAATGAGGGTTCCATTTAAGAAAACAAACACCTACGTATCCATCTGTATTATATTTCATATAGTAAACATTACAGTTTTAGTAAACATAAACAGTAGTGCATAATGATAAGACATCCCTGCATCGACCAGTTGCATTTAGTATGTCATGTAGCACTGAAAACCGTAACTCAACGAAAAAATAAATAGTTTTAGTAAAACACTGCCGGTTTGATGAAATCCGTCCGCGAACTGCACATGCTTCATGCCAAACGAAATTATGGGTTGCTGTATTGCTGGGCTTCCGGACTAGTTCTGCCTTGCTGTTGCCTGTGAGTATCGGTGCAAAAGCGGTGAACAATGGGAAAGAAATAAACTTGGATGCGTGTGAGGAGAAAGAAGCTGATTATACTGCTCTGCTGGCGATACGTAAAGGCGTGTCCATCCATCCTGACAAGGGGAAACGCTACCATGAGCCCGGGGAAGATGAGAATGTGTGTGTTTGTGTGTGTGTGTGTGTGCAGTGGTAATGTTGAAGAAGAAACTAAATTGTCTAAATATCTAAATGTCTAAAATAAAATATCTTTAATGTTATTTTACATATTTATATAGATGGACAAGCATTCATTTTACAGTATATATATTTTTATTATCATTATTGCACATTCAAGGCCAGACCTACCCCTTTCAAGAAGAAACTAAATTGATGTCTTTAATAATGTTATTTTATATATTCATATAGATGATCAATTATTCATTTTACAGTATTTTTATTGGGAAGCTTTACTTGGGAAATCCCGCCATATAAGCAAGCTGATGCTCATTTCACTCTCCAGTGCAGGTTATTTGGGGCTCCTGGGCAACTGTCTGTTCCGCCTACAGCTACAGTAGAGTCGTTCATGTTTCTGCCTGCACATGAACATTTTAATGTGATGTATATGGCTTCATTATTCTGAATTTCATACAATAATTCTGGTGGGCCCTAGCCAGCTGCCTTGTTTGCTCGTACCTGGATCCTACAGTTCTATGGAGCAGTGAATAGATCTTTGTAGTTAACCGTGAATTCCACAGTTGCATGCCTGGCTGAGAAGTACTGTAATCTGTTATTTCCCTGTTTCTCTTAGGGTGGCTGATGGCAAAGAGCATGACTTCAGATCTCCAGGTAGAGGGTCACCATCCACTTTGTCCCCCTCTGACTTTTTGGACAAATTAATGGGTAGAACATCAGGCTATGATGCACGAATAAGGCCTAACTTCAAAGGTACATTTTATATGTTGTATTCCTTAAATCTAAGCATTGAATGCTATAGTTTTATTTTCATAAAATAAAAATGAATTGTTTTGGAGAAGTATAGATGTATAATACATATGAAAGTAGTTGTTCTCCTACGGCTAGAGCATCAGCAAAACATTTGATCTGAAGTCAGTGTAAATATGTATGAATGCTGAAACACTCAGCTGGAAAATGAGATGTGGTCCCGACCCAAGATCTGCTATTGTCAATAAGTCATTGCAGTGCTGGTAACCTGCAGGCACCCACATCTTTGTGCCTGATCATTCAGTCTGAAGGAGAAGGATCCTTCCTAGACATATACACAGGTCTTCCTTCTAGCCTTTTATATGTGAGCCTTGGGAGGCATCAGAAAGCATCTCCTGGCTGGTGAAGTAAACTGAAGATATTAACCTGTAACAATAAGTGGTTTAAATGGGGGTAAATGGTTAAAAAAAAGGTAAACATATTTTATATCACATTTAGTTTCACCAAGGCTGTGGGACATTCTCATCTGTATCAAATGCAGACTTAACTTTAATATCAGTAGTGCCTTCATAGTGGGTCAAAGATTCCCATACACCAGAAAAATAACATTAACACTAGAACAAATTTAATGGAAAAATTTTATTTTACATTTCATTTCATGTTTATATATTTTATATTTTTAATAATTTTATTCATATAAGTCATATATTCCACATTAGACTTGTATGACTTTCGTTTGGATTTCCCATATGCATATAATAATAATTATTATTATTATTATTAATAATAATAATAATAATAATGATTATTATTTTTATTCATGTTGTTCTTGTTTGTTTCTTTGTTTTGTGGTTATTGATAATCATCATTAATAATAATGGTATGAAGTATAGTATAGTAATATAGTATAGTAATATTGATTTCCCATTAAATCCCATAATGCACTGAGGCAGATTTTGTGAACGCTTCATTCAGAAGTATAATCTGAGTGATTTCCTCACTTGTGAAATTTTAGAGATTCAGGCAGGTGTCACGATGCAGTGGAACTGACTGAGAAGCAAAGAAAGTGCCCACAGACATAATGGTGGCATCAGATTGTTGAGCTGGTTAGTAATCAGAGGGCAATCTAATGCAAGTAAGGCTGCTGGGTGCAAAGTCTCACACTCAGCGCTTCTGGCTCTCAGATGTTTCTGTAAGAGTCTGGGGGATCGTTGGAGTGGGAGATCAAACATACATTAGCCAGATTAACTCATATTGATATTTTTGTACAGAAAGGACATAAAAGAGAATATCATTAATAACATAATTTGATTAGGTTTAATATTAAGTAAGCAGATCCCCTACTTACAGTTTACTGGTCAACTTGAACTCACCACATTGTGTGAATGACATTTACATAGTTACCACCTGGGATTGGCTGCAGTACAACTTAACATTTCCTGAACACTGCATGCAAACTTTCAGTGATTTAAGGTTGAACCAGCAGTAAATGTTCTTCCCAAGAACATTATTATATCAAACCTCTCTTCCCTGAATATGAGAGGGAGGTTTTTCCATTATATCAAACCAAACCAGTATTGCTCAGCCCTGTCTACTATCTCTAAACTCTGGACAAGCCGTATCTCTAGTCAGAACCCTGTATTTGTGCTAAACCACAGCAGTTATTTTAGGTGCTCCTTCAGAAGCACGAGGCCAGGTGCCGCTCACTGAAGCCTGTAACCACGTCTCTGTCTTTCATTTTCTACTTAATGTTTGTGCTTTAAATTTCCAGCTCACAGCTTCTAGTATTTTCTCAAACACTCTCAGTCTTCTTCTCCTAAATTTATAGACACATTTTCAAAGAAAACCATCATTCTTGCCTTTGATTAAATTTTAAATTAGAGCTGATCCCTAAAACAAGTATCTTTTGCTGAGGACCTGATGAGAATAACAAATACAGTTGTGCTTATTCTGACAGCCTGTTTCTGGGGCCCGCTTTTGAGTTGTTTTATCAGGTCTTTCATACCATGATGGTCTTTTTACTTTGTAAATGCTTTGCATATTAGCTGAGCAGCCTGAGTTGTGCAGTGATACACATCAAGACCTGTGTATGTTACATTTTACTATTTATAAAGGAAGCTACGGATTGTGCCAGCAGACTAGGCTTCTGGGTTTATCTGTGTGGTCAAAACTCTGTGGACAAGGGCAGGGAACCGGTGACTTCAAGCACAAGGCATGAAAACTGCTACTATTACTTTAACAGGTTGAAAATGTTTGCCTCTCAAACGCTGGCCCTCAGAAACATAATAATATCTCTCTGTGACACGCCTTCAGGATTGTGCTGCTGAAATTAAACAGACTGTTCATCATGAGAACCGCAGATACGCTAGAGGTGAAATCAGTTAAATTAGCATCATGTTTACAGCTTGTCTTCAAAGTTACCTTGCAAATGAAAAACCAAGACAGTGTACGTAATGGAACATATTTAAGCATAAATTTAAGAATATGTTTTTCTACATTAGGAAATAATTAATACACCCACAGATTAATTGCATTGTGTTTAATAATTTGCTTTAATTTGATAAAAAATGTATCTATATATTTTGCCATTACTTAAATTCAGTTCAATCAATTAAACAATTAATTTGAACCCTTACATTCCTAAATTCTAGAGTCTTGAACTTAAATGAACACAGTTTTACTTGTTTCTGAGATATTCAAATTACTCAAAAATTTTAATGGTGTTTTTGGCCATATTTGAATATCATATCACCTCTTTTATTTCTGTCACTAGCTTTATTTGGAATAATAATAAGTGGCCTACAGTGGGTTTGGCTAAGAAAAATATGTCAATCTCAGCAACATCTGAGTCTGATTAATTATGAAGCACTTTTTGTCCTGCAAGTGCCTCATGCAGTAACTGGCATGCTACATCCAGGGCCAATCAGTCCTGCTGGTGGGAATCAGCTCTATGCAAAACCAGTGATGTGCACATAGCTGACCCGCCGGGGGCCCAAAGACACTGTGCCAGGCTGGATTCACATGAGTGTGGCCTCTAACAATCTCAGAGAGTTTCATTCGACTTTTAAGCAGGATGGACGAATGATCGGAAAAAGAGGATTTCCAGCCCTAAGTTAAAATCTGCTTCTGTGCCCCATCCTTTTCTTGTACAATACAGAACTCACCATGATGACCTTCACATGCAGTGCTATGAATTCTGAATTTTAACATTTAATAGACTGAGTACCATGACCATAATAAACACTGTGAAAGCTTGCTAAGGTATTACGTTGACTTTATCATGAATTGCATCCATGGAACTGAGTTATTTACACAGAATTAAAGAATGTCTTTGATTGACATCTCAGATCTGGGAAATAAAGATCCACTCTCAGCTCTTCATTAATGCCAAGGTGCTTTTCTCTAAAGCCAACATGAATAATTAACTAGGAATACAGCTCTGAATAAAATTGGCGGGTCCAAAAAGGCTGCATTTTCACTGCACTGTGTATGTAGGTGCAGTGGTCATGTTTGTGATGGATGCAGGCTTCATACTCCTTCTGAAGGTGTGCTGAGCTGTTGAAGGAGACACCCTGCAGATCTCCACATGGCTCCCGTCTTCTGTCCCACCCTCATCTCTTTTAACCTCCCTTGTCTTCCCAGGTCCCCCAGTAAATGTCTCGTGCAATATTTTCATCAACAGCTTCGGCTCTGTGACGGAGACAACCATGGTACGTGTGTTCCTGTCACGCCCTCTCATGTTGTCCCAAAAGTAAAGGAGGCTTTTAAATGTCATATTTATTGTCTAACCTGCAGGTCCACCAGTTAATGTTACCTGCAACTTATTTATCAACAGCTTTGGTTCAATAGCTGAAACAACAATGGTGAGTTGGGGTCTTCCTCTGGACAGCTCTGCGCATTTGTATAAAAAAGGTTATGAAACACCTGAAATTTGTCTATTTTCATTAGAATTTAAAGAAGAAGTTTTCATAAAAAATTTTGCCAGGAATTTACTGACAAAAATAGCTGGTAGTAAATTTGTGCATGCTGCTTAGGAACAAGGGACTGCTTCTCCTGATATGACATATCACCTACGATTAATCATTTTAAACGCTAATAATCTGCAATGGGCCCACCCAGCCAAGAGGGGGAAGTGTATTTTTTTATATGTAATTGCCCCCCCAAAAAATCTTTCTGGCCTACCCTGTTACCGAGAGCTGGAACCGAGCCTGATCTGCAATTAAAATTAAAAAAGAAAAACAATGCTCAAATGCATGAATTTCCATATTCAGCTGCTTCCAATGTATTGACTTTGCACTAACAGCTTCTAGAAAGTTCTACCATTTACTGACCAAGTCACTGAGTCTCAGGTGCATGATTCTTGGGCTTAATAGGTTGTAATCAAAGCAAACAAAAAATTAGACGTTACTAATAAATCATTTCATCATATAATTTCATTACCAGCCAGATCGATCATACATGTTACTTTTTTGGGACTTTACACAAGTGTACTTCCTTCCTTCTCATTTTGTTCTGTGATGTTTATAACAGCAACAATAACAACAATAATAATAATAATAAATTGTTTCTGTGAGCAGAGTTCACATACTACTACTACTCATGTTATGAGACTAAATTAAGCATGACCTATGAACTTAAATTGGATTTTACAGGTTGAAACCATGGGGACTGGCATTCCCTTAGGGGGGGTCTCCTGTTTTGTATTCTGTGCTTCCTGCTGTAGACTCCAGGCTCACTGCGATCCTGGGTGGAAAGAGGAAATATGGAAAATGGATGCATGGAATCCATGGTGGCATCCATGGTGCTGGAAAATGGGCTCTGATTGTGTCATTCTAATATGCCTGAAGGACCACATAGCAAAAGTAAAGCTACAAAAAGCACATGAGAGAATGGCTTATAGCTTATATGCTCTCATTAGGACTACAGGGTGAACATCTTCCTGCGACAGAAGTGGAATGACCCGCGTCTGGCCTACAGCGAGTACCCAGATGATTCACTGGACCTGGACCCATCCATGCTCGACTCCATCTGGAAACCTGATCTCTTTTTCGCTAACGAGAAGGGCGCTAACTTCCATGATGTCACCACCGACAACAAGCTGCTGAGGATCTTCAAGAATGGGAACGTGCTCTACAGCATCAGGTGAAGCTCGCCTGTAAGAGAGGTTTTATAGGATGGTGTTTTTGGCCTGGGATGATGGCTCAGTGGCTAGTGGTGTGGCCTGACATCTCACAATGTGATGGGGGTTGCATGGTCGCCCCATGATGTGCAGGCTTCCTTCTGTAGTCCAGAAACATGCAGTTAAGCGTATTTTTACATTGGATTTTATAGCCATGAATATAGAATCCATAGGGACTGACATTCAGACCAGAGCTAGCTGTGGGTTTTCGGTACTAATGTTTAGCTCCGTCGGTTCCAGGTGGTGAAGTCACATCAGATTTGCCTAAGGCAATCCGCAGATCCACTACGTCTGTTCTCGGAGGTTGAGGGCACGTGACAACTAACACCATGTCAGCTTAGACGACCACTCGGACCTGGTGATTCATATACACTAACGCATCAGAGGCTCAGCTGGTACCATGACTCAGATTTGGCACGCCTCAGAGGCTCAGCCGGTATTTACCATAATTCACCATGGGCATGCCTCAAAGGCTCAGCTGGTATTGTAACTCAGCTTGTGCACGCTTCAGAGGCTCAGCCGGTACTGTAACTCAGCTTGTGCACACTTCAGAGGCTCAGCCGGTACTGTAACTCAGCTTGTGCACATTTCAGAGGCTCAGCCGGTACTGTAACTCCGCTTGTGCACGCTTCAGAGGCTCACCCGGAACTGTAATTCAGCTCATGCATGCTTCAGAGGCTCACCGGTACTGTAACTCAGCTTGTGGTCGGTTCAGAGGCTCAGCCGGTACTGTAACTCAACTTGTGGTCGCTTCAGAGGCTCTGCCGTTACTGTAACTCAGCTTGTGCATGCTTCAGACGCTCAGCCGGTACTGTAACCCAGCTTGTGTGTGATTCAAAGGTTCAGCCGGTACCATAACTCGGCTTGTCCCAGACATTCTGTGTGTCTTGGGATAGCTTGGCATTTCCATGGGAATCTGGCTGTGGTGTTTCTCTCATGCCATGGGGAGTTGAAATATGTCCGTTTGACGTGATGATCTGGTGATTTGGGTCTAGTCTTGTCAGAGCCAGGTGAACCCACTGTGCTTGGGGGGATGTGGTGCAGGCTTGCAGGAGCTCTGGCTTGTTGGGGTCGTGGGGCCTGTGCCCTTAAAAGTGAACATTCAAAATCAAAATGTGGTCAGATTGAAGGAAGGTCCTGTCTCAACATTCACAGCCAGAGCACCTGACCTGAGCTCTGCAGAACTCTGAGGATGTTCCCAGCTTCAGGGACATGGAGACCACAAACCCTCAGAGACAGTGCAATACAATATATGCCTGTGACAGAAGTAACCTGTTCTGACAGTCCCAATAACCTTAAGGTAATATTCCTGGTAAATAGAGATAGAGAGATGAATTATGCATGAGTTAAGCAGTCACTTCCCTTTACTGTATGCTGGACATGGAGGATACACCATAGGCAACTTTCTTTTGTGAAAATGAGTGGCTTTCTTTTTAAATACAAAGAACTCAGATCTGTTCTGTTTTGCTAAATGCACATTTTTGAATGGAAATGTTTTTTCCTCACTGTGCTAATTATAATGGAAAACACCCCAATATTTAATGGCGGTAATAATTGTCACTTTCTGAGTCTTAGTGAATACTTGTATATTTGTACTGATCTTATTGTTATATATATTTTTCAATTAGATGAAGATAAAATATGTCGCAAAATGTCATGCATCCAAACCAAACAGACACAATTATGATGTGCTGTAAAATGGACATTGTATGAGGCTCACTATTTTACCCAAATTGTTCAGGTTTTTTATCAATCATCTCATTGTTTTCACCAAATTGTACAGGTCGCATCGATATTTTCACCTAATTGTCACGTTCCGCCCGTGTGAAATCCTTGTGTGCCACGCCCCCTTTGTTCTCCACGTGCGTTTCCCTAATTATGCCCAGCTGCCCCGTGTCTTGTCCCTAATATCGCTCCCTATTTAATCTGTTTGTGTCCTGCTCCCATGGTCGGTTATTGTATGTATTGAATGCATGTGAATTTATTCCCTACGTCGTTCATGATTGTTGCCGCTACTTGTTCCTGTTTCGTCCTATTCATCGGATTAAATGTCCTTTGTGAATACAGCCTGCATTATGGGTCGTAAATCCCGCCGCAATCATGACACTAATGCTGCAGGTATTTTGTATTATTCATTTCACTGTTATCACCAAGTTGTGCAGGTTTTTTCACTGTTACACTGTTTTCACTGTTTCATTGTTTTCAATGTACCTAGATTGGCATGTTTGCCTGCAAAAACATCTAATCTCAGAGCACGCAGGTTTACTCTAAGATCTGTCACTGTTTTTTTGACTCTTGGAACAGAAGTGAAAGAGGCATGTTTATTCTTATTTTTTGCAGCACTCGAAGTGCTTGACGATTTGCATGGAGATCACTGCTCCACTGCTTATTTGACTAGGTTCATCTGGTACCAGAGCCAGCTCCTATGACCTCAGTATGCTGAGACAAACTTTACTGGTAGGAGAAAGTGAGAGAAAGAGAGAGAAAGCTGAGACTCTGGGACTGTGATAGTGTTCATACGTGGTACATGAAGAAAGCTAACTGTGCACATTACACTTGCCCAGCTATGCCCACTGGAGAACCCAACGTCTGTCAAAGGGCTCCAGAACATAGATATGTATGCTTTATATTATAATATTGTTAGAATAGCAGTTATTTACCATTGGCTTTTATTAATGCATTATATTGCACCCCCACATATACATGCACACAATTAGACATGGATATGGATAAGAATGCCTGTCCCGACCATCCACACCCAAATCTATGACAGGGTGGGGTCATAGTGCTACCTACTGAGCCACCAAGCCTACCTACACTGTCCACAGAATTAGTAGGCAAGTGTGTTTGTGTTTTTTTGTCACCTCTTCTAAACAATATTTTCACTCCAGACGAATCTCTATTTAAGAATGCGCCCTTTAAAATGGAGCATGTTCAGTATTTGGTCTGAGTACTTTCTGGTCGGAGAAAAACAGGGAAGCATAGATAATTTCTTGTGCAATATTATTATTATTATTATTATTATTATTATTATTATTGTTGTTGTTATTATTATTATTAAAATGGGCCAAAAAAGGACCTTTCAGAGAGCAGAAAAAACAAAACGGTAAAGTGTCAGTCAGAAGGATGCAAAACAATCGAAATTGCTAAGCCTGTAAGAAGTGATTACCATACAATTGAGTGTACCATGGCCAACAGCCAAAGTGGACAGAAGAAGCATGTAGAGAGAAGAAGACACAAATTACCTGCCAATAATGTGTCGTATTAAAGAGAAGACTTCCAAAAACACTTGCTGCCGTTTTTCAAAACCGCAATCTGAACGGAATCGCTGGGTGGTGGTGTGCTGCATGACATTGCTAATGTTACAAAGGCTGAAACACAACCTTCACTCAATAAAACACACAAGCTAAAGCATCAAGAATGGGCACAGACACGTCACAACACGGATGTTACAGAGGTTTTGTGGACAGATGAGATGAGATGAGAGTGATGAAGCAGATGGACGGGCCAGTGGTTGGACACCTTCTTCAAGCACTAACAAAATAGTGGGGGAGTTATGGTGTGGGCTGCAGTTATCAGTGATGAACTTTCCAAACCTTTCAGACTTCCAGATGGCATAAAAATTAACCACAAGATCTACTGTCACTCTGTAGAAGGTGCCATCTTCAAACACTGGCACAGGAAGAAGTCAGCAGCTTTCAAAAAGTCTACGATATTCATGCAGGGCTATGCCTCTTCCCATGCAACAAAGTGTTCCATAGATTGGCCAAGAAAGTCTTGAAAGGTGATGGTCACTGAGAAGAAAGGTGGCTAGACATGACTCTAAACCTGGTAAATAAAATGACTTATATTTGTCATATAGACTGAATATTATTATTTCTGTACATGATGAAGAGAGAAAAATCCACTTAGGCTCTGATTGCCTAATTGTGCGCACTGATAATGAAGTGCTTTTTATCTTTGTTTGTGAAAGTCTAATGTAACATTTTCTCTCTAAATATATTTACTTAGAGCAAAAGAAAATTTCTGAATTCATTTGTATAAATCTGCCCAACTTTTGCTACGAAATATCTCCAGGAGCAGTACTTTATAACACACAGTGTATTTCAATGCTTCCATGCCTCTTTTCTGCTTTGATGTAAGACCTACCTGGATGCACATGTTGCAGTACAGTCTAAGAACCAGCAGTCCACAGTGTGTCAAAAGACAGGAAGGAAAATGCTAAATGGCAATATGTCATACAGCTCAACAGCATAAGGCCTGGGGGGCTTGGTTAGATGCCCACCGTCCTGGCAGTGCTGCATCTTATTTACTCCTAATAACATACACATGTTTTTTTAATTACTTTTCAGGCTGACTCTCATCTTGTCCTGTCCAATGGACCTGAAAAACTTCCCAATGGATGTACAAACCTGCACAATGCAGCTGGAAAGCTGTGAGTAGCAGCTGAGAGCCAGTTCAGCTGAAATCTGTTAATTATTGCTGCAGTCATAAAGCACAAAACACATTGCTTTGAATACATGGACAAACTATTTGAAATGCAAGCAGTAATGGAGCATGGAGGGAGCGCACCTACTAAGGCCACCTTCTAAGGTGACAGAGGTGGGCAAACTTATCCGGAAAGGGCCGCTGTGTGTGCGAGTTTTCGCTGCAACTCCCTAATTAGGTTACTAATTAGAGGACTGATTGGCAGGCGAGTCCTCACACTTGGGTTTGAACAGCTGACCTAAAGGTTATCCCAAAAACCTGCACGCACACCGGCCCTTTGTGGATAAGATTTCCCACCCCTGTTCTAAGGTCTCCTAACAAGGTCACCTCCTAAAGGCACCTACAGAGGACACCTTCTAAGGTCACCAACTAAGGTCACTTTCTAAGGTAACCTACTATGGTCACCTTCTAAGTGGACTATGGAGTCCCCAAGCCAGCACACATGGAAATGTTTGGACTGCTGTTCATTTATGCAATTCAGGGAACAACAAAAATTATAGGTGCATTTGAATAGTGTCACATTTTGTAACGCTATGGGCCACGTTCTGTGATTGACACCTTTCAGAGCCAATGAAAATGGATGGGGCAGCCAGATGGGGATCTGATTAGCCCGCCCAGCCAGCCCCTTCTCTGCCATTGCACTTACTTCTTTCAACCAAATTAAAAAAGTCTTATTTTATTAGGTCTCGCTATAATTATGGCTATAATGATATGTATGGCTCCACCACTGGTAAAAGAATGGAGCAAATAATACTAGAGGAGTTGGGGATTGTCTGTTGTCTCTCAATGTAGCCATAATGACATGCTTTGTTGTGATGATTCTCCAGTCTTAATTACAGCAAATGAGAAATGAATATATATGCAAATGAACCATGTATGTTTTATGCTGGAATATAATGTTTAAGAAGAAATGTAACTTTGTGGTTTTGTGATATGCCGAATAATAGCTGCTCTGTCTCCAGTTGGGTATACCATGAACGATCTGATCTTTGAGTGGCTGGCGGAGGGGGCAGTGCAGGTGGCCGACGGCCTGACGCTCCCGCAGTTCATCCTGAAGGATGAGAAGGAGCTGGACTACTGCACCAAGCATTACAACACAGGTGAGCTAGCAGGGGGGGCGTGGTTAAGGACAGCGGCATGGTCAGGGGTGAGGCAGAAGGATGAGAAGGAGCTGGGCTACTGCACCAAGCATAAGCTACTGCAAAAGGGATGTGGTCGGAGGGTTGTGGGGGGTTGGGGAGGTCACAGTAATGCAGCAGTGACAATGCATGCAGATTCACTGAAGGCTCATTACCGAGTGCCATTTCTCTGCTGCCGGTGTGGTGAGCCCTTTCCGAATGCATTGCGATGCCTGAACTCCTCCCGCACTCCGGAGTGACAGGGGCTTGCTGCTTTACCCCTCACAGGTAAATTCACTTGCATTGAGGTTAAGTTCCACCTGGAGAGACAGATGGGCTACTACCTGATCCAGATGTACATCCCCAGCCTGCTCATCGTCATCCTGTCCTGGGTCTCCTTCTGGATCAACATGGACGCAGCACCAGCACGCGTGGCCCTTGGCATCACCACCGTGCTCACCATGACAACACAGAGCTCGGGTTCTCGTGCGTCCCTGCCAAAGGTGATGTAAGGGACAGTCTGACTGGGTCCGTCTTCCACACCCAGCTATTCATCCATGCATCCATCCATCCACCCATCCATCCGTCTCCTAGTCACTTATAAAGTACAGGGTGGCCGACGTCAGTCCGTACGCCAACCTGATCCACAAAGATAAAATGTTTTTTCAAATGTTATCTCAGTTTGTGGATCCAGCTGACTTTTAAACTAATATAACTGCAACCCACTATCTTAAAGCTAAAAACAAATCAGAACTATTTAAGTAAATTAGCATATTATAGTGCTAACCCAGACTGTTGAAGAGGGTGGTGTAGTGGTTAGCACTGTTTGCCTTACACCTCTGGGCCCTGGGTTCAAGTCTCTGCCATGGCTCTGTGTGTGTGGAGTTTGCGTGTTGTCGTGGAGTTTTCTCCGGGTACTCTGGTCCCCCCCAGGTCAAAAATATGTTGAGGCTGTTTGGAAATATGTGTGTGAATGACCTATATGTGTGAAAGACATTGTGAGTGTGCCCTGTGATGGATTGGTGGCCCATCCTGGGTTGTTCCCTGCCTTGTGCTCTGGTTTCAGAAAATGAATGGGACTGTATATCTTTCTAGGGAGGATCTTGTTCCCAGTGTAACAATATTTTTTGTGTCGTTAATGGCTGAACTCCATGGAAACAGTCACCATGGGTACCATCACTGACAATCTGTGCCTGCATCTCTTGTCCTGATCCACTGAACTAGGCAGGGATGATGAGAAAATTCACTTTAAGATTGGAATAGGACTAGGAGTGTGTGCATGTCCAGACCAATGTGTGTTTGAAAATTGCCATTGTTCTGAGCATTACTTCACACAATGATATTTTAAGCAGACATCTTTTGGCTTTACAATATATTTATTTGGTTAATGCTCCTGCTTACATCTTCACACTGCAGGGATCCTAGGTTGGAATCCATCTGCACATGCATTCTTGGGTTAGAGTTGTCCATTTGGCCAGGAAATCATACCCTGAAGGTTTTTCTGCTTCATTAAACCTGAATCATCTTTATTTATTCTATTGATTAACGCATTCAGCATTTAGATTTTTCAGAATGGTTCCAAAATGAGTAAGTGAATGATTCACTGTCATTTTCATCCCACATTTGTTTTTAGTGTGATGTTTCATGTCAGGAAACAACCTCTGGTTTATTTTCAGAATAAATAAGACACGTAACATGGGCTTTTTTTTCTTTTGTTCAATAAACACCCTGATCAAGAGAAATTGCATTGCTTCTCTCTGTCATTTTAATGCCAAGACTTTTTATTGAAACCAATCAGTGTTTCTTTCCTCTCTGGAACAAAGCCTTTTATCAAAGCAAGGTTGAGAACACCAGCAGAGTTTACATTCATAAAGCATCGATTAACTTTATGGATCAAGGCACATTTCCACAGTCAATCACAATAATGAGCCGTAAGACTTTTCTCCTCATAATCAATCAGCCATCCAATCAGCTGCCTGTTGGCCTGCATGTGCTGAGTGTTTACTCTGCTCTGTTGGATGATAGCGTGATATTAAAAGTGATATTTAAGTTAAGTATATATACTGGCTTCTCAAAGCACATTTTCCCTATGATTTAAACAAATCTAGGATACAAAACCAAATGCATTTTTATTAGGTAATGTTCATTTACATTTTTACATTGTAAAGGATTTCAGAGTCATTGGTATTTTTGTGAGAGGTAACGGCCGACTTGTTCAGCCAGACCTACACAGCAAAACGTGCCTGTGAGTGAGTAAGCCAGTCTCTTTAATGAGTTCCCCAAAACAGAACAAATAACAATAGTTTGTAGCTGAGCATCCTTAATGAAATTTATTCATCAGACACTTTTTTTCCGAAGCAACCTACAATTAAGAAAGTTAGCTAGTGCCTGGAGCAGTTGAGGTGAAGGGCCTTGTTCATGGGCCCAGTAGTGACAGAACTCGGCTGGCAATGGGGTTTGAACCAGCAATCTTCCAGTCACAGAAACTGAATCCTAACCCACAAAGCCACATGCTGCCCTGAAGACTGTTCCTAGGAACCTCTGGCAGTGAAAGGCTTATGAAATCATATACACTGTGCAAGGAGAGCCTCACACCTCTTGAATTGTCTTTGAATCTGAACAGGTCTCTTACGTGAAGGCCATTGACATCTGGATGGCCGTGTGTCTCCTGTTCGTGTTCGCCGCTCTGCTGGAGTACGCAGGGGTTAACTTTGTCTCCAGGCAACAGAAGGAGTTCCTGCGGCTGAGACGGAGACAAGCGCGAAATCACAAGGTAGCTGCTGGTGGGAATGCGCATTGATCAGGTGGGAGACACTACCAGGCAGCACAGTCTGATTTTCTTATCCGGATTGAGGGTGTGACTTTGAAATAAATTCTATTTGGGTAGACTGGTTGAGAAAAATCCTTGTCTTTTGGTTAGCTATTTTTTTGGAGAATTATATAAATTCATACACATGATAAAGCCAGTGGAACTTCGAATACATAAATACAGTCTCTTAAAAACAAAATGCATGCATTATCTTGAATGTGGACTTTTTTGCAATCGCCAAAGTGAATGACTACCCATCTGACGCTAGTGCTAATGAAGCCGCTAGTGGCCTATGGGTACAGCAGGGCGAGGCACTGTTACCCAAGGGCTAAAATGCGCGAGCAGCATGGCAAGGCGATGCTGCAGGCCTGGAATAGCCAGCCGCTCACTGCAGCGACTGGGGCCAGATGCCCTGTGCTTGGCAGGATCCACTGAGCGGTGCAGAGAGACACACATTGGCTAACACTGGCTCTGCTTTCCCGTAGCCGGAAGGCTGGAGGAGGCAGGTTAATACTGGCAGTACATGTCTGTCGCCTGTCCCCCCCGCAGGAGGATGACGCTAGGGAGGGTCATTTTAACTTCGCCGGGTACGGCATGGGTCACTGCCTGCAGGTGAAGGAGGCTGCGGCCACCAAGACCGCCACACCCACCCCGGCACCCCCGCCTCAGGCCCCCAGGGATGCGGACGCCATGAGACGGAGGTTCGTGGACAGGGCGAAGAGGATCGACACCGTGTCCCGGGCTGCCTTCCCACTGGCCTTCCTGATATTCAATATCTTTTACTGGATAACCTACAAGATCATTAGACACGAGGACATCGGGAAATAGCTGGAAATATGCAGTGACTATGGCCAAGAGCAGCTGCAGGACACATTCGGTCTTGGTCGTTCTGAAAACACTGTCAGTGGTTTACACTGGTACTGGCAAGTCTGACGTGCAGGGTTTGGTCCCCGTGAAATGGGAAGGATTCTCCATGTGGTTTGAGACATTGAAGGAAATTGAAAAATCAAGAATTATACTGAGCCTTGGGGGATTTTTTCTTACTGTTTTGGTAAGATATATTGTGGTAATACAGACCAAATTGTCCACAGCAGTGGTGTATTTATATGGAAAAACTAAGCGACATTCCACGGGTGAGGAATCTGTTTACAGCTGCTGTCACAGGACTTCACGATATATATGTTCTGTGGGGTTGTGCCTGTTTTTATTTTATTTTATTTTTTTAAATAACGCTGATACTGTGCTCAACTCTTTTTCTTCCATTTTATGGGCAGTGAGGAATATTTACTCTTTCACACTGTAAGCACATGAAACTGCTATGCGAGTGTGAGGTCATGTTTATATGTGAAATCAGAGTTTGTACACATTTGTAAAACATACCTAAAGGCCTTAGATATCTATTCATTAATTAATATGACAGTAATCATATTATATATTAGTGACCATTTGTTTGAAAGTAAAATACCTTGACTAAAGGTGGGGGCAATGGATCTAAGTGGCCAATAAAGTATCGATGAAGCATGAAACAGCTGGTTGCATTTTGAGTGGCATATTGTAGGCATCCAGGAGGCAGTTACTGTGCGTTTACTGTGACATGATATTGAGTCCAGCAAGAGAAAAAGGTGGCCTGCATCCTTCATACTGCAGCGCTTTTTGTTCTAAATGAAAACATACTGTGATTTTAAAGCTGCCACTTCATTCCTCATTGCTCTGGTTGATGCCTTTCATGCAGTATTAATACTTAGGCGGATTCTGGGTGATGCCTTTTCATGCAGTATTAATACTTAGGTGGGCTCTGGGCGATGCCTTTTCATGCAGTATTAATACTTAGGTGGGCTCTGGGCGATGCCTTTCATGCAGTATTAATACTTAGGTGGATTCTGGGCGATGCCTTTTCATGCAGTATTAATACTTAGGTGGGCTCTGGGTGATGCCCTTTCATGCAGTATTAATACTCAAATATTACTCCCTGAGAAGCCCTGTGTATATTAGCTGTGACGGTAGCAGGAGCTGCACGGAAGGGCCACGTGCCAGGACTGGCCATCCAGCGTGCCGAAGCATGTTTTGGGAAGGTTTGTTTTCTGTCATGGTCAAATAAATTCATTGTGTGCCACAGGATTCTCTTGCCTGTTGACTTTTGCAACGTTGAGAAGAATTTGGGGAAACTGATGGATTTCCCTTGTGCAATGTTTACGTCCCTACCTTAAAAAATGAAAGTAACCCAAAAGCAAGTTTAACAACGAGTTGTCACCTTTGTGTTCACCAGTCCTGGGCCAGGTAGGCTTTGTAAAGGTGTCTGCTGCTTTCGCCCTGTAAAGTACATCAGAGGGGCCACCCATCACTCTAATTTCAGGCCCTCTTGGAGAGTCAACAGTAAGTCCTCCTGAAGCAGGATCATGTGATTCACCACTGGCCCTATAACAGTGACCTGAAGGAGGGCGGGACTGTTTAGCCACCATCTTGGCTGAGTGCATTAGGGGATGTTTCCAGAAACAGGAGAAGCTGTGCACTGAACTCAAAGCTGTTGTCCTTGTGGTAGCTCTGACACCTCCCTCAGTTTGCCAAGACAGCATCTGAAGTGTGGAGATAATCCTCCACCACTTCTCATTGCGACTCATGCGTCATGATGCTAAAAAAAAAATTAATCCCACCATCTGACACTCAAACTCTTGGAAACTGAGCTAATTTATTACCAGGTAGCTCATTACACCCCCATGATCACTGCACTTGGCTCTTCAAGGTTCCCCTTAAGAAAACCAGCAAGCTGGCCCACATGCATTGAGAGGAGATGAGGCCCTGCAGACTTTTGCTCTGCAGCTACAGGTACATTTAGCCCATAATTATGCAGCCAAATTATCTTGCACTGATTGTTTCCTTGTCCACTTTGGAAGTTATTTGTCTATAACAGCAGTGCACTATAGTTTACTTAAATTACCAATCCCAAGCTGGCAATGGGTGAAATGATGGTTCCATTATAATAATCCAACTGCTTAGTCCTTGATGGATTCAACCTATTAGTAATTGACAGTTCAAGGTCACATTTCTCCCAAAATTATACTTTCGGTCTCTTAAAATCTGCCATGGCATTTCTTGTGTTTTGCCACCGGTTAATTCCTAGATATCTACAGACGTTATTTGCATTCTGTACATCACACCTGGAATCGCACCTGACAAGCTTTGTCCATCCATATCCCTCACAAAGAATCAACACAGTCAGCACCGAGAGGTCACACGTGATGTCAATCCTTGGTTTACTTGAATGCAATCCATCCCCCGGAGGCATTTATCTAGAGTCACAGCACCCTGGATCATATCTGGAGAAACAAAGACAGGTACAGCATGAAAAGGATACCAGTCATACAAGCAAATAGACAGGCTGCCTTTTGGACCGTAGGAGGAGACCACAGTACGCAGAGAAAGCCCACTCAAATGTGGGAAGGACACACCACACACAGGGTGGGAATCACACCTACACCCCCAGAGGTGGGATGCTACATAGATGTAACTACATTCTAATTAGGTTAAAGCAAGTAGTGACTGGCATTACCCAGCATTCTCATTCCCTATGCGACCCGCAACCTCACACGTAACATTCTGCATGGAGTTTATTAAACAGTACAACCTATAGTCAGTGAGAACCTGCTTCAGAACATCAACATCCTTTAAAAATCACCTTCTGTATATACATCACATCCATTGTTTCCATGGCAGCAAGAACATTGGTAGTATTAAGTACAAACCATTTCAGTGGTCATTTTTTATATTAAGTCATCATTATGGAAAAAAATGGACTGTACAAGACCTCTGTGGGTGTCCTGTGCTATCTGGCACCAAGACGTTAGCAGCAGATCCTGAGGTGGGGCCTCCTTGGATTGGACTTATTTGTGCAGCACATCCCACAGATGCTCCATCGAACTGAGATCAGGGGAATTTGGAGGCCAAGTCAACAGCTTGAACTTTTTTATTTAGGTCCCTCAAACCATTCTTGAACAATATTGTGGTAAATAAAACGCCACTGCCATCGGGGGATACCATTGCCATGAAGGGGCGTACTTAGTCGGCAGCAATGTTTATGTAGGTGGCACGTTGTGACAGGTTGGGGGTGTTAATAAAACCAAAAAAGTGTCACTGTTTTATTTATTAATACAAAATCCAACTC
>JAODKL010000036.1:24063948-24082095 GCA_026780765.1 Petrocephalus schoutedeni
CACGTTGTGACAGGTTGGGGGTGTTAATAAAACCAAAAAAGTGTCACTGTTTTATTTATTAATACAAAATCCAACTCAACATAAAAACTGATGCAAAATTAAGTTTAGTGAGAGCTCAGCTAAAACACCCAGTAATGTTAAAACCCACTAGCAGTACTACATCTGGTGTGCAGTAAGACTTAGATGGTCACTCACTGCTGGAGCTACTCCTGTAGACCTTAAAGAAACATTACAATTTACATTACCAGACCATAATATAGGTTTAGAAGAACGATCTATGAAAACAAACACAAATTAGCTTTGTGCCAAATATCTGGCTTAAAATTACGGCATTATATTTTTTACATTATATATATATATATATATATATATATATATAATGTAAAAAATATAATGCCGAAGATCAGATATTATGCAGGCATACAGCAGACTAGCTGGAGACACTTTTAAAATTCTCAATACATGATTATAACTGATAGCCATCAGACTGAAATGCCATCATATCACATTTTTAAATGTATATTTTGCATAGTGGGTTTGAATTCCACAGAAAAACATGCAGCTGCTTATCCACAAAGCCACTGAGCTTTCTCGATATGCTACTTTGTTTTGACATCCCGACACATCCATCTGACGCACCTCTGCTCAAAGATAGTGGTAAAGTCAAGCAGTGTTTGCCGTTGTCTGCTGCTGTGGGGGTAGGGGACATTTGTCTGCTGCTTGGGACTATAACAATTTCAACGTGTAACCCGTGGTCTTTAAGCAGCTCCATTAAGAATAAAGCTCTACAATACACGCTGAGTGCTGTTACACTTACCTACGTAATGCGAGTGGCACACAAATGCATATAGTCCTGCAGGCTGGCTTGGGATATTAAAGAACAGATCCACTGGGGTTCATAAGATGATAACTTGCCCGTGAGCATCAGGAATGAGATAACGCATTTCATTTCTCAGGAGGTTGCCATCAAGCCCGCCTGACGGCAACCTCAAGATGAAAAAAAAAATTGGATACTTTGCACCACTGAAATGTAATAAAAGGTGCATAAATACCACAGTGTCTGTCTCTCTTTCCTGCCTCTAGGTCTTGACAAGACATTTTTCACTTAACTAGACTGTCACCCAGAGTGACAAGTTGCAATTTGGGACAAGAATTGAAAAACATCCAGAATGACAAGCTGCCTCTTATTTATTATCACCTCCATTAAATATTCCTACATCCTAAAAAGCTAGAAAAATAAGGAGATTCCATGAAGACACAAATATGTGGGACAGAAAGGCCCCACAGCTATGTGGCTCAAATGATATGAAAGTCAGTATATGATCCTGGGACAACAAGATGAATCCTATTTGCACATTTGTAAGTATGTCAGAAAGAGGTACAGTTAGCATATGACAAGTACGGCAGGTTGATTATCTGAATCTGATTGTCCTGATAATCTTGAAGCCGACCAAATTTTTTGTCATCAACAGGTTTAAGCAGGTATCCCAGGGTTGCCAATTAAACCAATTTTCGGTTTGACAAAGGCAATGAAAGGCACCTGTAGTGAGCACAGTGGCGAAGAGCCATTCTGCATGCCAGCTCTAATTGTACCTACAGTAATAATGCAGGCAGATATTTTCTAAAGGGAATCAGTTTGAGTTGCAGGCGGATAAACATGGGCAATGAATACAAATGACTAAGAGGCACTGTACAATCTCAACCATTATTTTGGACTCTCAAAAATCCACACCTGTTACTGGCCATTTTGGCCTGTCATTTCTACATGATTACTTAATTGGCAATCAAAATTTGAACCAACATGCCATGCTTTGGTAAATTCTCAAGCACGTTTCCTTAAAGTATCAGTGCAGTTTATGTGATTCTTTTTTTTTCCCCAGATTTTTGTTTCCCCAGTGAATGTCTGACACAAGGCAATCCTAAAACATGTAGCTATTCTATTGCATTTGCATATTATGATACATTATGACTAACAAATGCAACTTTACACAGTATGTTTCATCAACCTCCTGAACTTTCAACTTACCTGCTCAATTATAAATGGTGTTACAGAGTACCTTACATACAATACCAGTGAAAAGTTTGGGAACACTTTATTTGTACTATTTTTTACATTTCAGAATAAAGACATCAAGACTATAAAATTGCACATGAATTATGCAGTAACCAAAGAAGTATTAAACAAAAAAGGAGCTTGTGGTGGGGTGGGTGCAGCTCTGTGGGTTGGAACTCAGAGGGTTGCTGGTGCAAATCCCATCGTCATCTGAGTGATTCCACCATTGGGCCCTTGAGCAATTGCTCCATGAAATGTCTCACTCTACTGTCTTCTCTAGGCCATTTTCGTGGAGTGGCCTTTTTACAGCTGTACTGAAGGAGGCCCCACATTTGCTGAGCACTCATTGACTGCTTTTCCTTCACTCTCTAGTCCTCTAAAACCATCTCTACTGTGTTTATGTTAGGTGAGCAGTTCATGTGTTGCAACACTCTCACTCTCCTTCGTAGGCAGCTTAGTGTGTCCAAACCTTTGACCTGTACTCTACATAGAGCAGATAATTCCCTTCATTTGAAAGTTATATCTGCAGCTTAAAGGCTTCCTTTGGATGAGCCAATTATTCAGGACTGAGGTTAATTAAGCTTTTAAGCATCAAAAGAAAATGAAATTACCTACAGCCTTAGAAAAAGTGGAATTCAGCAATCCAGACTTATAACCAGCCACCCATTTCGAGCAATTTTTAAACAATCATTTTAACAGCGATTATAGCGATGCACCTTATTGGAGGTGACGATAGCCACACCCTTCTGGGTTTTACAAGTTGAAAGCTCTACCCAACACTTCATCTCAGCAGGACAGGCACCTGCAGCAGTTGGGAAGCCCTTTAAGCTCAGAAAGCCTGTAAATTCAGAAGTAGAGCTGCTGGTGTTTCAGATGGTTGGTAAGCTCACTAGTCAATGTCAGGAAAGGGATGACAGTGACCAGTAATATATGAACGCATGTATATGAGTTACCTGCTAAATGTCTCTTTGCAGAGACTGACTTGCAAAGTAGTCCATAATGAGCCTTACTGATTCACAAACCTACTCCAAAACCACTAAGAATGTTGAAACAGAACATTATATTCTTGCATGCTGAGTGACTACCCATGTTAATACACCTGCTACGTTCATCTGGGAAGCTGAAATCAGGCTGGGCACCCCACAGGGATTTATTTAAAGCATTTAAAGAGAAATATACTGTACAATGAGATCCCATTATCACTGTTCTTGTGAACATGCCAATATATTGTATTACAAGAATACAATGCACATTGAATAGGAAACTCGGCTCTTTTAAATATTAAGTAGCATACTGATTCAGTCTCATTTTCATCAGATATTTTTATTATTATTTCATACCATAAGATTAAGGACTGCATTCATACAGAAATATCTGAATTGCACGGTTAAAAAACTGTTGGTGAACATGACTACGGACAACATTATTCAAGCATCAGCCCTGGCAAGCAGCTGGGAGAGCAGACAGGGCCTCCTTCAGCAAGTAGGCAACGAAGTCCCCCTCCAGCCCGAACTGGGACAAGGTGGTGCAAAGCCTACGATACTGATCCACCTCCACCAGGGGGCTCCGGACCCTCCTGCTCCGCTCCCGGTCTCTCTCCATCTCAGTCCTGTGTGCATGCAGGTCTTCCATTGGCTGCAGTGTCCCATACGCCTGGGCTCCGCCCTGCACCTCCATGCTGGCAGCACTGAGGAGTGAGGACACTCCGTCTCGTAGGGTCAGCACCTCCCGCTCCATGGAGGAAGCCAGCACCAGCACCAGCTCCTCTGCTGCCTTCCCCCGGACAGGCTGGACCTCACAGGATGGAGGCAGGAAGCGGCACAGAGAGTCCAAAACCTGAAGCAGCTGAGCCTGGCTCCTGGGAAGCCCCAGAAAGAGGGGAAGTCAACCTCCAGCTAAAAATACTACACAGAACAGGCATTTGGATTTGCACAGGAAGCCTGACTGCGATTGAATACAGTCTGCCTATACAGTCTGGGTAATTTCACTGTGACTATCATTATATAAGGACATCATTACAGAAGCAGTGCCAAAGCCTGAGAACAACACTAAATCCACATATAAGGCATATGAAATCTAAAGGGCTCAAATTAAATGCAAGAGAGTGTGTGTGCAGTCTAAGCCAAAATGAACAAAGTGATCTCAGACTGCCTAAGTCACGGAAGACGGGTAAATAAGTGGATCTACGCATGCACTGTAACAGGGTCCAGCTAAGCCCTATCGCTGCTATGAGACCTATAGACGGCAGCACGGCCCATGATCCTGCCCATGTCGCTCACCTGCAGCAGATGCTCAGCTCGCCCCGGAACGGCGTCCTCTCCTGCCAACGGAACAAGACGGCCGCAGGTGGCCCCGCCGCCGCAAACAGGAAGTGGCCAGGGCTAAGCGCCACGCGCTCGCTGCACACCACTCCCAGCAGCCACCGGGGCACACAGTGCAGGGTGTGCTCAGGGGAGCGGAGGAGGAAGGAGTAGGATTCCCATGCTGCCAGCAGGCTCAGGAGATCTTCTGAACACTCCTCTAGGGAGGTGAAAAAGGGGGCAAAATATAACAACAGCAAGAAACAAATTCACTGAATTCAACTTCAGGGAATTCTGTCTGCGAAGAAAAGTCACTCAAAAATTAGACCTTTTCTAGTTCAAGTCAGGAAAAAAGACACTGTTGTCTTCCAGTTCTAAGAATCATTTTAAATCCCTGTTTTAAATGTACTTAAAATGACAAATGTTTCTAGAACACAAAGTTCAATTAACCTGTGGTGAGCTTGCAGCTGTTGACCAGGTGAGGGCAGTATTTCCCCCGAGCCACATCCTGGATATCCAGGGAGATATGACCGCACAGCGTGGCAGAAGCAGCCCCCTGGCTATGGCCATTGTGAAGCAACACAGCACACTGGATGCTGCCACAGGTCATCAGCACGGCCAGGTCAGTCACTGCGGTGACAGTCAGCCTCTCAGCCCTGCTACTCTGATCCCTTCCTCTCTTCTTCTTGGCTGCAGGCTCCTTTACGGTAGGGGGGCAGGGAAACCAAAACATTCGGCTATGGGTCTGCAGCATATGCATCCCTGGGCCCTGGCCATCTTCTGACAGGAGGGACACGCTTATCTTCTGCACTGGTCTGGAAAACACACAACACCAATCACAGTCACACCATCCCAGCTTCTCAGAAACTGCAATGCTGTATTTGCAGATTCAGCTTTTACGGAACATTTTGAATGATATCAGCATGTGTCTGGATCCAGATTTGAGTTGTCAGAACAGTAAACAGGACACAGAGTGAGGTCTTTGGTTGCTGGACCTCTTGTATTCCATATAGGCTTGGCTGCTAAACAGGGACAAAGCGTCTCTGGAGTGACAGCGCAAGGCTTTGGCTTTGGACCCATGGTTTGGAGGGCTGCAGGTTACTGTTGCCATGGCAATCAGGCAGACAATAGCCCCAGCATGCGGAGGGACCGTTTCGGTGAGGCAGATGCTTCTGTGAGACGACGACACGATGGGAGAGCTGAGCCGCCTCACAATCACGCTCGAAAATAACCAGGGTTTCCCACAGTTAATAGGTGGATCAAAGCAACTTCCAGGAGGTGAGAGATGTACCAAAGATGAACCGCGCTTAGAAAGTACCTCCAAGAATCTAATTTGAGAACTGATTTTTACTGAGGAACTTCTTTATTTAGCATTGTCTTCCGCTACTTGGCACAGAGTGCTTGTCATATGACCGCACAGAGCATTAATGTACATGTACAAAAAAGCAGTGTGATGATCTTTAATGAAGAAGTCGCCCACATTTACTGGTTTCGTATCAGCATGTAACACAGGGACAGAAAAAGGGACAGTTCCTGTGACACTGTGGGTGCGGCCTACGATCTGCTGACTCGCACAGACCTGCACGGAGGGCTGACTCATGGATGGACTTTAACCTTGGCCTCAGTTTACATCTTGCTTTTATTAAAATAGGCCATTCTTTTGCTTTCTATAATGTCAACATGTCCAGGGGAGCTGGGTAGCCAGTCGATCTGGGACCCCCAGAAGTTTCTCTCCCCCTACCTGGGAGTTTTTGCGTCCTCTCTACCACTGTCTTTCATTACACCTTTCCCTTTTCCCCGTTTTATGCACCATTCTCTATGAATGAAGTGATGATGGATCGCCACGCACCCTTGGACAAGCACCCCGGGGGCGATTATATTGCTAAAGACGCCATACAAAAATATACTAAACTAAACTGAACTGAACACTGCATCCTAAAGCTTGCCTTCACTTCCCCGTGACAGCCCGAGGTGTAACATGAGGCTCACTTACAAAGTGGCCTCCTCAGTCAGCACCACGCCCACAACCAGGCGATCCTCGATGACACGCTGCCACATCTTCTCTACGGGAAGAGCGCAGGCCTCAAGCATGGTCGGCGCCTTATTGGGGCCTTCATCCTCTTGGCCTTCAGCTTCATCCCACAGAGATACCAAGCCCTCCTGCGAAAGGATTGGCTTCCATCATTTACATGTCTCCATGCACTCGCTCCACCCTGCATACAGCCATGACACTATAAACAGGTTCTATTATGACTCATACACTGCATACTAAATCATGCATGTCATGGGACACAGTTCAATATTTACCCCCATAAATAATCAACAATTAGACTAAGCACGTGAATGAGTCCTCTACCTGGTCTGCACTGGATACGACATGCTCTCTTCCTGATACAGCATCTACCAGGGCTTTTACTGACTGCAGCAGGAGCCTGTCTTTCACCTCCAGCTCTCTCTGAAGGTCCCAGAGAGAGGTCACGCCCCGCTGTGGATTAAGATAATGCACAAAGTCCAAGTTGTACCTGCAATCATCATCCTCTAAAGTCTGCAATGCAGAGATATGGTGGATTTGAACTGTAACTGAAAGTTACATGTCCTTCACTGTGAGGTAGCCAGGAAAGCACTACCAGAGCCGGACTGTTGCTGTAAATAAACTGATGCGGGGCACTTTCTGGAAGTAGGGACAATTTACATATTTGCTTGTAGTCGCAACAGAAGAAAAGGTATTGTAAAAACTTCCATAAACGAAAGCTGGAGTTATGTTATTCTTTTGGATAAACAATGGCTCCGCCCCTCCCAGAATGTGAACCAGCAAACTTCTGGCTCTAAGCTCCAAGCCCCATACCAATAAACCTACATAGCAGGGGTGAAACAATTACTGCATAAACATAAACTACCCAGCTCTTTTACATTCATTTGGTTGGAACTTGTGCTGTCATACTGAAGGACCACGATTCTAGCCTGGGATTGGCCAAATCGATGCTTTAGGGGGTGTTGTGTGCCTCTGTGGGTTACATCATTCAAACAGTGTTCTGCAGACTGATCCCACCACTGGACCCTTGAGCAAGGCCATTAACCCTAGTTGCTCCAAGAACTGGCCGACCCTGCTTTCCCAGCTGCACACTGCCTTGGACAAAAGCTTTTGATAAATAATGCAAAAGTTAAATAAGTACAAAAATCAAATATGGGGCTTAATGCCTCAGTTTCGTGCCTGTACCTGCAGTCGGGACTCCAACGCCTGAACCGTACGGAGGTAATTCTCCTGCAGCATGTCTGCGGCACCTGAACCATCATCCCCTTTCTGTCTGGTCTGAAAGACAGAAAACTTACTTGAATCTAAATAATAAGAGCACATTACAAACCCCAGTTAACATACAAATTAAACAAAACTGACAGGTATGGTAAAAGTAGCTTACACTGTACGTCATATCACCAAGGTCGGTGATGACGAAATTTGCAAGTGCGCCCTCTGGTGGCTGATGCTTCTCGAAGAGCAACAGCAACTGGTCAGTCCCACAACCCACAAAGTCATCCACATGGAGCGAGCTCACACCCTCCCAGCAGTGAGCCACCTGATGACCGGGGACAAAGTAAATTTGGAATAGGGTATAAAGACTGCCAGGCTGTGTTCAGAGTCAGACAGTGAAACAAAAAGAAAGAAACAAGAATAAAGAAACTGTCCTCATATTTGTCTACACCAAATATCACTTATTATATCGCTGGCCTTACATTCTCTTCTCAGAAGAGAATGTAAGGGAGGGCATAAAAAGGTATAAGAAAAAAAATGTGCTGGAGTAATTACGTACAGATAACCTAAGCATGACCCATTCACTATATAAAGACAGCATGTAATGCTTACTGTAGCAGGAATACACAGCAAGTAATCATTATTCTGTCATTCCAGTGCTTCATTCCAAAGTCCTCATATTGCAGCTGGTATGAGATGGTTTCATATTATTAGCAGCGATCCTTTCTCCACTCTAACCCAGTAAATTGAGGGTTACAATATAAAGTGAAAAAAGTAGAGACTTTGAACATATCAGCTAAAAAAATATGATTAAAAAATATTTGACAGCAAATAATAAGCCCACGTATGATTATTTAGCAGTATGTTTAACATACCTTTAACTATTAAAATGCTGTTAAATAAATTATACTCTCAGTTCTGGCACCTAGTTTGGCAACTTTTCTGTTCCTTTTGAAATATGAATAAATCTTACTCTCGTCTCCCTGAAACCACACTGTGCTTTTCTGTTTATTTGCGCAATTGACCAATACTTTTAAAGCAGCTTGAATCTGCTGGATTTAACATCTAATGACTCTAGACTTCAACTAAATGATCCCAAGAATCAGAACACGGTAAAGAAGTAGTAAAGACAACTGCCTATTAATTATTAAAGAAAAACAAGGCAGCTGGAAACATTGGACTTATATAACGCTATCAGCTAAGATAAGAGTGACATGGGTGGGGAACTCTGTTGGGAGACAAAGGCTTATGGACCTGCTGTGCCCCTTTATCAGTATTACGAAAATGTACACAATGACAGAAACTTAGATTTACAGTCAAGGCTTTTTTCCCCTTGTTTGTGAATCAGGACCGGTAGCTAAGTTTCAGTACAATACATTGATATCAGACTGTTCTCTTCTTTTCCATAACACCACAGGTTAATGGGAAACTAAGCTTAGAAAATGGCAAACATATAGCCAGAGAATAATAAAAACATAAGCAACACTTATCCAAAAATGTTTTAGGAAAGGAAAAAGAGCTGAGAAAGATGGAACAAAGGTATCTTAAGTACAACCAGAGCTGTATGTCAAACTGCATGGAAGCATGAGTGTATTGAGTACATGTACATTGGCAGACAGCAGCTTATGCTAAGGATCACACCTGAAAAGAGTGTTTCCAAATGGCACACACGTTTCCCCCTTGGAAGGAAATGACAAAGAAGCAGCCGGCCAGCCCTGTGCTTGCCAGCTGTACATTTTCAGGTTCCTCAAAGGGAAGCTTGCAAATGTCCTTGGGGACCCCAGATTCAAATCGCACCAGCTGATTTTTACTGGTTGCTGCCACCAATGATGACTCAAATCTGTTGCCTACTTGTTCAACAGAGATGAAAAAGACACATTTCACCACAGAACTGTAAGCGTGAGGTATAATCCAAGCTCCGTCAAAAGGCTCTCCATCCTCCAGGAAATATCCAACAGTTTGGTGTGGCCAGGTGATCTCCAGTTGCTTATCATGGTCCTTCTCAGATGATTTTTGGGAACCAAGGATTGTTATGTTCTTTTTGCCAATGGGTAATTCGCCAATAAAACACACTGACGATATCTGAACAGACACTCGCTGAACCTCACCATCTTCCACAGATGTATAAAAAATACTATTCTCGTGACTCCATAACAGAGTGGGGCCCCGTGCAATTGTAACATTGTCTTTAATTTCATATGGCAGCTTAAATTCTAACTGTGGCTCTAAGAAGTCTGAACTGCTAAGAGTGAGAAGTACGTATTTGAAGCAGTTCTTCTTCTGTTGTTTGAGTAAAATACAAGGAAGCACTTGTCCGTTTTTCATATTCACAGCAGGGACACACGCAAGCAGGCAGAACTGAGACTTGCCCCTTTTGTTGATTAGCACCTTGTTTTCACTCCGGATTGTGAAATGTCCCGCTTCTGGCCCAAAGGACATCCTTCTAAACCTAAGCTCTGTAGCCGACTGAGGCTCCCTCTCCGAAAAGCAGGGTGCCAACTGGACCGAGAGGATGTCACTGTTCAGGGCGAGCAGTTTGTGCTCCATGGTGCTTCCTATTAGGACGGCAATCTAGAAGCAGGCATCCAAGTCCCTGAATCGAGACAAGAAAAATTTAACAGATAACTTAATATTCTCTTTTTTTAAAACATACTTTATTTGAATAGAACTTGATTATTCCTAGAAATGTGCAAGGTAATTAAACTTTTGATGCAAAGTACAGCCACGGGAATTATAATCCCGACAAACCCCTCAAAGTTACTAGTTAAAAGCACAAAACTTCACTGTCCTTGAATCCCTTTGTTACCAAAGCTTTGCAATGACAGCTAACTCGGACATGCACCAGTTGCACAGTAGTTTCCATACTTAAAGACAGAGTAGGTGAAACAGTAAATAAATAGTAACTAATAAAATAATAAATACTAATATTTATTACTAATTACTAATACTAATAAAAATCACTGCTTAACTATGGTGACCAGATAATCCATGTCATCCCGCACGCTTTGAGCTACTTCAGGTTTTACAAACTACTTTAAACCTGAAAGGCTCCGGTGCTCGGCTAAATAGTTCAGTTCTTCTTGTGCTTTGACTGGTTTGTTTCCTTGATTGAAAGACTCATCCAGCCGTCATTAGAGACATCTGCGTGATTATAGGAGACTGACCAATCAGCGCACAGCAAGGATGCAGCGCTTAAGTGAGATCCAGGTCCTTCTGAATGGAATGCTAGTTTGCAAATCCTGTCCTAGCTCAAAGTGTCCGGGATGACACGGATTATCTGGTCACCCTATCTTAACCCACATTACCGTTAGATAACTTACGACACGTTACAACTGTGTTATGTTTTAGGGAAACATTTTAGTAAATATAGTACAGGTCAACTAACGGGTTATCAATTACCAAGCAGTGACGCTTTAGCTATCGTTTCACAAGCGACCAGCTAGCTGCCTTCACCAAATTTCTTGGTATCAGACTATACCAAGCTGATTAGCTTGTCTGGGTAGTTGACGAGTCCTTAAAACATCCATTAATACAATATTCTGGGCATGTCTGACGTAGAGCACGCGCTAACCAGCCGATTGTACCGGCCTGACGCGGACTCCTAAACCGCTGGCCACGCGCAGGCATCTCCGCCAATATTTCACAGCTGCATTTCATAGCTGGTTGTTCAGAGGCAGACATTACCAGTTGGTGAATCCGGTTCCAGCTACCTTGTCCGAATTTCAGTATTCTAACCCATTTATTACACAGCGAGACAAATGAGTGAGGAACCGCCGAGCGAGTCTGACGAGAATCAAAACTTCCCGCTTCCAAGTGCATCATGGAAATTGTAGTTTTCACAGTGACTTAGTCGGAAATGTAGTTTACGACGGCTGTTGCCATGACTCCATAAACACTTTCACATGGGCGGCATGATGGTGCAGGGTTGCCAACTTTGGTCAGCAGGCTGGAGAGAGATTTCCGATTCGAGACAAATCTGCACACGCACTTAGGTGCATGAAAGTTTTATTACTTTGTAAATAGTCGGTAGAGTTTGCAAACTACCCAACGCTCTTGATTCAGAGGTGTACATTTCAGGTCCAGAAAGTAAAAATCCAGACACGATTTTGTTTCAACCCACCAGTTGCGCATAAAGAGTCACAGTGACAGAGTGCGCGATTAGTTGGTTGAAACAAAATCTTGGTCTGGATTTGTACATTCTAGACCTGAAATTGACGTAGAGTTTGCCGTAAGTCTCCTTGCGTGAGCGTGAGCCTGAAAGCGGGAAAATCACGCGAGATGCGGGTCCTACTGCATACTGCAAATTAATTCAGTGGGCATTTTGACCAGCAAGAGAGTCATCAATAACTCTTATGCATGCCTCGAAAGATTTGAGCCGGGCTATGACTAATTTGATGTACCCTCTTCTGATTAAAATGTTATGAATAGAAAATGGACTAATGCTATTGTCGTGCCTATTCAGCTTGCGAAAATGTCTTCAAAAACGCAACACATAACATGTCCGTGTGTTTAAGCATTCAGTAGTATTAACTTAATATTAACTTGACATTTCATATTTTATTTTAATATGTAACTGTTTTCTCATTTATATGGCAATACCTCCTCAGTTTTTTTCGCGCTGTCCTGTTTCCTATGTACAAAGCATTGTGTGATGTTGAAGTGGTAGTCGAGCTGCTTGGGCTTTCGATTGAATTCAAGTTTTAATGTCATTGACACAATGTACATGTGTACGAGAGCTGCGGCTTTTGAAGAACATGTGAGACAAAGGCGGGTATAAATATAGGGGGAAGTGGAGGAACGGCATATACATAGATTAGACGTTACGTACATTGTACATAAATTATACGTACACACATAAATTAGACATACATTATATATACATAAAGTACACGTCGCTGCTGCCTCGCTTCATGACGGTCTAATGGACCACTCCCCCTTAGCGGTTACTGCTTTGAGACGCACTTCAATATGGCGGCGGCTCTCGGGAACGCGCAAACGAAGGCGGAGTGTGCAGGGACCGGTTTGGGATTGGGCCTCAGCGACATGACGCCCCCCGCCTTATACGTCTGGGCTCCGGCCACCTCTGCCAGCGCTGGTGTGACCATGGCGAGCGTCGAAGCGCCTCTGTCAGAACAGGTACACAGTTTGTGTTGATGGCAAGGAATAGATGATGTATTTTTCAGATATGTGGTTACTCGCGTATTTCCCTCTTTCAACAGGACATTGAGAAAAAGATAGAGGAGACAAGGCGGAGGTTCAAAACGGAGTATGTAAAAGGTAAGGCAGCAGTTCACGCTTAATGCCGATGGTCCCGTATATGGAACCTCAGATCATAAGTCCAAGAGTGTGAAATGCTGCCATTTTCGGACAAGTAAAATTTTATTTATTAAATGGATGCGTGTAAATAACTAGCGTGTTTAGTCGCAACACTCACAATACCGAAACATCATCTGGCACCTATTGAAGCGGGCAGAAGTTTTCAAGGTTTTGAAATGGACGCCAGATTATGTAATATTACAGCCCAGACTATATATCGTTTTGAAATCGAATTAATTGACTTTGAGTTTCTAAATGAGACCGTCATCTGCACAGATCCGTGTGACAGATATGACCCCAGGGATGTGGAGCGGCTGCAGAGCGACGCCTCTCTGGCGGACGCCTACCTGACTTGGCAGCACTACGCCGTGGACAAGACTCTGAAAATGATAGATGAAAGCTTCCACTGGAGGAAGCAATTCCAGTTAAACGGTAAACTTGCCGTGTTTGCAGTTGGCAGTGATTGTCTGGGCAGTTTTTACTATTATATACAGTATTTAAATGTTTCTTTAAAGGAATTATACAAATTGTTGTCAAATCATTTTCTGGATAAAACGGATAAAACCGTTTTTAAGCACTTATGTCAGTTGCTCTGGTATCTAACCAAATGCTGTAAATGTAGATAATCATATTATACTCTGTACCCTGTACTAAAACACTTTAATACCATTCTAATTGAAGGGGCATAAAACAGTAAATGAGGCTCAGTTGTTTTTAAACAAATTTTGAGTTTAATCATCCCAAATAAACTGCCAATACATTATGACATGCTGTCTGCTATCTGGATATCCTTCATCCAGAGCCATAGTCCAGTTTTCTGCAGAATTGGTACAACACCATTGTCGCCTCACACATCTGGGGCTGGGCTTTTGAATGGCATCTGCTTTCTTTTGGAGTTTGCATGTTTTCCCTGTGTCACACAGGATTCTTCCAAAGGCATACAGGTAATCTCAGTGGCATCTCTAAATTGCCCTCGCATACGGTTGGTGTGTGTCTGGGTGCATTTTTGCCAAGTGATGGATCATAGTCCCATTTCGGGTGTAGGCTTACCTAACACCTTCTGCTGCTTAGGACAGCATCCACGTGTCCCTGCCACCCTGTCCAAGAAAAGCTGTTGGAAAATGGATGGATCCTGCTAAAAGAGTACACAGTCTGTTTCTTGTCATTTTGAGCAGTGATTTGTTGAAAGGGTGCCTATAGGCAGCTGCATGAGTTTTCCATTGCTTCTCTGTGGCCGTTTTCCAGCGTCTCTTTGTGTCCTTCAGATATCACAGAAAGCTGCGTCCCCAAATGGACTTTTGAGACGGGCGCTATCTATCTGCATGGTTATGACAAAGAAGGCAACAAGCTGTGTAGGTAGATTCTTGTCTCAAATTATGAATGTGTTTATTTTTGCCGGTGACACACAACTGATGACACACAATAACCTTTGTAATCAATATCCCTCCATTTGTTTCCAAAAAACTGGATATCCTTGTCTTATCCTTGTTCAGCCTTATCATTGTTGTTTTATGGACTTGGTCTGCTGTATAACACAAAGGTTGTCTCTTCTGTATACATAGATTTATGGATGCACCAATCCGACTTTCTCAGATAATGAAATGTGGGTTTTTGGTATCAGCCAATACTGTGTACCAATCTGATACCAGTATATGTATAGAAACTGATTTATTTGTTAATTGTTATTTATTAATAATATATTCAGTAGAATATATTGCAGATTTATTGGTTATATAACAAAATCATTATTTGTTTACAAAGACTATGTATCTAGATAGATGAATTTTTGCTGTTATTTCAGTCTGGTTTAACGTTAGGCTGCATGTCAAGGATGCTAAGACTATCCAGGACAAGAAGCAGTATGTGGCCTTCTGGTTGGAGCGGCATGTTAAGCAGCACCCTGGCAAGCTTCTTACAGTCGTGTTCGACATGTCTGATTCCGGCATCCGTAGTATCGTAAGCATCTGCCTTCTCAAAACTCCCTTTGATTAATTAACATTAAACGTATGTGTTGGCATTTGTACCAACTTTAGTTTCTGGCAAACCATCTGATTCTTTCCACCAAGTTTTACCAAAAGCAATCCACTAGTTTCACAAAGATTGCAGACAATTGTCACATTAACAAATGACAGCAATGGCCGAAAAAAGAGAACCTTGTTGTACAGAATAGTATGGGATTTGTATTTGGAAATTTCATAATTTGTAAGTTGCTGCAAGTAAGGAAGCATGGCAATGAGTGAAGAATAAAGCTAAAATCAATACTTGGTTTTATAGGTTTTCTCAGTTTAATTCTGTTCTAAAAACCATCATTGTTGACTGACTACAACAAAATGTGTCATCGGCATTTAACCCATATGTGACATAGCAGCAGGCAGCTAATTCAGCACCTTGCAGGTTGGAGAATCAAACCAGCAACCTTTCAATCACGAGAGCACTTCCCTAGCCATTAGGCCATCCCTGGCCACTTATTTTGCACTTGTGCTAGAACAGTAATTTCCTTTTGCCAGTCACAGTAATCAATGGTCAAAATTGCGCATTTTGGCTAATTGTTTCTGCGACGCCAAGCTTATTTTTTCTCTTTCTTCTGAAAGATGCTAATTGCTATGTTGTTTATATATGTGCATGTTAGTATATGTTATAACATTTCATAACACTAAAATGCACTCAGTCCAAAAAAATGTGTGTGTTTTCACATTGTCATGTGTTTGATTAAACAATTTTGGTCTAGAATTTAGGTTTGGTTTCACACGAAGTTTCTTCTTTGAATTCAAAGAAAATAATATGCTTTATAAATAATCCCAACACTTTCTGAGCCTGGGTTTTTTATTGTATAAATATTCATTTTTTTCTTCCTTCTTTAGGACCTGGACTTTGTGAAATATATCATCAGCTGCTTCAGAACATATTATCCAAAGTTGCTGTGTAAGTATTAATCAAGTTATGAGAATGGCACAGGGAAATTTATGATCTTTCCACCTTTCCCCACAGTCAATGTGGAGACTGAATGCTATGTCATTGAATGTCAAACTCATTCATTGACTTTTCTCTCATTGCTACATGTATTATACTATGTCTCCGTGATAGATGCTGATTGGTTGTCATTACATTTTTTCATTGGTAGTATGCCATCACTGAATTTAACCACATTTTTTAATTTAGACCCTCTTAATACTTCTCGTTTAAGCCAAAATGATCCTGTACGAGATGCCTTGGGTCATGAACGGTGAGCTACTCATTTAATAGTTTTGGTTTACACGCAGAGTTTCCTTTTTCCTGATATTGGTGCCGTGTATGCTGCTTTAAAGGCCCAGAATTGATTAAAATGTAATATTTCTGCTCTGCTTCAGCGGCTTGGAAGATTGTGAAGTCTTGGCTGGACTCTGACTCCATTGCCAAACTGAATTTTGTGTCCAAGAATGAGGTTGAGATGTACATCACACCTGATAATTTGCCACCTCACATGGGAGGAACTGTATGTACTCATTTCATTATTTGAAGTATTTCTTTGTATAGTTATGCCTGCTAGACAAAATGAACATTTTGTTTTGCTGTTATTTGGATATGTTGTAGGATCCTTTCAAGTACAGCTATCCCCCACTTCCTGACGACAGCTCCCAGTTCCTGTTGTCTGAAAATGGGCCAGTCAGCAGTGCAGTTGAAAACAGTGTAATCCCTGGAAAGGTGCATGTTTACACTTATCTTACTTACCAGGCCCAGTTCAAAGCTTTCTCCATTTCCATTCAGCTTGTCTCACTAAATCACTTTACATGACTGCATGTGGATGTGGTTAGTCAATTCAAAACCATGCAGCAATGTCATGTAGCAATAATCAGAGAGACCAAGCTTCCAGTGGCAGCAGCAACTGAGAAGCCATAGAAGACATTAGTGATATTAACCCCTGTCAAGTCAATGAGCTGCCTCAAAATTCATTTTTGGGTTGTATTTTCCATTCAGCCCTTGTTCCTATCAGTGGGAATGACACTGCCCCTTAGCAGTAACCCTCGTAAACACGGGTACTGGGTGTCCCACCAGCAGGGTCACACAGTGCTGGTGACAGTAGGCACCAGTAAGATCAGTCATGGTATTTAGATTCAAGCATGTATGTGTTACTGGGGTGGTGTGTGGCTCTTTGGACTGGAAGGTCTCCTGTTCAAATGGTTATGTCACCACTGGGCCCTTGAACAAAGCCATTAACCTCAATTACTCCAGGGACTGGCTGACCCTGCTTCCTCAATTCTACGTTGCTTTGGATAACAGTATCTGTTAAATAAATATAATAACAGTAATGTATCTGTTTGAGTTATGATGCAGCAGATTATCAGTGTTTTAGGCTGTTTTCTATATACCTGTACACCAGTAAAGTTTATTCTGCAATAGCAGTTCATCTTAACCTTAAGCAGTTATTGTGCAAAAAACTGACTGTTGCTCACCTAACAGCTGACATTTATTATTATTTATTAACATTTTTTTTGTTTTGCTAAAAGGACTGATAAGAGATGACACACCACCTGACCTGCACAAGAAGTACTGAAATCAGAAGATTTCCGTGGACAGAAAATGCAAGAGTACTCTATTGTGTGTTTGTGAGTACACTGTCCCCCTGGGTTATCATTCTTATGTGTAGTAATTGCCTCAAACTATGCAAAAAAGTAAACACTCAAGAAATAACACAATGAAATTTCTAAATTACATCTAGATTACTAGATTACAATAATTATATTAATACTACATAGTTACTTTGGTTACTGGATAACTTATGTTGTCATGGTAACTTTTTTGCCAATTGTGATTTTCTTTTTTTGTAAACTCCTGAGGAAGTTCCAGTATTTTCATTTGTATTAATGGAAGTTTAATGAATTTTTGTCTGTTTTTTTACCTGTTGTTTTTGCAAATTTAATGATGTAATGAAAGAAAGGGAAAAGTTTTAAAAAGGAATCCTGCACAAGAGTTCATTGTATTCATAATGCTGTGTATCCACAGCAGCTGCACTTATGTGAATTAAGATGCTTTTGTTTTTTAGCATGTTGCCCTGAGTCATCAGCTAAATTTTTTTTCTAATCCCTGTCAGAACCTGCATTCCTTTTTTATGTATTAATGTTATTAACCTAGTATTCATGTAATGTAACGGCCTTGTAACCTTCTCTTGTATGAAACCATAGTTCTATGAATACGACACGTTATGGGGAAGTTTTACATTTACACTTTTGTGTCAGTTTCTAGCATATGACATT
>JAODKL010000036.1:24099871-24125218 GCA_026780765.1 Petrocephalus schoutedeni
AATTAATAATTAATCCATAATTAATTCCCCTAAACATCGGTGGAAACACACCACCATTTGAGCTGTTAATTCCTACAGACGGGTCAGGGACAAAAGGACAAGCAGATTAGCAGACAACTCATAAGCCTCCTTCCCTGTGTCCTGCACTCTGCCACTGCCCTCATTTGGGTCAGGAGCTCCTCTGAAGGAAATCAGGAGATGAGAGACACCTGCTCTCCGCTGGGCTCCGTGCTGATATTCAAAGGAGGGCAGATGCTGGAGCTTTCCGACGGCACACGCGTCTTTGTGAGTATCCATGACTGCACTGTGACAGGTATTGCTGAGTCGGCATGGCTATATACATGGAACTCTTTTTAAAATTGTGTGTCACACATAACACAGTAGTTAATAAACCTGATGGGAAAATGTTGCGAAAAAGAAAATTGGTGAGAAAGGTTTTTGGAGGGGGATGGGTGCTCTGGCAGATTCAGGGGACCAAGCGCTTGACAAGGGCCCTTGAATATGTAAGAGGATATGTAAAACTGGGCAGGGGGCCCAAAGTAACATTTTGTCAGGGGTTTCAGAGTTTCTAGATGCACCCCTGGTGCTGAAAAGACAGGTACCACTAATATTCCTGCATTTTGTGATAGATGACATGGTTGTGGCAGTCCTATGGATTCCCATCCACTGTCACACGGTGAGGATGACTGGCATTTCTAAATGACCTGTAAGATATGATTTCAACTGTGATGAGATGGAGTTTCATCTCATCCAGGGTGTTCTCAAGCAGAATATTAAGACTGGATTATCAGATGGATTAACATTAGCCTGTCACTCAGTGCTGTCAATGCTAGGATTGTGACAGTGTGCAGAATTTAGCCGTGATATAAACATATTCACCTTGGGCGCATGTCCTTTACATGCCAATTTGAGAATGTACATGCGGTTTGTTCCCACCTATGCTACAGTCAAAACACACTAATGACACTACCACTGAAACTGAGGAAATGTTATTATAATAATTTTTTTTCCAGGCAAGTCACTAAGAAAAATTTCTTATTTACACTGGAAAAAGGCAAAAAGAACTCTTTGAGGACAAGGTGTTAAAGACATAAAGACAAAATGAAGGGAAAAAATACACATTGCCAACAAAAACAATACAAACAATAATACAAGTACAGTATAAATATGCAGTATTTAATCAGTAATTATTCAGATCTGAAACAACTACATTTATCTCTGAGATAGTTTATTACAGGAGCTTTAAAAGCAGCAGCAGCAGTCTGGAATGATAACACACCAAACCGTGTGTTTGCTCTGGGGATTTTCAATAATATGAGTTTGGCGGTGCGGGCATTATAAGCGACAGATGATTATTGCTATAAGTAACACAGATATGGAGGAGATAAACCCAGAAGAGTTTTATAGATGAACATGAACCAATGTATATTTCGACGTGTGTAAAGAGGTCCAATTTGCAGAACACTAAAGCGTACAGTGATGAGTTTTGAAAGGGGCATTTATAGCAAATCAGAGAGCAGAATGATAAAGAACATCAGGCTTCTGAAGCACTCTTTTACAAGCTGACATCACCATAATCAAGACTAGTCATTTTCAAAAGAATCAGTTTTGCAGAGCAAGTAAGACTAGAACAAAGTCTAAACAAAAAGCTGATTCTGAGGTTAACTTTGTACTGTAAACAGTTGATTTGATGTAAAAAAGAGCTATCTAGCTAGATACCCAGGTATATATACTCTGTGACACAGTCTGGATAAGCCCCATCAGTAGCAATAAATTTATGGGCTTTGGGGGAGGGACAACACCTTTTCTACAAAACACATAACCTTAGTCTTTGTTATATTTAGTGTGAGGCAAAGAGAGTAGAAAGCCTGTTGTACCCTAAAATTCTTGCAGTGCTCTAAATACTATATCAGCAGATGAGCCACAGGTATGAAGGACTGTATCATAAGCATAAAGATAAATAGATGAATCTCCAATAAAACTAGTAACATCATTTATATAAATAGAAAATGATGTGGGGCCAAGGAGTGAGCCCTATGGGACCCCTTTAGTGGGTTTGGAAAGTGATTGTTCAGATTTTACCTATTGTACCCTGTCTTTAAGATTATATGAAAATCATCTTAATGAAAGACCCGAGACTCCAATACTGCTCAGTCTGTCAAGACGAACAGTATGATCAACGGTATCAAAAGTTTTGGCAAGATCTATAAAAATAGCTGCACAATATTGTTTAGATTTAAGTGCGGCAGCAATGTCATTTAAAACTTAAGGGTTGTTGAGACACAACCTAAACCAGTTCAGAAACCAGAATACACTCCAGACAAGATATTACAAACAGCCAGATAATCCATAAATTGCTCATTAACAAGCTTTTCTAAAATCTTTGATAAGCAGGGCAGAATAGAAATTGACCTTTGGGTCAGCTTGATATACACCCTTAAAAAATGGCTGCACTACAGCAGATTTCCATGCCTGTGGTAATTCAGCGGTACAAGAAGACAAATTAAAAAGATCTGTGATGGAAGCAGCAATAATTGGGGCAGCAATCTTAAAGAAAAAGTATCCCGCCAAAGCAGCTCATCCAAAACCTCAGCTTTTGAAACAGCATGTGAACACAAGCTGTGTTGGAGGGCAGGGGGCCTGGTGAAAAGGGCTTATTGAGATGGTGAAAGCACCCCTAAAGCAAAACCACTCTTTGATACATTAGAAGATTTAGCAGACTCAGAGACAGAAGCCGATTTCATAAAATGCAGATCAAAAATATCCACCATATGCATCTAATCAGTAACTATAAGGTCATCCAACTAAAATGATGATGGCAACTGAGACGAAGGTTTATTTTCAAGCTCTCCCACTTTCTTCCAGAATCTTTTTTGGCCTGAACCACATAAAGAAAATTGTTCCTTAAAATAAATAAATAAATAAATATGTATATATATATATATATAGTCATGTTTTACACCACATAACGTCTTTCTGTTGAAGAAGCACTACAAGCTCATGGTCAAGCCATTTCTTACCAAAGCTGCTAAACAAATCAAAGAAAAAATTACATGCATCATTTACAAATCGTATCAGACTAACGGTCAACCATTGCACATTGTTCAGATCATGTAAAATTGGGCTTCAAAGCTTTTTGACTCTCCACCCGGATGTGTAGTAAGCAGGTATATAATAGTGTTTTCTTCAAAACCGAGCATCGTTGAACTAAGATACATTTTTACGAGGTAAAACTTAGCTTAACAGACCTGATTTCAGTCATAACCCAAACTGATCAAATATGCAGTCACAGTGTTCTGGATGGCAGTGTGCATGACCACTTGGAAGCGATGCGGTTATGCGTTGTCTGTGTGTACTACACAATGTGCAGCGACGGCTTTGCAGCGACGGCTTTGCAGTAACGACGTGTGTGCCTGTTGTAGGCAGTACGGCGACAGATGGAGCTGGAGAGATGCGTGTGGGAAGCCCGAGAGAGAGAAAAGCTCCTTTGTCTCATCCAGGAATCGTTGCTGAGCACTGACAGCCAGCTGTCTGCCTGCATTAGTGGCCATGCCAACCTGACGCCCCTGGAGCTACAGGTGGGCACAGGTGGTAGATTCCAAATGCCAACATTCAGTGAGTAATCAATATCCTTACGAAAGCACTGCTGTAGGCTTTTACTAATAACATTTTATCAGTTTGCATTACATTTTTTGTAGGTTATTTTTTCATGATTGTTCATCACTGTCTTCTTATGTTCCAAAAGTTACTCGCTAGTTACATGAATGATAATATTGTGTGAACGATTCATTCATGGGAAACGAGTCCCTTACAGGACTCACCTTCACTTTCCTGCACAGGTTTTTTCTTTTTGTTCTTCTGCTTTCCCTCATAAATGTGACTTGAAAGATACTTCTTTCCTCGACTATGGCTAGGGAGAGCCAATGAGACATGTAAGGGCGTATTAGAATAATTAGAATAATTAGAATAATAAAAACAAGATATGCATTATTTCATTTTCTAAGTGGCACCAGCACCCCCAAAAATATAACAAGCCCTTGATGGCCCCCAAATCAACATTTTCTCCGGAAGCCACCGTGCCATGATCACATATGATGGCTGTCTCACAATGTGGCACTTTTCACAGAGCATCAAGGTAGAGCTGCACAAACAGGAGATAAGCCTTGCAGAGATAAAAAATAGTAATGAAGGAGAGCTGCCACAGAGAGTGCGTTTCCAGGCTGACGTCACGCAGGTAAGCTGTGCTGCTATGCCTCATGCAGGTACAGCAGAAGTACATAAAATAATCAAAAATGCTTTAAAATAAACCAGACCAGGAGGAAGGAGGCACGGTGCCCATGGTCTCCTTTCTTTTCTTCAGAGGCTGTTTAAGGAGGTCCTCGTGAAGTTCCAGCTCCTTCAGAAGCCAGGCAGCTTTGAGGAGTACCTGCGAGAATGTGAGAGGACCCTGGCCGAGGTGCAGCTGGAAGTCGAGGCCCTCGGTCTCTGCAGTGCAGAGCAGGACGTAGTTGAGTCACAGCTGAAGCTGTGCATGGTGGGTAATGCCGAGGTGGTAGAAATTGAGGGTGTAGGGCAAGGTTCCCCAATTAGTGTTCCCTGAGGGCCAAATTCCATAAGCACTGCAAAGCCAACAGCCGCTGCCCCTGATTAAATTGGAGGTGAGGGTGAGGGGATGCTGACCATAAAATTCACCAAGTTCAAAAAATTCAATACCTCTATGTGGTCATAAAACAATTAACTAAAAGAATAATTAGATCAAAGAATAAATGCTGATTTGAAGTTTCCCAAATAGTCAGATAAAGGGAACAGGTTTAACAGGTTTGGCAAGTCTTCAAGTGACATACTCTGTGATTTGCACTGTGCGATGTGCGATTGAGCCTAAGTAATTAATAGCCCTTGTATGACGAAAAGCCAGCATAGGCTGCAAGCCTGAAAGAGGGTTTGGAAACATCAGAGTAGGAGAGTCTGAATAAATTTCATATTCATTACTTTACTGTAGAGGTTGAGATGCTTTTGCTTGTGTTTGGTGTCATTCCCCGATAGAAGTGCTATCAGATTTTGAGCGAGGTAAAGGCGGAGGTGGAGAATGTGCTGAAGAGGGGTCGGCAGATTGCCCAGAGAGAGCTAGCAGAGAATCCCAAGGATCTGGAGAGCCGACTCACTGCACTCAAGCTGCTCTACAATGAGCTGGGAGCCCAGGTCAGCCAATCAGCACCCAGCATTCTTCTGTCCTGCTGAGCACTTGTTACCGATTGCAGTTCAATCAGTCAGTTCAAGGGGTCGCAGAGTGCTTATGGTGATTCACAGAATGAAATATGAATAATATGGGGAAAAATATTGAAAATATTACTTCAAAGAAAGTAAAGGAGAATTATTTCCATAGAAGTACACATTGCTATATGCTCTAATTGCAAAACACTGTATCAAAGTAGGGTTTTTGCAAACACACTGCCACAGCCTTTGTATCGCTGAGACATTGCTGTGCTGGTTGAGCTACAGAAGCGAGATGACAGTTGAGAGGTGCAGTTGAGGGACACAGAGAGAGGCGCAAGGGCAGGCGACTCCAACACTGCATCCTGCTCAGACATCAGTGTCACATTAACACTGTGGTTGCCCAGATGCCTGGGTTCAGCCAATGGCTGGTTAGCTACCACCAGGTTACAACCTCCTAGTCTTCTGTTTATAGGTGACAGCTGGGAAGAAGGAGCTGGAACATTATATGGCATTGTTACAGAAACTCCACAAAGAAGTGGCCAGTGTTACCGAGTGGCTGACCACCACCGCTGCGGAACTAACACACAGACGCAATGTGAAGGTCATGCCCAAGAATCTTGATTCAGAACTGGCTTGGGCTAAGGTAGGAGGGGCTCACGCACAGCCATGACACTTGGATCAGTCCGTCTCGAGTATGCATCGCGGCTTTCTGCCCTCTCAGTTCTTACAGAAAGAGACAGAAAAGAAGCAGAAGCAGATTGTAGGTGTGGTGCTGATCGCTGCTGACCTGAAGGTCCTGCTTCAAGGAAACAACGGTGCTGTGGAAGACAGGGTCTTTTTGCTGACACACAACTGGAAAACCGTGATGTTCCACTTCAGGGAATGGCTCCAGTTGCTGCTGGTGAGTGTCCAATAGGTTAAGTAGACAAATAAAGCTTTGTCGACATCTCGGCCCTGTGCAATACACGGTGAAGCAGTATGACGTTCCTGCCGAACCCACAGAACAACATTCGTGACAGGACAGACAGTAAAGTACGCAAGTAGTGGAATAATTTACGTCATGCAAAAAGCGTCCTGAACAATTATCAGTCATTTAAGGAGCACAATGAACTGACACGCTGTGCTGGTAATGGGTTCTGTGGAGCATGTTCTCTAGTTTTCAGTTTAATGGGCATATGGTCTGTCCTGTGCTGGAGAGTGTGCCATGCAGGGGCTCCGTGCTCTGGTCTTACTGTGATTCCCCGAGTTCTGGGTATAATTTGGCATACCACCCGTGTTCTGCATGCAGGTACAGTTGTGGGTGTCAGCACACATTCTTTACTGATACAGACTTTCCTTTCAAACTTATCCATAGTGCTCCCAGGACAAGACACATTTGAGGAAAAAGACATTGGCAATCTCTCCCCAGTGGTACCAGTACCGCAAGCAGAACGGTGACCTTCTGCAGTGGGTGGATGACATTGAACAGAATTTTAAGGAACTGCTGCCCTCCGAGCGGAGCAGAAGGTGAACTGCTCATACTTCCTGTGGTTATGTTTTTAAGTAGAAGTTTCACGAAAATGCCATGGAGTGTCCAAAATGAGCACTTAATGATAAATTGATAGGTAATAAATAATAATGTCACAGTCTTATGTTTTACCCTCAGGCATAGTATTTCTTGGCCTTAAGCAAGTATCCTGATATGTCCCCCACATTTGGAGTATCTAGACAAATAAACAAATCAAGGCGTCATTTAGATAATCCATATGAGTTGATATCTGGAAAACTCAGAGAAACTCCATTTGGTTTTCTCCCGGTTAATATGTACTTTGGTGAACAGGTGATTAGGATCCAGCAGGTGTACGAGCAAGATCTGCTTTCTTACTTTCTCAGTGCCCGTGTTTAGCCCTAGTAGCAGGTAAACAGGTGATGGTTGGAGATGGTTATTCGAGATGTGCATGGTGCTGCTCGCCCCCTGCTGGCTGACTGGAGATGGTTACCGGAGATGTGCATGGTGCTGTTCGCCCCCTGCTGGCTGACTAGAGGTGGTTACTGGAGATGTGCAGGGTGCTGCTCGCCCCCTGCTGGCTGACTGGAGATGGTTATCGGAGATGTGCATGGTGCTGCTCACCCGCTGCTGGCTGACTGGAGATGGTTATCGGAGATGTGCATGGTGTTGCTCGCCCCCTGCTGGCTGATTGGAGATGGTTATCGGAGATGTGCATGGTGCTGCCCGCCCCCTGTTGGTACACAATGTCATGAGTAAACTCTAAATACATGGCTCATGTTCACCTAAATACATGGATTCAATCTTTATTTTTTGCGCAATCTGCTCTTTTATTTATGCCTCATATATTTTAATACTAGGAATCCATGATGCTCGCCATGGATGTGAAACTCAAGCCACCAAGGGTCCCATACTCCCCTGGTTTGGAGAACATCACAATACCACCGCAATAGTGGGGCTCCTTGTACATCAGCCAGTGGCTGATCAGCACCGAGCCGGACGTGCAAATGGCCTAGCGGTAACATCCATGGCTGAGTGTGAGTGATCCGTCACCTGCATCATCTGACCTCCAAAGTTCTCTCTCTCAAAGATCCTAATCCTGTACGATCCTTTGTACTGTTTAAAGAACATTTAATTTGTTACCATACACATTGTGAGGTCAATATTGCAGTAAACTTATTCAGCATATTAGTGAATTTATATTGTAGCTTGTGAGGTACCCATCGGGCAGCATGCCATATTGGACCGGTCACAGCTCTATAAATATTGTAAACAGTTCCCTGTATTTGTCATGTATTGTGGGGTCGCTCTATTGTGTATAATGTCATGCATTGTGTTAATGTTAATTGTTGTAAATTGTGGGGTGTGTATGAGCCCATCATATGTTGTTGGTGTGGTCGGGACAGCCAGTGCAGTGGGCAGTGGATGTTGGGAGAGGTTGGTGTTGGTGTTCAGTCACATTTCAATAAAGAGTGCTCCCATCTGAACAAAGCTGTCTGGTCTGCTTCCTGCTGCCCAGTCTGCTGGTTATTCCAATACAAAGTTACAGAGTCTCTATTCGTAATCCATGTGCAAAACTTTGGAACAGTAACAATGCTGAAGAGTAGTGATGGCCAAATGAAGCTTCATGAACCATTAGCTGTATCTTTTGTCCCCACTAGATGGTGCTATTTGTTTGCTTTGGGGCATGCTTTGAGCCATATTTTGAACAGAGAGCACCATCTAGTGGGGTCAGAAAATGCAACAAATGGTTCATGAAGCTTCATTTGGCCATCTCTACTGAAGAGCTTCTCATGGGGATGATGCAGCAGTATTTCCCTGTTGCCACTAGATGGCAGCAAACGGCTGTATATGATGAGACTTTTTTTTTGAAGCTTGCAAAATCATTCAAGTACTTATCTTTCTTCTCTATACTATAACATAGCAATAATGATCATTGTGATAGTAACTCTGAAGAAACAAACGAGGTGACCTTTAATTTAATACAATTAGTGTCACACGAGGATGGTGGAATGAGCTACTGAACTAATCCCAGTCATCTGGTTCCCTCTTCACCTTCAGGAAACACAGCAAGACCCATCTGTTCCATGAATTCCTCCCCTAACCTGATGCCCCTTATGTCACATGAATGTTCTCATGTTGCACTCCATAAATAGTCTTATTTGGTTCTTGTCTTGTTGTGTAGCTCCTGCTCAAATACTCTTTACACTTGAACCTGGACACTTATGCCTGTAGGCTCCTTAACAGCATGAATGTTTGCAGTGTTTGTCACTTTGGACAATAGTGTCTACTAAATATGTAAATGTAACGTAAATGTGATGTAATGTGTCAGCCAGGCCCAAGAGTTTCACTGGGGGACACGGGTCACAGTGTCACCAGAATGGCATGGGAAGGCGGACGGGGGTGACGTTAAAGGAGAGATGGCACTGGGCAAGCAGCAGCACACTCACCACCGAAAGCAAAAGACAGGGCCACTGTGCTCGCATAGTATGTGCCAATTACTCTTATTTAGATTTGGGACAAGGTTACCTACCCCCACCCCGTGACCCCAGAGCAACCAACACTATATATAATGTCAAATTTATATATAGAACATATTAGGTCTTACATCTATAATTACATTTACCTGAAAGCAAAATTAATTATCAAGTTAAGTTTTTAATATTTGTTATGTCACAACGTAATGATCAGAATACAACTGATACCATTATCTTTAAATGTTACTGATTCTTTGACTTCTGGCTTAGGGGAGGTTCTGGTCGGATGTTAAGCAGTTCAGCTCTGGCTTGAAGGATTAAATGGAAGCACATGATGGTCCGTCTTGTGATTTCAGTGGGAACTTTGGTCACTTGCTTAGCGGCTGACATTCTTCTTGCCGTTTGCCCCATGACTTTGGCTCCCTTCTGTCTCGCAGCGCCATGGCATCTCCGAGGCTCGAGACCTTCTGCTGCTCTAACCGAGACGCGTCCACCGACTTCATCGTCAGCTTCCAGGATGGCTTTTTCAGTGCGATCTGTATCGGCAGTGGCAGCCTCAGCCTCATCTTTTCCATCCTGCAGATTCTGCCAAAAAGGAAAGGCTACAGGCGCCTGGGACAGCATCCGCTCCCCAAGCCTGCCTCCTCACCAAGGATACTGCTTATTATCAGCCTCTGTGATATCCTGGGATGTGCAGGTGAGGCACCAACAATTTTCCAATGTTACCTGGATTTCCCTCCACTTTAAATGACACTAGGATTTATGCACAAGGTTACACTTAGGATTCTGCTGAAAACAAGCAAACAAAAATGTGGTAGATGTAACCTCAGATGTAAATACACATTGTCTTTCCTTATTTCATGAATTGTATATGCATGCAAAATCGATCACCTGATATTCTATGTTATGATAATGTATAAAAAGAATGATTCTCATTGTCACAGTCATCCCTTGATGCATATTTTTCTGTGGCTTTATCGTCTCTTGAGAATTCAGCTAAAACTTCAGAATCCCTTTGAGGCAGAGAGAGAGAGAGTATTGTGCAGTACTGTATAATAATGCAAATTGTACTTTATTATTACTGTATTTAATATTGATAATGAATTCCTGTGCCGAATTTATCAAATAACCTTCACCAAACGTAACTACAAGAAAATGACGTTATACATGGATGGTTCGCTATTATCCACATGTTAAGCCTGTAGGTCTGGCATTCACTAACTATTGAAATTGAAACATCAATTTCAAAATAAATGAGTAAATAAAGGAGAATCTTTCCATTTAATGCTGAACAGTATTAGATTTTTTTTTTGACACTGGAATTTTCTCTACAAAATAATACTTAAGCAACTAACAGATGATTAATTACCAAAGAATGAAAGTTTCTAATATATATATTTACAAGCAGATGAGGTTCGTGAGGGAAATGTACAATTTGGTCACGGAATTTATATTCACTCCTTTTCCGTTGCTTAACTAGCGTAATCATGTAAAGGAAAAAATATACTAAGACTGTAGAGCTGGTTCTATAGCCAAAGGGGCTAAGAGACTCATAGTATCTCGTGTGAAGTCACAACTGGAAGATATTCTAATTAGCCTGATATTCTCTTTCCAAGCATCAGGACTCATTGGGTGAGGAATATTGGCCGGATATAAGCCATATTAAACAAGGGGAACCACTATATAAAAAGTTTTATAGGTGCCCATTTAATATTTCCATTACGGAATATCCAGTAAACAAGGTTAAGCAAAGCATTTCATACTTCTGCACAAAGCAGAAATGATGGCGTGGGAATTCCCTTTTAATCATTACCATCCTTTATATGTTATTTTCCCTTCTTTGCCCCCCTTCTAATTGGGCCCTGGGACTTGAAGTATGTCTCACAGAGATTTTTCACTTAGCTAATGTTCAAACAGGTCCATGGTCTACTACGTCTCATCCCGCTACGACACCTTATCCTAGGAATATTAGATTGAATTGATGAAAAATGGCCCATTGTGTTTTTCTTTTAAATATAATTTGTCCTGGTTATAGCACATGAACAAGAGCACGCGTGCAGTATGCATTTAATATGACTGATTCATGTAGGCGTGTGAGCGTGGCCCTGTGATGGACTGGCCTCCCCCCCTGTCCAGCATATCCATCTTACCCTGTGCTTACTGTGGTATGCTCTAGGCTCACTAAACCTCCTGTTGGTGATTGGATGGATGGATGGATGATGGATGGATGGATGAATGGAGATTCCAAGTGCGGTTGCCTCTGAGTTGGAACAGTGATGACACAGTGTAAAGATGTGAGCTCACCATCCCTATTCCTCAGGTGTCATTTTCAGGTCATCCATGTGGTTGGGCCTCCCTGACCTTGTGAGCCGAATCTCCCTGACCCCAGGCTCCGGTGTCTGGCCAGAGGCTTTCTGCGTGGGCAGTGCTGTGGGTGTCTGACCATCTGATCTCCTGACAGTGATCGCTTGTACATAGTGTTATAAAAGGGGAAAAGGTCATTGTGGAAACATTGTACATTTATTTAATGAATTTACACTTACATTTCATTTGCTTGAATTTAAATACTTTACAAATTAATGTCCACATTGTACAGATGGACAAAACTGATGTATAAAACTACCATACTTGCTCAGTCTTCATTTCTGGCCATTCTGCTCACATTTTGATCAGTGAGTTTGTGTCAGTTATGGCAAACTAACAGTTCTGGGGGGGCCCTTTGGCCTGCTTCACATTTGCAGATGTGGATCCAGCTGTTTTTTAGCGCCTCGTTCTGGTGGACTTTCTGTTACGCGGTGGACGTTTATCTAGTGGTGAAAAGATCTGCTGGAATTAGGTACCGTCTTGTCCTTTCCAGTGTTAGAACATTATTAGGTGCTATTCAAGGAAACACACTTTAAAACACTATGCAATGTGTTCCGCACTTTTCAATGCAAATGCAGGCCATTTTCCCCATAATTGACGGGTGTTTATGTCAGTGTCATTTTTACAACAGTGACCGTGGCAGGATATTCACAGTGCATTACTGCTGTCCCGCCTTCTTGCAGCACCATTGTCTTGTACCACATGATCACCTGGGGCCTGGCTCTGTTGCTGTGCGTGGAAGGAGTGGCTATGCTTTACTATCCCTCCATTTCTAAGTAGGTGCACTACACACATAGCCCATTTTCTTCCTGTAATTCACAGAACGCGTCCAAAAAGATGTGCCCGTACTTTGATACGTCAGTTTTTGGGCTTTGATTCTAGAACGTGCCGTGGTCCTTTTGTGCTGGTTACAGTGTGACGATCCTCCTTACAGCTGTGAGAACGGCCTTCAGCACGCCGTTCCGCATTACGTCACCACTTACGCACCTCTGCTGTTGGTCCTCATAGTCAATCCCATCCTTTTCACCAGGACCGTATCAACCGGTGAGTGCTAACCACCACCTACTGGATTAACATGATACTTCTTTTCCTCTATCGCTACAGAAACCATCCTCCACATTACCATTAAGTAGCTGCTCTTCAGTAGCTGCCTTACACCATCTTTACCTGGCCAGCTTTAATAACAACTTTCTAAGATCACTAGGTTCCAAACATTAGAGATTTTCAGAAGACATGCAATTAGCCACACCCGTTAACTCCAGTTTCCCAATCCTCTATCAGAAAATCGCTAGGCATTTTTTAGTACTGTAAGACTGATTTAAAAATTTTTTTTGGCCAATTTAGTTACATCGTTGCTGAAGAGCCGTCAAGGAATCTATACGGAAAATGAGAGGCGCCTAGGAATGGAGATCAAAATACGATTTTTCAAAATCATGTTAGTTTTCAGTGTGTGGTGAGTCAATATCTATTTGCTGTTCCAGTTTGTTACATGTAAAAAATCCAATGACAGTGTAGGGATGCCTTGTTGGTTTTAGTGAAGGTGCTCTTGGCATCTCCTTATTATCCTCACCATAGCTTTAATGCTTTCTTTTTTTAAGACAAAAATACAAATATAAAACACACCCAACTTAACTATAACAACGACACATATAATGAAGTAATCATGTTAATGTTACCCTGTATCGTCTGGAAACACTACAAGGTTCATTTGGAAACTGGAAAATTGAACAGTTATTCAGTGCAGAACAGATACCCTCCATGCTTTTGGGGAAAAATGTAAATCACTTTTAATTTTCAGTGCCAGATTACTGCAATGGTTTTCGAATCATAAACAGATAAAAATCTCATTACCCCTGTGCTGTAGCTGGCTGCCTAACATCATAAACGAGGGTCTGCTCTTTTACCTGGAGATGCAGGATGATATTAAAGCCGGGCATCTGAAGAATGTGCGGAATGCTGCCCTCATCACATGGTTCGTCATGGTGAGACCCAGGATTCCTGACCCTTCCTCCCTGCCACTTATCCTGACAGTTTCCTTTGTTCAGATGCTCCATCTAAAATGTCTGAGCAGAAATTGTAGGATTATTTTCTGATTTTCACACATGGTTTTAGGTCTTGCGGGTAGATTTGTTTGTACACTTCTTATCAAGCGTGCATTAACCTTGGTGTAGATCAGCTGTATTTTGTGGCTTTGATGGCTTACTCATTTGAGGGTGAACATTAAAATTATCTCCATGAATCTATCATCAAAAGACAGCAAAAGTGCCAGCCTAATTACTCGTGATTATTAAAATCCACTCAAGTATGCAAATCCCATGGCTGGTGCAGTTTACACCCATATCAGAGTATTACTTAATTAAATTGCAATGTATACTTGTGTGGTAAGTTTGATGATGCTATTTTCACTGACTTATTCTGTATGGCTGTAGAAAAATTATGGTTCTAGCTCTTCTAGGAATGTGAATATTTCTCCACGTTTTTAGGGTATCCTAAACCCCATGCAGAGTTTCCTCAACACTCTGGCCTTTCATGGATGGACCGGCTTTGATGTTGACCTGAGGATACAGCGGGCTGCAGAGGTCCCCTGGGACTCTACCTCCACCTCAGTACCTGGCGGAGGGGTGTACAACACTATGCGGGGCTCCACCATGGACTACCAGAGCCATGTACAGGAGAACAAGAAGACCATTAATGGAAGTGGGCAGCAGCATTCGGATGCAGTCACTATACTGTCAGAAGGTAGAGAGGCTCTATCAGACAATCGGTACCAGTCTGTTTATGAACACGTACATCAGGGGTGGGCAATCTTATCCGCAAAGGGCTGGTGTGTATAAAGGTTTTCGGGATAACCTTTAGATCACCTATTCAAACTCAGATGTGAGGACTCTTCAGCCAATCAGTCTTCTAATTAGTAACCTATTTAGGCAGTTGCAGCGAAAATCCGCATGCATAATGGCCCTTTCTGCCAACCCCTCTCCTACATTATCCATTCCCAAAATGGGGCATATTTTGAAAGCATCTTATTTAAAAAAAAAAAAAAGCCTTCGCAAAAATGCTTATCAGGTTTCCTGAATAAGCGTCTTTTCTGGGAATCGCTAAATGTCATTACTAAATAATGCTGGAGGTGAGATTATTGTAGAGGCTAGCAGCTTCTTGTTCTTATGTTTCGTGAAATGTTAAAGGGAAAAAAAAGTGCACAGTGATTTTAAAAATTAACATACTAAGTTGTCTCCTTTGCCTGTTTAGGTTCAGATTCTAGCACTATTGAAATCCACATTTCCAGTGACCTGCGAGACTACGAGGGGATAGATGCAGAAGGAGAATCACAGGATGGTTCCGTAAGACACTACAGCAGCATTAAGTCTCCCAAATGCTAACTCTATAAAGCAAGAAGCACCAGCTCATTCTGGGCCATTTCTATCAAACTCTGGGTCTTATCTAATGCCATATCTAATGAAAGAAGGTCTGCTTTTCACTTTTCACTGCTTTTCCAGCTGACTGAATTATGCCATGTGTCACTGAAATCCATCATGATCAGCATAGACTGGGCTTAGTTAAACTGCAACTAAGCTAATGGGGCATCTGATCATCCCACTGGGGGGTTTCCATTTTACTTCTAAGATTAGTTCTCCATATCTATCTGTTAAGGCCACGGTAGGTTTAAAACCCATGAATACAATATGAAATTGGCAACATTCTATTATCAAATAACATAGATTTTAAATAGCACTTTCAAATATCCATTTTAAACTTCTAAACTACCTCATTATATGCAATATTAATAGTTAACTTATCCAAATCATCATATGAATGATACAAAATTTGATTTACAATTCATATAAAGCAAATTGTGCGTTTAATCTTCTTTAAATAAAACCACCACATTCAAATAAAATTTAACATGCATCCCACAGACAACCAAAATGATGGCTATTTAATGTGTTTTTATAGAATAAAATGCAATAAATCCAATACAGTTTAAGGCTGCTGGTGATTTCATATCTTTTCAATAACACAATGCAGTTCTCTTCTCCATATTGCCATGTGCCTACTCCACAATATTAGAAAAATTACATTTGTAAGGAAGCAATTTTTATAATTGTGAAAGAACTTCAAAGTTTACTAAAAACGTAAAAAGGGAGGTAAGCCAAAAGGGAATGTTCTCGTTTTGAACTTAAGATATATTTGAATTCTGCTGAACAGAATAAAGCACCGTCAGAGATGCCATAAGAAAGTGACACTCCCACGAAGATGCAAATGCAAATATAGAAAAACAACTACAAAGATCGACGACTTTTCTAATATCAAAATAGAGCATTTTATTAGAGACACTGAATATGACACCGCATCTTGTACTGAGGAGAAGAAAGCCAGTGTAGCACCTGCTCAATATAGGATTCTTGGAGAACGAAGCTCAGTCGGACACAAAGTACCTCAGCAGAGACTGTTACCCAGTACCTGGGCATGAGAGCAACCAAATACTGCAAAGAATTTGGGTCCTTTGCCAGTAGGACAAAACAGAAGCTAAAATTAGGCAAAAGTCTTTTGCATTGATTTAAACCGGTGCTACTCGAACACAGTCCTGGGGGAGAATAGAGGAGGCTGTGTTTTCAGTGTTTCGTAAACCAGTCCTCAGGGACCCCCAGACCGTTCTTGTTTTTGCTCTATCCCTATTACAAGGGAGCTGACAAGGTGCAAAAATGAGGACTGTCTTGGGGTACCTGAGGGCTGGTTTGAGGAACACTGTCATAATCATATTCAAAATCATATTCTACCTGAGGTCAACTCATAAGCCTTGACCAGGCTAAAACAGGGAGCTGCAGTTTATGACATTGATCTACAGTAGATTAATTAGAGACGTTATTGTGAGGAAAAGAGAAAACCATTAATTTGATGTTGTTAGTTTATGCTTCCCAAACAACAGCACAAATTTGTTAAACTTTGGTAATTAAATAACTGTTGTTTAAATTACCCAACTGCTTGATTTAAAGGTAATTCTCAAAGACCTCCAGAACAGTCCTTTAAGACAAAATGTAGAATTTTCAACTCTCAATTACAATGGACAGCTTAATCCTCAAATAAAAAGTTTGGTTGGAACAAACTGCCACACAAAATGACTCTCCACACTCATACCTGGCTCCAGAACCACTGCTATAAAAATAATTTTAGAGCAAAAAACAGGTTTGAATATGCCTTTGTACTATACCCATGCCCATTTATGTTGAAGGCTGAGTGCCAAGATATGGCATATATCCAGTGTTTACAGGGTAAATGAGACTGCACACTAAACTAAAAGCATAAAATGGTGATGTGCTTCACCTGAACACAACCGCAACAGGAGAATCAACAAACAGGACAGCAGTAAGGGAGTTTCCTGAAAGCAGCAAAGCTTGTCACTCATGTCGCTGCCGGGAGTTTCACCTGGCCAAGCAGCAAACTACAGCCTGACAGCAGCCAGAGCAGCCGGGCCTCTGCAGCCCAGGAGACTGGGTACCCTTCAGTGCTACCTCAGCAAACAGGAACACCCATCCACCCAGTGCAGGATCACAGGGTAAACAGGAACACCCATCCACCCAGTGCAGGATCACAGGGTAAACAGGAACTTTGCAGTGGAGATGGTACAGAGATTCTTACAGACTTAAAAATAAATGAAGGGCCAAGAAGGAATAAAAAATAAAAGGCGAGGATGTGGGTAGCTGTGGCCCCTTGAGCATTGGTCAGCATGTGCCACATGTATTAATACCTGCTAATACATGCCACGTGTATTAAGACCAGGGCGGGACACCTGTTCGGCACTTTCCGCAATAATCCGCTCTGGGCTGCTCACGGCTGCCATAACTCTCTGCTGAGCCTGTCACCGACAGCAAAATGAGGAGTACAAATACAATTTAGGGAAAACCAGAATCAATTTAGAAAATTTTTGCACTATCACATGCGAAGGCAGGTGGGACAACATATCTGGATCACTGGGGCCCTGGGGGAGGATGATGAGTATTTGTGCTGCATATAACCACATATACACAGTATATAAATGAGCTTTTACCTAATTTACAAATCTTTACATTCATTAAAATTAACATCCATAGAGAGTATTGTGTGAACCACTCTGTCAATGCAGATGTCCATAAAAGTTTTATTATTTTTTATTTATTTATTATTATTAATTATTATTACTATTATTAGCACATAACATTTGATTTGAATAAGTCTTTTCCATTTATTTCTTCATTGACGTGAGAAAATAAAATGCAGAATAACCCCACAAAATACACGTCAGATTTGTGCCTTTAGCAGCTAACACAAATCCAGAAGTATAAACTGTAAATAGAGGAAAAAGAGAAAGAACTGTGAACATGGAAAATATTTTCAGAATTCAGAACACTTTTCAGGATGCTGCTGAGCTCTTCAAAAATGCTGCTCGCAAGCATCAACAGGCATTCCACCAAATAATAAATATATATGCTGGTCTTCTTCATCGATCGTCTTTTCTGAAGGCAAAGCTAATCAACCATCGGGAACTGTTCAGCAGGCCCAGTGGCGACAAAAAGACACACCCTCCCCTCTTTGGGTAACCTCTTGGAGGAACTGAATTGGGGAGAGGGAGCCTGCTGCAGTCTTACGTGAAGACCATGTCTCACTTTGGTCCCTCGTTCTTCTCCAGCAGGGACGGCCCCGTCAGAGCCCTCGTGGGTTGGTACAGCTCGCTCACTCGCACTGTAGCGTCCAGATGACAGGCTGCTGCACATCTGATCTTCATAGGGAAGTTCACCTTGTTTTGGTTAGATGGGTCTGATTTCAGGTTATCATTACTATTTGGCACAGCCACTTTGAATTCAGCGCTGTCCTTCAGCTTGCATCCCGGAAGGGGCTCCCATCCCGTAGTGTAGCCTGCTCTGCCGAGGAAAATGCTCTTTCAGACCCTTGCCGAATGCTGTACCATTTCAATGTCTGAAACCACCAAGACTTCCAGGAGACGTTTCAAGACACCATTCCATGATCCATCTTCAAAATCAACGCACAGATGCTATTTTCGAAGATTCAGAACACAGACCTGATAAAGAAAACGTTAAACAATTTAAGTTGCTGTAGTTCAATTTATTTCTATTGATTGTACTAGAGTAGCAACCTATGGGTAATTAACCTTCATAACACGCATTGTGACATTAGTGACGTCAAGCCTACACTGGACTCACCGATCCATCGGATGCACTGGCTCCAACTTTGTCCCCTGTGCTGTTCCAGCAAACCTCAAAGATGCCTCCTGTCCCTCTATAGCTGTGAACCAAATCTCCACTCTGGTGACACAAAGAACAGGAAGCCATGGGTGGAACAGGGAGCCAAGACGATTGCTTCTCCACAGGACCCTTCCCACAACATTTACATCTTAATGTTTACAGAGCCTTTCCACAACGTTAAATAGACAGGGTTTTCTCCTCACTCGGTTCTGGGGGAGGGTGACCATGGAGTTACCCCCATGGTCACCCTACCAAGCTACCATGGAGTTCAGACGTTCGGATTAGGTCATGATTGCTCACCAATGTATTCCAGATGTGAACACACTTGTCAAAAGAGCCACTGGCCAGAAAGCGTCCGTCGGGGCTGAAGGCCACACTGTAGACAGGCTCTTGGTGCTTGGTGAGGGTATGGATGCATATGCCTCGCTCCACATCCCACAGACGCACCGTCGAGTCGAAGGACGCGCTGCGGGGGCAGCAACATCAAAAGTGACAGCTCGCTCTGTCTCACTTTGACAGTTGCGTCCAACCCAAAACCTGCATTGTCAGCTAACAATCGGTTGTCTCAGTGATGAGGTCTGTGTTTGGATCCTTTCATGGACAGCATGTTTATTAAAAACGTTCGACTGCTTTCAACTGATCCCAAACCATAAAACATTTCAGATCTATTTTGAAAATATCACGCACAGGGTATAAAGTATAAGCACATCTGTCAGCACTTTTTTAAAACATGAAAATGTGGAATCTAATGAAAATGAATCGCAAACATTTTAACCGGGACAGTACTATCAGTAGACCCAATGCCTCTTTGCCATTCCTGACAAACTCAATCTAACTTATAATGTTTCTGGTTGCATGGTGAAGTACAGAAGATTGTAATTTTCACATCTGTTACAGAGATTTACCAGAAACAAAGGCATATTTTACTGTTTGCCAATATGGTATGCTGTCAGCCCCAATCAGTCAAACTTGGCTATCTCCAGTTACTGCCATCTACCCATTGGCTGTGCCCCTACCTGGCAAGCATGATGTTAGAGTTTGGATTGCTGGTGCCAGGCCCTGTGGGACTCCACTTAATGGTGTAGATCTCCTTACTGTGGGCTTGTAAGTCATGCACACATGACTCCTGCTTCATACTCCATATCTGAGTAAAAATGGTTGGTACAGCAAAAGGAAACACACATGGCCAATAACAGACAATTAACAAAACAGCCATGAGACACATCAGGTCAAGTCTGGTGTAATAATTTAAAGAGACATCTTACAAAATATTACTATATCATTATTCCATCCAACAAATTAGAAATGCAGGAAAAAGAGTATCTGCCTTACGAATGGGCTTATGCTAATACAGAAAGAGAGCCTCGGAGGGTCCCATGGCCACCTCACCTTCAGGGTCATGTCATCCGAGCAAGAGGCCAACAGCATGCCAGAAGGGTCCCATTTGATGGCGTTGACTTCATTCTGCATGACAAAGGATGCAGTTGGAGCACAGCTACAGAATAAGAAAAACCACTATGTGCTCTTGGGAGAAAAAAAGCTATTTCTTACGCCTGTTGGCCTGTTAGCGGCAAAAAAAAAGCAAGCACTGAATCATCAGAGAATGAGGCTCTGATGTCTTCTTCCTGAGCGATGGGGCGGCTCGTACCGTGTGACCCTGGAAGGTTTTTAGGGGCCGGTCGTTGCCAAGACGACACACGTGGATGCACATATCTGTGCTGCATGAAGCAAAAGTGGTGTTGTTCTGCCAGTCAACATCCAGGGCGGGAGCTTTGGGAGACAAGAAGACCCAGCAGATCAGATCTTCAAGTCTTATTTATAAGCACCATAAATTAAAAACCAATATAAAATTATGAAGGGCTTTGACTGAATTGCTGTGCAGCGTGACGCTTCTACAACACAGTAATCAGAGAAGGTACAGAGCCCGGTTGTTGTTTTTAATGGCTTTCCTCTGGTCCGACTTCCCCTGCCACCAGCCAGCTTGCGTACCTGAGTGAAAAGGGAACTGCTGCTTGGCATCTCCTGTATGTGCGTCCCAGATGATTGTCGTCTGATAAGAAAAGCATTATATGTTACGTGACAGACATGTTACATAATCCACAATATTCTCCAAGGTTAAAAGGCAAAGATTACATAATACCAAAAAATTCCAATTGAAAAACTGGGTCATCATTTACAGTATCCCTTTAAACTTTTGGCCTTTCCTGGGCAATCTGTGGCTCTTTTGAGGATCTGAAGGCAGAAGTGACTATTATAAAGGGGCAGAGACTGTATCAGTAAACAATCTCCTCTGATTCCTCCCTTTGGTATTTCAATTGCTTGGTCTGAATCGTTGCTCTGAAGTACACAGAAGGAATCGGTGCAGTGCTTTCGGTAAAACACTAGCTATGTCGATCAATCAAGGTTTTGGATAATGTAATACATCAGTATCTTTTTTAATTTACCATTACTCCTGTCGTGTTGGACTTTCATAATTAATGACAAAAAGTTTTTTTATCTGAAATTTTTATCTTGCATCACTTCAATATATCCATCCAGGTGTTTACAAAAATCCCATATTATCTCCGACTACTGAGCTCCTCTAAGGGCAAATTGCCCCTCAAAAAGTTGCTTGTATATTAAATAAAATAATATGCTTTGGATCCTGCCTGCACTCTTTTGTGGACTTGCATTGGTTCTTTCTGGAATTTCTGTTTCTTCCCACAGTACACAAACATGTGCTTAGAACTGGCATCTCTAAACTGCCTGAGCATGTGTGCCCAGCATTGGCCTCCTGGCAGTTATGGGCTCCTTTGGCTTGTGCCCAGAACTGCCTGGAATCCAGCCCCCCTGTCCACCACCCTAAACTTATGATTTGACCAACCTTATCTACTCCAGCACTGAGAATGCAGTTTCCCTTCTTGTTCCACTTCAGTGCAAATATAGGACCTTTGTGCTGCCCTAAAGTGCCGGCCAGATTACCTGCAGATAATTACAAACACAAGTCATGGATGGTACCATTTTAATTAGTATCGCTTTAATGCATAGTATAATTTTTTCCTTAATAAGAGGCAGTTACATCATCAACACATGGGAAATGCACATAAAAATTACAGGGTCCGTTTGTAAAAACAAAAAGGTTTTTGTTCGAAATGTCAGATAAAAATAATAGCAAAATTCATGCATACCATCTTTTGTCCATATTCTTGCAAAGCCATCATAGGATCCGGTTGCTAAAAGGGTCCCATCACTCTGTTAAAAGAAAATGCTACAGAAGTCTATAAGGGCTATTTAAAAGGCAATATACTTTAACGTGTGTTCATAAAATGTGAAGATTAAGACTATGACTGCAAAGGCTGGGGTACTAATCTGTGCTTCATCCAAAGTCAAAGTAATTCACCGTGAGGGCTTACATTCCAGTCCAGAGAGGTGACGTCCTTATTGCTGGGGACATCCTGGCCCCCCTCCCGGATACAATGCCTGAGCACCAACTGGGTGGAGCTGCTGATGCAGCTCTCGTTCAGGTTCCAGATGCGGGCAGTGGAGTCACCCGAGCTGGAGGGAGACAACATGGCACGAGTGCAACTAAGAAACGACGAAAAGTACCACCCCCCTGGCCCTCGTCACGCACCCATGACACGACAGGACGTGCCACAACCCTGGCCCTCATCCAACATCCAAGACCCCCCCACCGACCTGATCGTCATCTCACACCCAAGACACGACGGAACATACCACTCCCTACCACATCCGTCTATAAAACTCACCCAGAGGCCAGTAGGTCGCTAACGGGGTTCCAGGCACAGATGAATACCTCCGATTCATGTCCCCTCAGGACCGCGGCTTTGCTGGCCGGGATCTCGACGTCCCCGTCGACCTCCATTGATTCTGTGTGGTTATCTACAACAGTATATCCAATGACCATCCACTGCCTGTGACACAGCCCCGTCATGTGACTTTGGACCTCTGCTTACTCATGATATGGCCCTCGATCTCATCCCCGTTGACGGCGATCTCTCCATTCTTCGTTGTATTCTGCTGGCTGGTGGTCAGGGATGTTGCAGTGGGGGCTGCTGCCATGGGGGGTGTTGCCATGGCGCCTGCTGCCAGTGCTTGCTGCTGCTGATGCTGCTGCTGGACCAGCTTCTCGCGGAAGGCCTGCTGGCGCATTTGCACCACGTCTGGCATCACGGCATCAATGAGCGACAGTGACTCGATCGGCCGCCCATCAAACACCGTGCCGTCCTTTAAGGAGCAATGCAGTGAAGTCCCAGGTCAGCCCGATTTTTCTATATACTTAATTATAATTTTAGTTCAATTATATGGTTTTAGCTACATTTAACATTTACATTCAACTCATTTTACAAATGCTTTTATCCAAAGCGATGTTCCGTCTCCCTCCCAGTCTCTCCGTGTTCCTGCTGACCGCCTCAGCCAGTAGGGTCCAGGGCCTTCTGCTGTGCACCTTCTAAATTTTGCAACTCCCTCCCACTCCATATTCGCCAGCAGAACTCCATTGCAGCATTTAAATAACATCTCAAAACTCATCTGCTTCAGCAAACTTTTTCACTCCCTTAACCTTCAGTCACCACCTCTTCTGTCTAAACCTGTGCCTTTGCATTGCTGCTTTATATTGTTTTCATCTGCTTTACTGTGTTATATATTTTCTGTTAGGTGACCTTGATTATCTTGAAAGGTGGACTTAAATACATGTATTAGTTAAGAATGTCGGGCCAGACAGTTCCTGGAGAGTCTGGGGTTAAGGGCCTTGCTGAAAGGCCCAATGGTGACATCAGACTCTGGGGTTTGAACTAGCAACTTTCCAATCACAGGGGCTGCTGAGCCAGACAGCGCCCCCCGCATTTTAAACCTGGTTCAGAGGCCCATATCTTAAAGGTGTTCAAGGTAAAAGCCCGTTAATACAGCAACATTTGCTGCAAAGCAAAATGAACACTTGCCTCATTGATGCTGAGCTCAGCTTCCACATACTGAAGGCCCTTCTGCAGGATGGAGATAAGGGCAGCAGGGGGCACTAGCGTTCCATTGATGTTTGATTGGCTGATGTGACTCTCGATTCCAAAAGTGAATGCAGAATGGGAGAAACCTGGAGCATGGGATGCAGATATGGCAGATTTGAAACAGGCTACGCAAGAACACCAGAGAGTAATTAACACTGCAAAATACACACTGGAATTTCCAGTGAATGACAGACTGATACACACAAATATAGCTACCCAAAAACAAACACATACAGTTTCATTGAGTATTATCCAAAATAATTATATTGCAAAGGTAAGGCAATACTTAAATATCCCATCATACTAATATGCAAAATGCATTATATATTCCTGTATATATTTAAAAGTACAAAACGTACTAAGGGTTTATGTATCAGAACAGAAAAAAAAATCTGGTCCTGAGCAGGTGTTAAAATGAAGTAAATATAACATTAGTTAAACAACAACAACACATGACATATTACACCGTCTCATTATTTATTTAACAAGAACTAAGCCAAAATGCAGGAGCAGTGTGTGAAAAATAAAGTAACAGTTAAATGCACTTATAATAAATAAATCACGATAAATCAGCAGCAAGTGTGATCACCTCTATAAAAGCAGTTTGCTGGTCTGCGGCATTCAGGTGTGTGTTAGCACAGTGACAAGGAGGAAGGACATCAGCCGTGATGTTAGAGAAGCAATTGTTGCTGCCCATAAATCTGGGAATGGTTATAAGGCCATTTCCAAACAATTTGAAATCCATCATTCTACAGTGAGAATGTTTTCCACTTGTGAATAATCTTTCAAGACAGTTGCCAATCTTCTCAGGAGAGGATGTCCCAGCAAATTCACCCCAAGGTCAGACTGTACAAAGCTCAGAGAAACTGCAGAAAACCCAAGAGCTACATCTCAGACTCTACAGGCCCCCGGTTAGCATGTTAGATGGATGGATGGATGGATAGATAGATGATAGATTCATTCTGAAACAGGGTACTGCATATAGACAAAAATGTAGAATGCACATCAAATATACACATAATCTGAGCCAAAAAATAAAAGCCAATTGGCATAGCTTAATCCAGTTTAGTGCCCAGTGATCTGATGGTAGAGTTATAGAGTCTGATGGCACTATGCAGGAATAATTTCCAGTATCGTTCTTCTAAGCAACGGTGTTGAATGTTAAAGTTAAAGTTAATTTTACAAGAAGACCAAACAGGTATAGGTTGTTTAGAAGAGTTGCCAAGAGAAAATATCTTCTCTCTAAAAAGAACATGGCAGCATGGCTGAGGTTTGTAAAGTTGCATCTGATCACATGACAAAACTTCTGGAACAAATGTCCTTTGGTTAGATGAGACCAAAGTGGGAATGTTTGGACATAATGCACAGCTCCGTTTTTCAAAAACCAAACACCACATATCGGTACAAACACTGAATACCAACTGTCAAGAACAGTGGTGGAGGGGTGGTGATTTGGGCTTGTTTTGCAGCCACTGGACCTTGGCACTGTGCAGTCAATGAGATGACCCTGAACTCCTCTGTACACCAAAGTACTGTAGAGTCAAATGTGAGAGCATCTGTCCGACAGACAGCTA
>JAODKL010000036.1:24125318-24135900 GCA_026780765.1 Petrocephalus schoutedeni
TGTGTGGGTGAATGGTGTGTGGGTGTGCCCTGCGATGGGCTGGCCCCCCATCCTGGGTTGTTCCCTGCCTCGTGCCCGTAGCTTCCGGGGTGGGCTCCGGACCCCCCGCGACCCTGAACAGGATAAGCGGGTTGGAAAATGGATGGATGTATAAAGCATATTTTATGAACACACACATATATACATATATATATATATATATATATATATATATAGTCATTCCAACTCCTAAATACAACCATAAAGTAACTGCTGTTTATTTAATCTTTCATATTAATGCCACTTCATATAGCAATTGCTTTAACTCCTGGGAAACTTGGGAGTGATGCTTTTTGGGGATAGGGGGGAGGCTGACGGTTTTCAATCAGCTTAAGACTGCTTCATCCTCCTTAAGTATTGGTAATATTTAGCAGAAAAAGGCCACAAAGACAATTTTACATTTCCGTTCTCATTTTACATGGGTAAACCCCATCTGACAATTCGTGGGAGAGGAGATTAAAATATTATTAAATTGGTCAGACTGATTACAGCTCAAGAAATTAGTAACAGATGATTTAACAAGTAACAGATGACAAACCAAAAGCTTTTATACTTTAACTCTCTAGAGTTAGGGTGAGTTCTGTGTAATACGCATATAGCTTAACGTGCCTAAAGGAGCACATTAATTATGTCACTGGGGTATTTTGCCTGAAAAATCAGCACGCATTACTGACCTCTGGGAAACAAGCACAAACAAAACACCAGCAGATGACAGTGTGTGTGTGTGTGTGTGCCCAGCTAGTAAGTGGGCAATCATGCGGCAGTAAAACCAGGGTCTCTAGCAGAAAAGGCGTATATTGGGTGCGATAGGATGTTCCCACTATACTATAACCAAATGAAAGGTCCAGAAGAACTTGAAGCCTGTTTGGAATCCTACAACACAACACACCTATCTTCTGAGACTATGAAGCAATATGAACGAAATCTGTGGCTCATATTCTCCTTTCAGGAACACCATCTCATGGTCCACGTCACTAACACTAAAGACAAAACTTGCGGATGCAACACTAAGGTAAAATGCAGGGACTGTACATGGTGTGTGCCAGGGTTGCATGTGGTCTTACCTGATTCCTGGAGGTATCTGTAAACCAAGAAGTTCACCTCATCGCTGGTTATACTCATCTTAGCCTGCCTCAATGTATGAGGTCTGTATGATGGCGTGGCCCACTCTAGACGGACAGGAAGACAGACGGATTAGACCAGCAGTTCTGGACATCAGATTAACAATCCTCAGAACCTTAGGGTGCACTCACACTAGGCAATCTATACCACTTATAAGAACATTTGACCCCAAAGTCCTGTGAGTCTGACCAGTGAGGTCCATACCGTACCAGGGGCAGAATGAAGAGGCGGGCCCGGGCAAGGTTAGGTGGAGTCAGGCACAGGCCTGATGTAGTGGGGTCAACTAATCTATGTCAGATAACTTATTTCATATGCTGTATTATTTGTAAATCAACCACAAAATAACAATTTGTTTTTGAAGCAGTGGCAGCCCAGCCACTGTTGTTATAGTTGATGTGCAAGTATTTCATAAGCGTGCTGGGTCATTCCGTGTCAAATGACCACACTTTCGGACCTTCGGATTTCAATGTAACTTGGCATGCTGATTTGGTCACATGAGCAACTCATGAAGCTGAAATTGGCTGTCTTCTGCCAATCCTCTGTGCTTTGAGTTGCACACATGATTTTTGCCCCACTCACTCTTTTTTACTGGAGACTCACACAATTATTGACAAAGCACCTTTATGTCCAGTTGCTGAGGGACCAGCCATGGGTTCAGGATTGGGAGGATCTGCCAAGTCACTATTGGATGAGTCAGACTGACAGATCTGTTTGTTTTCAGGCATCAGTTTTGATCTCAGAGTCTCACAGAGCAATTCCTGCAGATGTACTGACCTGACCTCAAACTGAGACTTGGATGATCTTGTATTGCTGTGTCAGGCACAATTCTTAATGCACGGGTTACCTTCTTTAGATGATATTTGAAAGGGTCAACAAGATTTTTGATTGAGCCTGAACAACCTCTCCATCGTGAAAATGTGTGCTGCTGCAGCAGGGTAATGTTTTTGTCTCCACCTGGTAATCATCTGTTACTGCTTGATTACACTGGACTGTTCTGCACACCTCACTCACCTCTGATGAATACAGAGCATTTATTAGCCATATTTATTGGCCATATTTACTAGCCACGTGGGCCTTTACAATAGTATGGAAAGTACAGGTGACTGCAATGATATTAATTTCTATCAATTGATATTAAATTTCAGTGTAGCATACAGTGGTGGCCAAAATTATTAGAACACTTTGCATATTTAAAAGGTTTCTGTTGTTTTTGTTGAATTGGCTATTAAAAAACCCATAAAACAAATTAAATATCTACAACGTAATCATTATGCTATATAAATGATAGAATAGAGCCTTCATAAGGAGAATCACTGTGCTAAGTCCAGACCTCAACGCCATCAAGCACATTTGTGGTGAGTTGGAAAATAAACTGGAGAGACCTATTGTACATTTAAAGAAAAGCCTTTGGCTTGAGTTGCAGAAGGCATGGGAAAAAAGGTATATAGCAATTAATGATTTGCTAAAGAGAGCAAGTGAAACAATACATTAAAGGAACTTAAAAAGTTTTCTACCTCTGAAATGATTAGACTGTTTTGTGACCTCATATTGGCCTTCATTTATCAAAAGTGTGTAGGGCAGAAAAACAGGTGTTCAGTTATTTGAACGCAAATTTCGGGATTTATGAATTTGGACATGAGCATAGGACATGCTCAAATCCCACGCCAGCTCTCAAATGGTTTATGCAGCTTTCTGCCAGTGGGGACTCGCGCTCAGTGGGGAAATCAAACTGTCAGAGAATTATACATCGGAGCTGCGTTAAAATGATTTTTAAGCAGATAATTATCAAGATTTCAGGTGAAATGTTTATTGCAGGTTATATTTGATTAATAAGATTACAGACTGCAGTAATTTTAAACATTTGATACGCAAAGGTACGTTACTGCAGTCATGCATGTGGCTACCATTGTTTTATCATATTTGGTTATTCTATTTCACGCTTTTATTTGATTCTACTTATTTTTGTTTTATTTTATTTTATTCTTATGGCTATTATCTTATTCGTCTTATGTCTGTTATTTACATATTTTATGTCTTGTGAGAGTCTTTCATTCCTCTGTACAGCACTTTAGCCCAATGTGGTTTCATATGGTGCTTTACAAATAAACCTGAACTGGATTAGATTACCACTGAGGTCACAGAGATCATGTCTTCGGTATTTTTCATAAAGTTTTGTTCATAAAACTTGATGAAAATGTTAATTGCAGGTTGGCAATTACTGACCTCAGTATCTGAAAAATCCTTGCTATGGCTTTGATTTCAGTAGCCTCAATATTATGGGAGAGTTAAGCAGGAAAACCACAGGGATGGAGAATACTAAATTAAACCTTTAGCTTCTGAAATATGAAAGATTTCTCAGAATGATGGCTGTTTTACTTAAAACGATGTTATCATGTACTGATGTTTTCATAAAAATTTTTCCCATCTTTAATTGCTGACCATTTGCACGGAATATTAAGCACCATAAGATCACGACAGCCAGCACGTACAGTCAGTGTAATACGCTGCGGTGCCCCATGCGCGATCGCGCACAGCAGTGAAATGCCGCCTCGGCTGTAATGATGTCAATTTCCAGTTGAGTGAAATGTCTCTTTTTAGCCGGCTTCCGTTCCTCCATGTCGCAAAATCTGTGGGCAAGGCCATATAAACCATGAATAAATAGGGGCACGGCTCGTGAATTATGCTCATGAATAACCACCGGATTTATCAAGGCAGGGATGTGCGTACACTGGAACTAGCCAGGTACAGCCCGTTTCATAAATCACACGTGGAACTTGTTGTACGCCGAATTTTTTGCACCCGAATTTACGGCCGTTTTGATAAATGAGGCCCATTGTGCCTACACTGGTTCAGAAGTTACTCTGGATGGTGTCCTTAGATTAGAGAATGCACTCTGGCTTGAGCAGGTGTGACACAAAGTATAAGAATGACCTCTTTCCATAGCAACAAAAATATATAATCAGCCAAAAAATAAACTGCCAGGTGAACACACTCCTTTCACTAGAGTCCTGTGTCTGAAGAAAATGCAGCAATAACCTTCAAATTGCACGTGTGCGAGAAGAATGCAGAGATCATAAAGGATTTAATCATCACGGCTGAAGAAGCTGAGGGCCACAGCTGCCCCGGGTTCCGAGGGAACAACAACGGGCAGCCACACGTCCAGAGAAACAGGGGTCCTTTGCAAAAGAGCATACACTCTCCCACACGCTGCCTCCCCAGAGGCCTCGCAGGTAGAAAGCTTGGGATGGAGAACGTTTTTCCATTTCATGCCGTCCTGCTTTCATCCCACGTGTTTTCAGAGCTTGTGCTATACTAAACATTTTCCACTTTTGGTAACGTAGCAACAAGCAAGAAGCAGAGAAAAATACAAGCAGCTCTTGTCCCAGTTTCGACCAGGCTCACCACCAGTGGGGCCGGGCATGTTACTTGGCATGAATAATTCACTGCCTTGTTTTTCAGGTATCCTTTGCTCTGTTGCTCTACGAAACTGTACCCTTGACACTTCAAGTGAAGGTTGTGGATCCATGACGAAAGCAACTGATAAGGCCCTATTTTAACTCTGTCACAAGCACACCCATTATAGTATTTTCTGAGACTACCATACTCATGTTCCAGTCATGATTTTATTTTATTTTTTTTCTTTTGGGGGGGGGGGGGGGGGCTTTTATTGTGCATGATACTTCAAAAACATTCCCTTGACTCAAAGTGCAGTACTCCAATTCACCAGAATCATTGCATTTAGTGCATTTTTCCCCATGACAGCATTTCTGGCCAGTAATTCTTGGCTGCTTTAGCATCTATACTGACAAATCTGACAAATTTGCGCAAACGTAAATTTATGCAAACATAAAAAAATACCCCATTCCAGGTTTGCATCTGATGCACATGGTGGTATCCCAAACATGCTGGACTGTAAGGAAAATATCACGAATCTCCACAGCAATGAAAAATTACATCCATACAAAGACAAGCAACTACTAGACTTTTACATTCACACACAATGTAATGTGACTGATTAATGACTACTTTATCTTCTATAAAGGTAAGTTAAAATTAAGGGTTTTAAGAAAGTGTAATTTCTGTGGTAAGCCAGATAAACCAAGAATCAACTGTACTTGTAAATGTCTTAAAAATATTTACAGGATTTCTATTTGCACTCCAGCAGACTTCAGATAAACAAACAACTACTCCACAAAATTAATGGTTTTCTGTGAAAGAACATACACTTTGAGGGCACCATTCAACTGGAACTGAACAACACACATTTCATACACACTGAGTACCTGATGTATACCAAGATTCCAAAGAACCTATAGAACAGAGCAAGTAACAACTAAAAACACCAGTTCACTATATATACACCTTTTACTGGTATTAAAGGACTTCTTAAGCAGAAAAACTGAATACAAAAATAACTGATTCTTTTGCTACAGAAAAGCATGATTAATGGTTATTATATTTATAATACTGCAGCTGAACCAAGTTTTCTTCTAGCCCAGTTACAAGTACAGCCACATTCCTTTCTCTGATACAGACTGAATCTTAGCAAGTGCCGCAGGGTAATTTTCTTCCTTTGCCTGTTATTATCTGAATGCAGTTGGTTACTAGTGTATTGTACTGAAACTTTCTATGTTGGTGAAGAACTCACATTCTTGGTCTTCAAAGCTGCTTTTGATGTCTCTAGGCAAAACACATGGAAGTCTCAATGCCACTATGCCCTTGTGGTTAATTAGCAAATGACAAGGCCCTCATGGTTCTTCTTGAGTAATATCACTGCAAGCGGTTGCATCTGCAACCACCGCCCTTTAAACGGCAAACAAACCCAAATATAATTAGCATGAGGCCCTGGAGGATTGTGGAGCCTCACAGGCCTCTTCCAATGATAATCCATCCATCAGATCAACATGAACATGAACATAAGACTAAACGAACACGCAAAGGTAGACATACACACATATACATCCCATGATGGTATCCCACCTCTGCAAGCTGCTCCTCCCTAGGAAATCCTGTACTCAGTTGAGCTAGGTGTCTGTATTGTGCTGGGTGGCAATGTTTCACTTAAAAAAGCCACAATGTGTAAGATCTAATCTGGGTAAAGGCAACATCTGAAATATACTCGCGTGCACAGCCTGTTACACACGGACTTGATTAATTTATTGTAGAAATGGCATTAATATTTAATATGATATGTAATATTTATTGATCGATCGATAGACAGATAGCTGGATAGATATTTCTGCAATTAACCTAAAATAACATTAAATATAGGTGTGTACATGTATTCTTAGGTACTCAACAGGCAGATCAACACAATATTTAATTCCGACCATGGGATCAATTTAAAATCCTATTTGGCAAACAGCTCTATCAACAGAAGCCTGACAAACACTGAAAGTGCACGTAATAACATGAACATTTTAAGATAAGCCCTCAATATAAATACAGCAAATTAAATTTTTATCCTACGCATGGCTCCCTATGGCAATTTTTAATACAACGTAAACCAAGCCACATCAGCCCAAGATCACAAATCAACAGCTGAGAAACACATCAATATTTACTAGGGGTGTAACAGTAATCGGTATTATATCAAACTGTTCAGTATGCCCCTGACAGTTCAATACACACACATATTGCGATATGTCATTTTCCTTTATGCATTATTCATTAATACGCAATTATTAATTATTATTATTAAGACATTGGTAGACTATACTTAAAAGTTGGTAAGCCTGGTGATGAAGGTTCTCAAAATGACACGACTTATTTTAAATATGAAAACACAATCTCTCAAAATATCTTGTTACAAATTACATGATTTTTTTTCCGTCAAGCAAAATGAAAAATACTTAAAAGTAATTAAATATGTATTTTAAATACATTTAATCGAAATACTGCCCATCTGTGCTTTACTGCAAGATTCCTGCTAGGTTATTGTGGAGAGTGAATTAACATATGAAAATGTACAGTGGCTTCAGCAGTTAGATGCAGCTGAGGTCAACATTAGAGAGAGTGTATATGGCACATACGGTGGATTACATAGCAAATGCAGCCATCCCATACCGTTATTGAGCTGTTACATACTACAAGTACATGAAAGATTACTCGTCCATGTTCTGCATTCAAATACTTGGATGCCCCAAAAATAGCCTTAATACACTGACACAGTATCACTGTACCTAGGCACAACCGTGATTACAGTTCATACAAGACAAAATCAATTGACTACCAGCCACAGAACACACCCAAAACTTGAGAAAAATTATAGAAGTAAATGAACAAAAATAAATACAATATTCTAAATAATATTGACCTCCATGCATATTAGAAAAGACCATAAATGCTCTCTAACACCAGATTACCCTTCATGTGTCAAATAGTTTCACATCATCATGGCAAGATCCCGTTCTCTGATAAAACAATCATTACATGGACTTTACTGACCCTAACACGCCACAACCCTTGGCCAGGGTGTAGACAATATGGCAATCAGCCTCATCAAGAAGTACTGTACATAAAACATATCTGACAAAAACAGAATTTCTGTCACTCTGAGGCCTGAGGCTAGACCAAAAATGTCAGAGGGGCTGTTACAAGATACACGTTACATGATTTATGCTGGATAAGCTGCATTATAAATAATTCTGGATGGTGTGCCGTGTGAATCAAGGACAAAGCGCCATCTCCCCACTTATCAAAAAGCCAGCACACACTCAAAGAACTAATGGCTCTAAGATGTCATGTCTAACTCACACGCAGCGCTTTCCGCTAATTATCGCAATATCTGAATTTAATACATGTGCCATCATAACAGTTTTTAGATGCAGAGAAATCTGCGCAATAATTGTGTGCGTGTTGAGACGTAAGCAAAACTTTAGTTTTCAAAGCTTTCAAGTTCAAATTTAAGAGGGTAAATAAGCCTTCTTAAAAAAATAGATGTTGTTTAACCGGCAATTTTGAAGCTTAAAAAAAGAGCAAACTTGGGGTGAGGAAGGGAATGTGCCTATAGGCAAGAAAAATTTCAAAACAGAATTAGTATGCCTGCAGACCGAACACAATAAATTTATATGTATTTTGGGGGGAAGGACAACAAAAATATAAATGTTCAGTTATGTGCGTTAATGCATTTGCCACATAATTCATAAGCAAAAACTGCACAAAAAAAGTAGTTTAGAAAACAGGCGCACAACATGAATTCTGCCCTACTATGCCTTGGGTCCCATTTTCTCATGGACAGTCACCTCATGACAGATGTGCAAACAAGGCTCAGAAAAGGGCCACCCATTTTCTCTTGAACTGCTTCAGCTTTGAAGACATCAGACAGAGGGAGAAGGGACTGGGAGGCCAGGAGAGAGATGGGGGAAGGGAGGGCTAACGGATCCACTGCAAACCGGGTCGCAAAACATCACCAGACGTTTCTGCCTCTGCCCTCATCTCCCGCCACTGGATGACTCATTTAGCAGCAGTAGATGTGGTCCAGGGAAAAGGACCTTTGCTTCCAGCAGAAAAACACACACACACACGCACGCACACACACACACACACACACACACACACACACACACACACACACACACACACACACACACACGCACGCATTTGTATTCATATCTTTAGGAGGACCGTCCATTCATTTCTATGGGCATGACCCTAATCCCAGCAATGACACCCTTAACCCCTACCCAGCCCTAACCTTAACCATAAGTAACCAAACAAAAAAGACTTTTGGCATTTTAGGGTTTTCGATTGCACTAACAGATATTTATAAAATTGAGTTTCCCTTGCAGGAATGGAAAAAGTGGTCCCCACAATGTCAAAATAACAGGTTTTTATCACATTGCGAGACATTTGGTCTTCACTCTCTTCTGTGAACTCATTCTTACATGACGTGACGTGACGTGATTCTGCTGTACTTGCATCAAGGTTATTATCGCTAACAATTATTGAAACAATAATAAAAGCATTCCGTTCATCAAAAGGAAAAAACTAAATAAAATACAAACAGGTGAGACATGCAATTTGCGGTTTCAACTTCTGTTTTTCAGTTTAAAATCCTGCTTAAAGGCTACTAGCCACCAGATGTCCCTCCTCTAACTGACATTGAGCTTAGCCTATGATAAGCATCTTAGACAAAATTACATTTGCACTTGCAGGATTGGGATAAAACCTTGTTTCATGTGAACAGATTAGATTAAGGGGGTACTACTGAAAATGACGAAAACTTAAAGATGCAAAATAAAATATCTGCCAAAATTTATTGACAATCAACATATCGGCATTGGTCCACTGTGTCAGTATTGCCTGTTATTTAAACTTTATCAGTATTCAAAATCAGCCCCACCAGGGTCAAAGACAAAATTACTACAAATTACAATAATGGAGAATTGCTTTGGACAATTAGCCATTTTTCCATAGCGGAGCACGAAGCCAGCATCATGTTTATAATTCATTATTAATTCTAGCTAGCAGATCAATCTTTTGTTTTTCCACAAAATAAAATCAATGTAAGGTCATTTTCCTTTGCGTGCAAGTCTCATCACTGGCACCTATGTAAGGTATAATCCTTAAAAAATGTGTAAAATATTGCATGAAAAGTGCCATGAAATTGTGTATATATTTATCAAGGCATATGTGGTGAATAATAAATTTGTTCTATCAATGGTTGCTTATATTTAGGTGTTCACCTTGGTGTGACATCAGCCTGAGTAGGGGCATCACAGATCACAATACAAATGGCTAGGGTCAGATTGTGGCAATTTTCGGGCACCGGACCAGAATATGTTTAGGATCAAAAAAAAGGGGGGGGCTTGGTGTCAACTGCTTCTAACATGCCAGTTCACGAGAGCACAACTGCATTGTCTTAGTATGCATACTAAGATTTTTAGGACAACTTTGTGGGAACCATTTGGGGAAGGCCCTTTTGTGTTCCAGCATAACTGTGCCCCCATGCACAAAGCAAGGTCCATAAAGATATGGTTGGCTGAGTTTGGGTGGAAAGACTTGACTGGCCTGCACAGAGCCCTGACCTCAACCCCATCAAACACCTTAACAACGAAGCAGACCGGAGATTGCGAGTCAGACCATCACGTCCAACATCAGTGCCTGACCTCACAAATGCCCTTCTGAATGAATGGGCAAAAATTCCCAAAGACACACTGCAAAATCTTGTGGAAAGCCTTCCCAGAAAAGGGGCAGCTGTTATAGTGAGAGTTTTATAGTTATATACAGTTGAAGCCAAAAGTTTACATACACTGTATAGAAAGACATACAACTTTTTTTTTCTTACTGTCTGATATGAAATCATACAAAACCCTTTCAGTTTTAGGCCCGATCGGATTCATATAATTTCTATTTGCTAAATGTCAAAATAATGTGTGAGAGAATTTTTTAGAGATTTTTTTTATTACTTTCATCAAAG
>JAODKL010000036.1:24138416-24164236 GCA_026780765.1 Petrocephalus schoutedeni
GAATCCGAACGGGCCTAAAACTGAAAGGGTTTTGTATGATTTAATATCAGACAGTAAGAAAAAAAAAGTTATATGTCTTTTTATACAGTGTATGTAAACTTTTGGTTTCAACTGTATATAATTATATATATAGAGAGTGATAACAGGAGCAGAATTATTGCTTGCGAAACCAGGTTCCACTGATTATAAATGTTATTTCTTTCAATCTTCGGTAGGTTTGCTGATATATATATCCAAAATTCAACAGTAGCCCCCTTGTAACCATGGTTCCAGTTTTCCATGGTTTACCATGGCCTAAGAAAATTTTTTATAATGTGACAAACTGTTTTTTCATAGTACGTTCGTCCTTTGGGGGGGATAAAAATTATGATTTCCATTGCTCTGTCATCCCTTGATACATATATATATATTATATATATATATATATATTTTTTTTTTTTCATTTTTCAATTGTCTCTTGAGAATTAGGCAGAGTACAGTAGTGTACAGTACCGCGTACTGTAAAATGTACTTCTTTTGTATTTAATGTTGGTAATGTCTTACTGTGCGTAACTGAACAATTACCATATGTAAGTATACGATATAATCAAACTTACGTTATATACGGGGTCTGCTATTATCTGCAGTTCTGCCTATCCAAAGAAGGGAGCGTATCACCCGCAGATATGAGGAAACTACTGTGCTAGAATAATAACCCAATTAGGGCTGTCACAGTATCAGATTTTCACTACATGGTTATTGAGGCCAAAAGAATTCACAATGATATTATCACAGTATCTTTAGAAAATTTGAACAAAATAATTATAAATCATAATAATGCTAACAGTTGCTACCAGTTTACCAGAATCATTAACATTAGTTTTTGTTAAACAATACAGTGACCCATAGTAGTTTGCTACAGTGATGGTTCAATGGCAGGATAGTTTCGTAGTGTGACTCGCTTATCTGACTTGATTTTAAAAGTGAAAGGCCGCACTGCGCAGTGGTCACAGGTGGGCTCTGTGCTCTTTATGAGTTCCGGCACAGGAGTTTACAAATTAAGCCCTGGTGGAAACCAGCACTATGTTGGAGTGTGAATCCAATAGTTACTAGCGCTGGATTACTTACAATATTATCATATGTGTATTATTAGCACAATATCCATTTTTTTTAATATCATGGTTATCATCAATACCGAAGTTTTCTAACACCCCTAAACCCAATTTGTCTATGATTTGTACTTTGGTCCATGACAATATTATTCACATAATAGCAATCACACTGCAGCAAACAACCCTTAACTAAGCTTGGGAATATTCTCTGGTTTTGACCAGAGTACTTCACGGCTAATTACCACATTACCACATTGTCTTTTCAAATTCACAGCACTATGGCATATATCTCAATACACCACTCCTGTGAAGAAAGCTACAGGTCAGAAAAGGACAAACTGCAGATTTGCCACTCGTTGCACCGTAATTGCCCTGATCTGCATGCTAATTATAAATCTCTGCCTTAATTTATATGCATTACAGTGTAATTCAGAAGGCACAGAACCAGGGTCAATTCCTCTGCCTGCCATTTTATGGTCGGTCAGACAACAACACAGCAGTCCACTTATTTACAGATTGTGTCTAGGAACCCACGGAGCAGGTCAACTAAGATGCAAGCAATTCTTCCTAATTTGTGCAGTACATTAACATGATCAGACAAACATCTGACTCACCTGCAAGAACAATGATTTCAATTTTCATTCAGAGATACCATTTTCAACACCCTCGCTGATCCTTGCGATTTTATGCAGAGAGGCTGTGTCCTCACCTGAACTGAAATGGATGTTACGAAAGCATCGAGGAACAGTACACAGCAAGATCAAAGGTAATCTCTCTGTACAAAAGAGGACCAGCCCACTTGGAATAAGAAGGAATGAGAGAGAGGGCCTGCGGGTGAGATTTGCGAGTGCTGGCATCAGATTAACTCAACACTTTGGATGAAATGCAGTGGCATGAAGCAGAGCCAGCTTTGACCTAGATGAAACCAGGGTAACTTTCAGTCATGGCTTGGAAGACAGTGAACATACTCAGTGGTTAAAGACAAACAGACCTGAACACTTTTACAGATTCATGGACCCTTCATCTCCGAAAAGCTGCCTAATTATGATACACCTGCAGTACAGCTGCCGTCGATATCTGGCAAACTAGAATGAACTGAACCCCCCCCCCCCCCAAAGTTCAGCAGTCCTTTAAGCAAAAACTCAATCAATGATCTCCTGACAACTGGAGCGAATTCTGCTGTGCATTATTTACTGCCCTTCCTCAACAGTTCATAAAAGATTAAAATTAAAATGTGCTGTTTGGGGCTACTGCAGGTACACCTCAATGCTAAAGGAATGAGTGAAATTCTTACTGCCATTGAGGAATAAATCCATTTGTCTGTGTCTTTAAATGTAAATTGCTGCAGGGACACTGCAGTAGTGCTATTGGCTAGCTAGGTCATTTACCTTGGGGGGAAAAAATGCTCAAAATTTGAGCTTACGGTGTCTGAAAAAAATGCTGTGTGTGTAGGCATATAAGTGATCTGGCATGCATACAAACCTGTAATATGAATTCCTTTAGCTTTCTTGGTAGTCTTGCTCACAACATGGAATCCTCCTCATTACATAAGAGGCAAAAACTGCAGCACACCTAACCTATACCATGCCAAAAGTGCTTACGTACAATTAAGCTGAAAACAAATAAAATAAAAAGTACCAAAACGCAGAAATGATTTTATAAGTTATGCTGTGTAATTATTAAATTCTACGCTTAATTATATCTGAAGCAGAATAAAGATCAATTAAAATTAGATAAAAACTAACAGATGTCACACAGTTGCAACAGAAGCTCAGACAGGGGTATGATATACTAAAGACTGTCAATCCAATGGAATTCCGATGCATTACAGATGATTCATCGCTGAGTAGAACAACCTCCCACCTAAGCAGATCATATAGTGTGTATACATACACACACATACGCACTGTATGTATGAGTTATATAATATTCGTTCGCACTTTTATATTGGTAGTGGGAGACTGTCCAGGTAATGCACTCTAAATACGCAATTTCCCCAGAAAACTGACCACACTGCCAGCTGTTCCATTTTAGGAGAGCTAATGGCTGAACTCCATTGATTACAGTATGTTTTTGCTTTAGTTGCATATTCATTAGACAGAAACATACCCAGCTGCCGCAACTGAGCTAGAAGTGCACCATGCTACTGGTAATCCGGCAATCCATGCAAAACACTCGGCCTCCCCCACCTCCTCTTAAGTCAAACTTACAAAACACGTTTAGGGTGTCTTAGGCTATTCTGATTTCCACCAAGCTCCAATCTCATTAGCCCTTACCGAGACACCGATTGAGTTATAAGATGGCACAGGATTTGTAATATGGAACTTGTTTGGAGCTAACAAAAATTAGGTCCAAATGGCACTAACAAAAATTTGAAAAATTTACAAAGATAAGGTTCTCATGCTGGATGGTAACATTACGGACCTTTTTAACCACCTCAAAAGAAAATAATTGAAAAAGTCTGCTCTATAATTTTTTCTTTTAGGTTTTGTTGCCTTATAGGGCTATGTATATTTTTTTATTTTTATTGCAGTCATTTATTTATTTTTTGATAGGGAAATTTCTTTGCTTGCGCTGTTCAGAAACTTGCAAAAAAAAAAAAAAAAAAAAAAAAAAAAAAAAAAAAAAAAAAAAAAAAAACCGTGATAAGAGTGTGGATTATGATGATTGAAAAAAAAATTATGAAAAAAATTGTGATATTTTTTGCCGCATTGCCCACCCCTAGAGAACCCCTGGAATCATTAGTTTCTTACAGAGTTGTACAGCCCTGTCCTGTCATGTCTTGTATGTTATGTGTAGTGTTGTACAGTCTTGCTTTGCTTTTGTATAATGTTGTCCCACTTGCCTTATTTATTGTCATACATCCCTCCTGTCCAGTGTGACTCTTAGCTGCCCTACCGTCACCAGCAACTGTAGCATAACAATTTCACTGTATTGCAAAATATGTGTGTCAACAATAGAACTTGGCTTCCTGGATGTCCACCAGACATCCAGGAAGATTCAGAACCATGTGAAAAAGCTTAAAGTTCATTCCTTATATTCTATGTATTGCCACTAAAGTGTTACATAAACCTCACTTAGGAGTTGCCCATTCAAAATGCAGGGTGTCAGAGATAAGCATTTCAACAGTCCCTTTTCTAAAGGTCAAAATACAGGCGTCTGCACAGCTGGTCAATGTGAGACTAATTCTGGGAGGTACTATAATACTTTGTTTTGGATTGCAGTGCTAATGGGGATATTGCTTCCTTACGTTACATACTGTTTCATACATTTCAAATGGGGAGATACCGAAAGTATTATTATTACTTTACTTTTTTTCCCTTATTTATCTTAGACAGTATTCCCCAAACCCATCTGCAATAGTGTGCTGAGACCTGCTCAGACTCTCTGACCCTTAGTCTCAACCAAGGCCTTATTTACCATGCACTATATGTCTTATAAGAGAAAAAGTAGAACACCATAACAGTAACGCTGTAAAGCGCGGGTTTAGGACATGACGCCACGACTCTGACCCTCCTTAACATCGTCTGATATATTTTCTAGCCATTCATTTCTCCGTACATCCAAACCTCCGCACCTACAATTCAAATACCATACTTACTTCAATACCTCTACAAATTTCTAAACATTTTCCCAGATTTGGTAGCTGACGCTGAGTCTGCCTAGGCCCCTGCCTTTGACTGTGACCCAATCTACACTGTGCCTGACCCCCATGGCCCCTGCTGCAGGTGGTGGGCCCATAGGAGGGAGGACCCATGTAACCCTTCCTGATTCTGCCCAGCCAGGCCCCATGGGTAGATGCCCAGCCACTAGGCGCACACCATTAAGCTCCCTTCCCCCCAAACCTGGCTCCAGAGCGGGACTCCGGTCTGCCCAATCCAGGCGGGATCAAATCTCCTTTATGGTAATCCTCTTGGGGGTGTTCTGAAATGCACTTAGTCTGGCCATTCACCTAGGACCAATTTGCCTTGGGAGACCCTACCAGGGTCAATTGCCCCAGACAACATAGATCCTAGGACCACAGAGGCATGCAAACCCCTCCACCACAATAAGTTGGCTTGGTGGCAATCCGAACCTTGGATCCTGGGATGACATTGTGGATTCCATCCTGCTCACAGAGCACTGAGCCAGCTCTTTCATGGACAGAATTTCTAGGTACAGCCAAGGGGCAGAGGGGGTCTGTTACAGTGACATCAGGATCAAGTCTTTGCTTTTTGGCATCATCAAGCTGTGACCTGCAGCATGCACTGGGGGAGTTTGCAGCTGAGTGTGAAGCAGCGGGGATGAAAGGATAAAGTCTGGGGCCATGGCTCTTAACTGGAAAAGGGCAGACTGCCCTCTACTGGTGGGGGATGGATTACTGTGTCAAGAGGAGGAGTTTAAGTTAAGTAAGGTCTTATTCACGGGTGAGGGAACAATCGACCCCAGAGCAGACGCAACTGGCCACGGAATACCTTGGGATTCCCCTGGAGGAACAGGAGGAGGTGGCTGGTGAGAGGAGGACCTGGGCATCCCCGCTTAGATTGCTGCCCCCACGACACAACCCTGGATAAGCGGCAGAAAATAGATGGATGGATGGATGATATTTATCCCTACAGACATGTCCTCTGTGACATGGCAAAACCAGCCATTTGTACAAACCTCATGCTTGGTGCTGGGCTTGTATCTGCTCCATAATTCCACAATGTAAGCTGCATTTCCTTATCTTCTGCTGAGATTATCAAGAATGGTGGGTTGTGCCTTTCATACATATTAAATTCCTCTATGACTAGAAGAGCCCCATGCTAGCAACATATTAGGTAAAGTAATAAGAAACAAGTGAACTTACATACATACCAGAGTATACTTTTCACATTTCACTGCAGGCCCGATGCTTAAGTTGTAGCATTGTAATTATAGAGACATTAGTCCATGTACAGAAAGTACCCCCATGACACAACCCTGAAAAACATGAGCTTCCCATGTCCTGAAACATTCATTTTGCTAAACATACAAATACAACTGCATCATTCACAAACACTGAAAAGCACCTTTCCCAGAAAGCTAAACTAAAACCCGTAAACTAACAGAAAGCTAGCAGAAAGCAGTTGGTTCAATAGCAATAATAAAAACAAAACTGTCACACTGGTAAGATATTCCCAGGAAAGTAAAACATAAAACTGCACACCCAGACTGTTCAATGAAATAAAGGGAAGCAAAAGCAAAATTTACTTAATACTTAATACTTTGCTTTAACAAATATTAATCAGAACCATGGTACAGGTCCATCCAAGATCCCTTAATCAGAAAAATAATTCCTTTGGAGTATGTGCTCCTTAATTAAATATAAGAAACTGAAGTGGTTTTCTGGGTAGCAATCCTGCCTCACAGCATCAGAGATGCGAGCTAAAAATCACCTGAAAATTCAGCTCCACTGGGGGCAAAATCAAACAAACAATTCCAATAGCTGTATAGGCTTTGGAAGTGATACTGCCCAAGAATAAAAAACACAAATTTTCAAAAACTTTGCATCACCCAGAATCAATAGTGAAAGAACATGTCAGCACTGCAATCCTTGCTAAAATTCAACCACTGAATTTATCAGTTTCTTCAATCTGACTTGACCCATGTGCTTGATGTACTCCATAACAATGGGTCCTACAAATATGACTGAAATAATTGGCTGAATATTTTCACATCCATCCATCTCTCAACCACTGACCCGGTTTGGGGCTTCAGGCACCCTTCCCCAGGCTGTCTTTGGACTACTGCAAGAAAGCAGAGGACCCACAGAGGCTAAAGCAACACTGGGCGAGCAGGCAGACGCTACACACACAGACCAAAAGAGGGCTTTCAAACCCACAACCCTGTGTGAGGTGGTAGTGCTACCTACTGTGCCACCATGCCCCATTATTTTCATAGCAGCCAAAGAGAAACTAGTACCACATTTATGTGATTATAGCTGGTCATTAAGCTTTTAATCAGTCATTATCAGAAAAATGTAGATGGTTCTCATGCAGTCTTTCCAAACTAGACTCAAAACCGACAAGGTGACTGAGGAAAAGTACATAAAACAAACACATCCAACATTCATCTTATCTTATCCAACCTTATCCTTTTTGCTTGAAGCAAAGGCCATGGAAGGCAGACATGTTAAACACCTGGCTGAGGACAGCTGCTGAAGGCCACCCCAGGAACTGAAAACACAGCTGGAAGACTGTGGGGTCACAGAGGTCACTGAACGGGCCCTTTTTGTTTGGTGAGATTGGTGTATTCGCTTAGCAATACCGACATTTACACCAACACTCTACTAAACAGCTATTCAGAACACTTGCATTTCTTTGACCAAACTGAAAAAGCACAGGTCAAAAGGTCTTGCTTATCGTTTCAGCATCAAACCAAATGTAATTTTCTGGGTGGATGGACCAAACCTGTATAGTAGTTTTAATGGCCCTCATCTATCAAAACGAGCATAGATTTGGGTGCAAAAAAATCGCCGTACAACAAGTTCCACGTGTGATTTATGAAACAGGGTGTACCTGGCCAATTCCGGCGTACGCACATTCCCATGTTGATAAATCTGGCAGCTAGAAACAAGCATAATTCATGTGCCACGGCCCTATTTATTTATGGTTTACGTGGCCACGCCCACAGAATTTCAATGTCATTACAAACAAGGTGGAGTTTGATTGCTGTATGTGATCACGCATCGGCCACCACAGCGTATTACACTGACTGTATATATTATAGGTTGATATGTCAATATTATCGTGGCGATGTTGGCAGCCTTAACTAACGATATCATTTCAAAGCAAAAGTTGATGACCGTCTAACACACGTTACACCCGCACTGAAGAAAACAAAGATGTTCATGAAGAAGAATACTAGGTGGTTTTCTTGCTTGTTCTCATCCCTTGCTGCTTGTAGTTAAAACCATTTTCATACGTAAACTCATTTTCTGGAGAATTATTCAAGGCCAGCCATTTTGCCCTTCCCCACATGTAGCATACATTCAGATGTAGATTCTGTACCCATTTCATCCATTGAGCCACAGGAGCTGGTAAGTCATCCCAACCTAAGCCATTTCAGCAAAGGTCTTGTTTGACCATCTTGGCCTTCAAAGTCACTGGAACTAAGATTCCCAGTGGATCATAGACAAAACTGACTGTGGAGAAAATCCCTCTATGGATTAAAGGTTGCTGCTGGAGTGTTACTTTGAACTTAAACTCATTGGATTTAATACACCAATGTATGCCCAATACTCTTTCAATAGGCAATGCATCATAATCCAAATCCAATTCCTTAATTTCCAATCTTCCTCAGGTGTTTAACACCAAGCATGAGCACAAGTGTTACTGATTCCCTTCTTCAACTGAAAGCCACCTTTAGAACAAATAGCTCTATAATTTTGTAGTTAAAGAGCTATTAGCCTGTCTTTGAAGGAACAAAAACAAGATAATCATCCACGTAAAAGTTACGCAGAACTGTCTGCTGAAATCCGCTGTCAAGACAACTGGTTCTTTTCTTGAATAAGCCCATTCAGCAAACTAGTGAGGTCAGGACCTTGCAACAGCTGAGCATGAAGTGAGGTTCCTTAGAATGAGACAAATACAACCCTTATCATTATCTTCATGGAATGGTAAACTCCATGGTGTGGAATATACCATATTTTGCCTTGGTTGCACTGCAAGTCTTCAGTAGGAATTTTTTCAGCATAACCATTATCAATGATGGCATTCATAAAGGCAGCATAATCAGAATGAAATGAAGCATTCCTCTGAAATCTACGTTTCAAATTAAGGGCAGGGTGCTCTACTACCTCATTGTTGTTAGACATATTTACTCCTTTTTTTCTTAAAGGTTAGTCAATACAATAATGATGATTCACTAACTTTGCAGATTTCCGAACCATTCTCATGAACTGATGATCTTCCCGTGACAGTCCCAATTGTTCATCCCGTTCACACTCAAGAAAGTCAATTTTGAACTGCTGCTTCCACAGCCCACCTAATTTCATAACCAAAATCCTGTTGGCAGTGACTTCAGGTTCAGTTATTTCTCCCTTACTGACATCTCCTCTTATTGGCCCATTTACAGTCCATCCTATTGTGGTCTTCAAAGCATATGGACCTCCATTCATGCTTGGAATTACCTCTATTGACTCTAGCCTTCTTAACTTATTCAATCCAATCAACAGTTGAACATCAGCATCAACATACCGTAGTATGGCACCATACAAATGAGGCCATCTCAGAAGATTTTGTTCTTGTGCTGTGCTATACTGAACATACTCATTGGCATCTTCTTTTGCCCCATTCAACCCCTCTCTACCAAAACCCATTAGCAGGTACGCAGGTATAATCCCAATCTACCGTGCCCAGCACCATGTGATGCATGCACCCCCCTTACCGTAAAACACTGCAAGAAAATGCAACAAAAATGTGACTCCAACAGGTAATAATAAATCAACCAGCTGTACTTTAGTTTGTCGAGGACCAACTGAATTTACATTTCATTTATGCAGCTTAAATTTAAAATGTGTCCTTTAAAACATTTTAGGACATTTAGATTTGTATGTTATTTAATTAGCAGACACTTTTATCAAGAATAAGGTTTGGCAGGTGCTGAAGCAATTTGGGCCCAGAAGCCTTGCTAGAGGGCCCAATGGTGACATCACTCTGCCGACCATGGAGTTTGAACCAGTGACATTCTGCTTACAGGTGCAGCATCTAATTCACCGAGCCACAAGCCACCCCCCAAATAATGCATACTTGATCAAATCTGTCCCAAAACTGTGCCATAAAGCAGGATACGCAGAATGCATTCAGGGGACCCTTAAGCGAGACCACTAACCTTCATCTCCACAGGAAAATACTCAACAATATCAATATGTATAAAATTAATCTGCTTTGGATAATCTGGCAGCCAGTGAGTGAAGTGACAATTGCGTTCAATTAGCAAGGCAAACTAACTACAACAAGCGTGTGATCATCCATCATAAACAGCTTTGTGTTTCACATTTAGGTTTTAATTGCAGGGTGTTTACAAAGGAGGGTGATCCCTTAATGTGTCAAAGACACTCCTAAACCAGTCACATTATAAGGGTTCCACCACACACTTCAATCAACAGGTAACTAAATTGAATCAAACTTAAGATCAGGTAGCTCCCAAAACACCTGCCCCACAAAAACAGTCAAAATTGTATATTGATGGTGTTTTACATGAGATTATTGCCACCCGGACAGACAGACTTAAATGCTTGAGCCTTGTAGTAAAGCTAGTTCCTCCCACACCTCTCCCTGAACTATGGATGGGGTCAATATGTTTCTGCTGCTTGTGGCAAAAACAAACAATAATTGTGAAAGGAGGCAACTAGAACATTTAAAGAGAACTTTGCAGAAACACTGATCTTAAACAAACATTTACAGCCGTAAAACTAAACCACGCTGTTTCAGTGTTTACACTCAACCCATGCGAACTGTCAGCCTATTAAAAGCAAAAAGGATACATGCAATTATGGGCTTAACCGCCAAAGTGTTTAATTAACGTTATATCATTAAAAACATGCTTATTAAATACGTTATACACTGCTACAATGCGCAGATACACAATGCATTTTAGTTCAAATACAGAAAGCAAATCTCTATCGTTTATAAAAGTGCATAATATAAAACCAGCATGCGCCAAAAAGTCTTGAGACTAAACGGGAAAAAAACGCAGCGTGGAAAAACTTCGGAGGAGGTGGTTATAAGTCGGTTACCTTAACGAGAGAGTGTGCCTCGGTTAGTCAGCGCCACCCTCTTCCACTCGCGAGAGGAAACGGCTCCCCAACTTCAGAAAGCCTGCGCAGACTCTCCTCCCATAGCCGATCACTTGCTGCGGCTCAATGTTGGATTCCCGAGTAATCCAGGCTGCCTGTAATCCACTGGGGCGGGGAGGAGGGGAGAGCACAGAAAGAGGGAAGTGCCGGGGGTTGATGTCGGTTGATGTAGCAGACACCAGGCGGTGAGGAAATAGAAGGGTGCTTTTTATATTATTTACTGTTAGTTTTTTTTTTCTTTCGGATTCTGGAGCTATAGGCGCCGACAGCGTGCAGTTGACAGAGACTCTGGGAGACAGAAGGCACGGCCAATGACCTACAATGGGGCGGGCGGGGGGTGGCAAAAAAAAAATCAGCAAATGACCTTAAACCTGCTATTTCTGTACTGAAATGTATCTTCGCCCGAGAAGCGAGGGCAGTGAGGTTTTCTTTTAAACATTAACAGCACTTGGATAAGACGTCGCAGCGACAAAATGAAATTAGATCGGCGATCCCTTAATGGCCATGATCAATGCTGGGCTTTGTCTTTGCACACGTTTTGTGTAACGCGAAATGCCCCCCATCCTTCTTACTTGAAAACAACAGGAATTACCGAGGACACTGCAGGAGTTATGTAAAATATATTCTACCCCCTATGCTGCTGGAGATTTCTATTGCAGTTATCATCGCAATATTATCGTTAAACAACGCCTTCTGCAGCATAATTCAGACGAATAGTCCTTACACACAACCTCCGATAACAAATAATTATCCACGCTTGACATTTAATCGATTTAAAGAAGTGGGATTACTCGTGTGGACTTACTGCCATTATCATACACTCCATAAACAACATTAAAATGACAAATCGGGTTTTACTGATGATTTGATCATCACAGCGTGTAAGTTAGAACATTTCCAGTCCAGTATGAATAAACACTGTTTATTGGCTTTCAAATAACCCATCCATAATTCATTACACAGCAAGCCTTTAAATCAGGTTTACATTTACATGAGGTTATAAAAAAGCTATTATAAGTTAAGTCCAAGCAGATGCAACGTTACCTTGTATTTGGCCTCTGTGCCGACTTCCCTTCCCCCACGAACCCCATGCGCGTCGGGAGCGCCGTGTTTTTTTCGCCTGCGCGGTCACATTGTATCTGATTAATTCTCCCTTCGGCTTGCTCAGTCATTCAGATTTGGAAAGTAAATAACAAGTTGACATCATTACGGCGCTGCATTAGTGTGACACGTCCTTACCAACTACCGTACTCCCCCGAGTAGCCACGCATCACCGGGTCGGCATATGCCGAGCTGGGTGTGCGTCGTGTTCGAGTACGTTTGGCTTTTGAACTGCAATCCTTTAAGAATATCGAATGTCGATTTCATCTGCTTTCCATGTAAGGACACAAACGTTATTTATGATACTGTTCATTGAACTGGCCATCGCGTGAATTTCCCAGCATGGAAATTATCCAAAACGTTTTCCATGGCATTCAACTTGATCCAGTTTTAAAATTCTGCGTACTTCACTAAACCTTTAGTAAAGGTGCCACAGATGTCTCCCCACAATTAAGCCTTTATATCACTAAAGATACTTTAAGGAAAGAAACTATGTGATCTTTCTGAATTAACTATTAATAATGTTCATGATAGCTAAAAATTCTCTGATCAGCACTAACCGACTACTAATTAATGTTAGCAATCGACGGCTTATCGATCATCATTAGCTTCAGTTAATCTGATATCCATCCATCCATTTTCCGTAGCCGTCTTATTCAGGTTCGCAGGGGGTCCGGAGGCTACAGGCGCAAAACATTAATTTAATATATTATAGAGACAAAATTATTTGGAGATTGTAAAGCTCAGGGAATTGATGTCAAGATTTATTGGTATGCCATTGCATGGTGGCTAAGTGGATCACGCTATTGTTGCGCATCTCTTAGTTTGGGGGTTTGAATGCTGCCGCCGTTCCTGGTGTTTGGAGTCTGCGTGTTTTCCCGGGATGCTCGTATGCATTTCCCAAAAGCAACGGACACAAGGCAGGGAGTAATCGTGCAACAACGTGGGAAGAACATGCCACACACCCACGGTGTGACGCAATGGTGCTCAGTACCAGGGCAGTCTTAATGAAATATGGAAAATGTATACATTTGCTAACTGATGTAGTGATGTTTCTCTGCAAGCCACTGGAGAACGGGCCCTGTATCTACACAGAGCTAAGCTTAATAACCTGTCCCTCTAAAATAGGTGAGATGATTAGTGCCTGCGTCCATGGTGGCAGCCGTTACTGGCTTACACATCATTGTAAATTATAAGAGCCGCTCTGGCTTTCTCCCTTCTGTTGTAAATAGTACATCTGCGCACTATAAGTGAATTGTGTACTTGAGAGTTTCTGTGTCTATAGCATTTTCAGCGTGCACCACTATTAGAAGGATAGTGACCATTGCTCTTCCTGCTAGTGAGCTGGACCTGACCTCTTAACAAAGAACAGGTTCAATCTGTTTCCCCTCCCCCACTCCTGGAGACTGATGGGGGGGGGGGGGGGGGGTCATGTGACCTCTCTAGACAGCCAAAAACTGGGATGGTAATATATGACTATGGGGGAGGGCCCGGTGCGAGTCACATGGTGCCTCGCTGCTTGTTGTGCCTGGGAAGCTCAGATATGCTGTACACGTGTGGAACTGAGCTCTGCATATGCATATATTCAACATGCCATGGGTTGCTAAAGGCCTCGACCTTGTTTCTTCTAAGATATGCTGCATGTCTCTCTTTATGTCAAACCCCAATGCTCAACAAACAAAAATTCCTAAAATGTTTCAATTCTAATTTAATCTGTAATTATAAATATTATACAACAGCAACCATTCTATTAATATGGTTGTTAATTTTCTGAACAAATTCTTGAAATGACCTTTTGACCTTTCATGTTTTCTTACAGTGGTCTTTTTAGGGGTGAAAAGGACTTTTTAAATATGTACTTGCACACGATTTGAACCACAAATAAGATTCTAAATGTTTTTTTTCTCATTATAATGTCTTCTACTGTCTTTTTCTGCTGTAGAATTTTAGAGTTCATCAAAAGAGTGCAGTATGTGGCTCAGCAAGTTTAGCCTTTGGGCCTGTGTTCAGAAGGCTGATGGTACAATCTTGGCTTCGGCAGAACAGCTACATCTGTGGGCCCTTGAGCAAAGCCCCTAACTCCCAGCTCCACCCGTACCAAGCTTCCTCTCACCTACATGTCTGTCATGGAGGGTTAGATGAAAAGAGAATTCCCTAGTGGCGATCAGTAATGTGTCCTTATTGTTAAATGTGTTTTCATCATCAGCATATATTGTGGGTGGTGTTTAGAAAGGATATTGGAGAGAATGGCACAACAAGAAATGTAGGTGACAATAAGTATCGTATAGCACAGTTGTTATAAGACTTTGATGTCACGATATACACTGACTGGCTAATTTTCCTCTGGATGCCTAGCTATATCCAGGTAGGGTTCACTCTTGCCTCAAAAACTGTGTCAAGGGTAGATGTGTTCAGAGAAGCCTAGTAATGTGTACTTAGTTTTTTTTTGCCAGTAGTGACCTTGTTAACTTTAAAGAGTCTGGCCATTGACCAATCTCTCTCATCATTAACAAGGTCTTTCTAGCCACAGAACTGCTGCTGACTGGATTTTATATTGTTTGTTTTTTCGACGTCTCCGTAAACTCTGGATATTGAATAAGGGTGTCTGTTTCTGAGATACTTCAGTCACCACTCCTGGCACCAACAATCACACCATATTCAGAATTTCTTTATCTTAAATGGACTTCAAACTGTCAATGTGGAGGAGCCCAGAAGCTATAGGCCCAAGGCAGGAAATATTCACACCTATGGGCAAATTTTGTAACTTCAGAACAGAGTACCCAGAGGAAACCCCACAACGACATGCAAACTCCACACACATGGAACCTGGGCAGAGACTTGAACCCTGGTCCCAGAGGTGTGAGTGCTAACCACTGCACTGCCATGCCACCCAACAGAAGGGTTTCTTGTCTTTAATTCCTAAAAGGTTATGATATAATTCTGCAAACAATGGACGTTAATCCTTACAAAATTAACTAATGCAAAGTCTGGTGAGAATATCATCAAAATGCCACTTTTTCCTGATAGAATGTCCTTTGTTTTGTGATAATTTTGCATTATTGTCAAATAGAATCTGAATAACGGTAATTCCTTGTAACATAAGAACCATTATGAAATTAAGAAATTAAATAATTATGTTAAACATTTTACAAAGTTGTCTTTTTCAAAAATAGTACTTTTCGTCAATTCCTCTTAATTTTGTTTAATGGATTTTTCATAATAAATGTTAGTAGTTTAAGAAAACACTACAGGGTCATGAAAACACATTATTAAGGCAGACTGACAAGCATTTGGTTTGGGTCCATGTTTTAAGCAAAGCGAAAGTGATCCACCTTAAATCCAAATGCATACTGCGCAAAATGAGATTACTCATGTCTAAAGATAATCTGTTTGATATCAGGCCATATGCTCTCACGCACAGACCACTGACAAGCAGGCTAAAGCATAGCACTCTGTTTTTGCACTTTCGCCATTTGAAATGTCATGATGACAGGTTTCCATGGAGATCCTGGTAGGTGGGCACATGTGGGTGTGTTTGGTGCACAAATTCTGTTCAGAGGGCAAATGGGGAACACAATACCCTATTCTGTTCCTATCATCCCCACAGTGACAGGCAGCTGGACCCTGAAATATTAATGTCTACATTCATATTTGCTTTATCAGCTTCACTTATTCAGGATCACTGTTGATTTAGTTCAGCACTGTGGCCTTTGATTAAAATGCAAATGTCACAGTTTATAGTACAGACAAGTTGTTGATATGTTGATAAGTATCCTGAGAGATTTTCCTACGTTTAAATTGGATGACACATGTCTTGTTTATGGATTGCTGCATTGTAATTACACTGTACCATACAAATCTATCCATCCAGCTTCACAACCGATCTGCCTGTCTCAGCTAAAAAGTCCATTTAATGACTTCTACGTCAAAGTCCAAAGAAACAACAATAATGTCTGTTTTCCACCTTTAATGTTGCCAAATGCATGAATCACACCCAAGTGTTTTATGTAGAATGCTGTGACCTTACTTGCATCATAGGGAATGCACACTATAATTTAAATATTTACATATCCAAAAAAGTAAAAAAAATGCCAAACAATTTCAAACTTTTGGGGCTGGTAAGTCCATCCATTTTTTTTTGTATAGCATGTTTTCACAACATTCCATTGTCTCAGTATACTTTACAGTATCCCTGCCCAAAGCCGCCAGTGAGCACGCCAGAAGCTGCAGTGGAACAGGAAAAACTTGCTAGAAGGAAGAGCCCAGACCCAAAGGGGGAGCCCAACCGCTCAGGGCCAGCAGAGGAAGTCCTAACCCTAACCAGACTCAAAGGGGTACCCATCCTCCAGAACCCAGCAGAGGAAGTCCTAACCCTAACCAGACTCAAAGGGGTACCCAACCTCCAGAACCCAGCAGAGGAAGTCCTAACCCTAACCAGCCTCAAGGGGGGGAACCTCCAGGGGCCAGCAGGGGAAGCCCTAACCTTAATCAGACTCAAAGGGGGGCCCAACCTCCAGGGGGCAGCAGAGGAAGTTCTAACCCTAACCAGACTCAAAGGGGGGCCCAACCTCCAGAGGCCAGCAGAGGAAGTCCTAACCCTAACCAGACTCAAAGGGGGAGCCCAACCTCCAGGGGGCAGCACAGGATTATTATTATTATTACATTTGCTTGGTTATTTTGTATTTTCTTCAGATGATATCCTTATTTATTTATTTTTACCGTATAGTCCAATTCCTGTATATGGATTTAATGATTGAATGGTATAATGAAACATTCATTAATGGCTTTCTTTTTCCATCCGTCCATTTATTTATATATATATATATATATATATATATATATGTATGTATGTATATATATATATATATATATATATATATATATTAAAATAACATCGGCAGTATGCTACGAGTAGTTTATTTGTCCTAAATGATATTCTTTGAGCCACAGATTACCCAAGCCTATGCAGCACATCATTTTTACTCTTGTGGAAAAGGTTTTATGTGAGAACATTGCCATCATGTGGTCAATGATGGTATAACCAAGTACATGCTCCATTTCTGTTATTATTCATGTTATAAGATTTGCTCAAGTTAGTGAATTAATAAAATAACCCGCTAAAACAACGTAAATCCATATACAGACAATGAAATTGAACTGAATCTAAACTGTTAAAACTGTTAAAAAGTAATTTTGATTTAAAAAGTCTTTTATACGCTTAGAGTCTGTGCCAATTGTTCATTCATTGCACATACAGTTGTCGTAAAATATAAGTTAATATGAAATGAGACTTGTTTGAAGTCATAAATCTACCTACACATTTTCCATAACTTCATATGCTGCAGCATGTTATAGTCCTGGGTGGCGAGTTAATCTATTTCAGGGAACATCACCCACTTGCCTTTTGTCTCCCTCTCAATATAGAGTCTCTATATAACTGTAATATATGTGGATGAAGGGAGAATGAACAAATATCTATTATTTATATGACGCTTAAAGGAGAATTCTTCACCCATTCATTGGGTTATTCACCCCATCACTTCATTATTGAATATTGCAAAAAGTTGGCGCAGCCTTATTACACAGCATGGACCTGCTTTTCGTACCGCAGACTTATCAGTTCCTGGATCCTGACTGAAACACAAAGCAGAAGCTTATTGTCTGGAGGCAAACGTCCATGCTCAGTGTTACAAAATATGATGGCAGTGAATCCGGAATCATCTATCACAGGAATATGGGCACGCCAGCAGAAATGTTCTGACCTCAAATAGCTCGTACATACTTGCAGCAAGAATGCTGGAAAATCTGATTGAGTCAATTCTTATAAAATAAGCTCCCATAAACAAAGAGGATTATAATGAGGAAGAGAAGGTCCACGCCTGCTCTCCCCAGTGCGAGTGGCACGATTATCCATCGCGAAGTTCAGAGACAAAAAACAAAGAATTTATGCTGGATGAAAATTGAATGCTACATATCCATTGATGTCACTCACTGTGGCTCTTTTCATACTGGTATGCTGGTTTTGTATGGTGGCCAAAATAATAGTTTTGGCTTCCCCTAAAAGAAAGTACACCATGATTAACAAATTACTAACATATCATAATTCCTTTCAAATATAGTAAAATAATACTGACACGACTTACTGTATGCATGCATTCACTGAAACATTATCCGGAATTTAATCTCTTATAATCTGGCCAGCAATTGTACTGATCTGGTCCAAATGAATGATTCCAGGGGAGAGCCAATGCTATAAAAATCTAAAGCACAGATACAATTTAAGTTCTGCTATTGTCTTTTGAACAGTTGTCATTTATTCCTCAGTTGTAGAGTCATTCCAGTGTACTGTTTCCATTGTTATGTTGCCACCATGACTTTGTATTTCACCATTCAGTGGTCACCTTAATAGGTACCCCCGGCAGCCTGCTACACCCGGCAGTCTGCACCACTGAATTACATGACTGTAACTCAATATATGCAGCATGCAGACAGGGTCTGTTACTGCTTGACAAAGCATTATAATGGGTAAGATGTCTGATATAGGACACCTTGAATCTGGGGTGATTGCTATTGTAGGACGTGGTGGTTCTTGCATCTCAGACCCAACCATATGGGGCGCTATGACCTTCTGCTGTTATCCAGAAGAACACTGGTTTGAATCCTGTTGGGTCCTTAAGCCAAGTCCTTAACCCCTAAAACTCCTCCAGGGCTGTTGGAACATGCATGACCCTGCACTCTGACCATAAGCTTTGCTTGCTCACCTGTACGTATGCATGTGACTCACAAGATGGGAAACAGAAAATAAGCAATTTCTATGTATACGTGGTTGTACAATGGTGAATAAAATGCCACCATCATCATTTTCATGCAGTACAGTGTCTACAGTTTACAAAGAACAGTATGATAGGCATCTAGTCGCTGGCAGCTCTGTAGCTGAAAGCCCCCTGTTAATGAGCGAGGTCAGAGGAGAATGGGCAGACTCATTAAAGCTAACCAAATGGCCACAAGTGTCAAAATAACAGCTCAGGTCAAGAGGAAGTGCAGAAAGGCATCCCTGAATGCACAACTTTTCTACCCTTGAAATTGTTCTGGAGACAAAAGGAGGTTAATACTCTGTGTCTATACTCGTATTGTGAAATGGTTTTGCAGCACTTTACACAGTATACCATTGTAATTACCACAAAGCTGTTAATATTTTGAATTACTAAACTCTAAACTAATTACTAAAACAACTAAAGAGTAGTTTAAGTATGATTTCATGAAATGGGTTAAAGTACTTGACCCAGAAACTGTGCACAACAATTGACTTTTGCTCTCCAAATGCATTTTCCTGAAAACCAGGTCACCAGGAGCTATTATCTGGTGCTGAAAGGGGCTTCCTGTTGGGTATAATTGGCAGCAGGACTGGCGATTGCTAGCTGTCGGCTAATTGTGGCGGGTCTGGGCTTTGCCCTTAGCAGAGATATTGGCAGCTTCTGGAGCTTGATGCTGTACAAACATGATAAATACATTCACACTCTTAATAATCACAGTCATTAAGAAAATTAGTAAATTAATCAGACATGTTTTTTTTTCAGACAGGGATTAAAGTACTATACTTCTACTTGCATTTACCTTGAGTATTGAAGAGGTATTTAATTGTAAATACTTTTATCAAACATAACCTTAAAACTACACATTTTTTCCATTGAAACAGCCAGATCCTCTTTGACTCTTGGTTTCTCTCTCTCAGTGTTAAAGTAACACTGCAAACGTAATTCTGTTCCTGTGTTCTCCTTTCTCAAGGGAAGCACAGCACACAAACCTAATTGGCAACCTTTTGGCTCACCAGCTCAGGTTGTTAATCACTTCGCTATGCGATTATGAAAACAATATGGCCAATCTTATATTTATGTGTCTGTTTCTGGACAAGATCATCAGCATCAGAAAAAATGTGGTTCCACTCTGACAGTATTCTACATTACATTAATTTTCATATAAACAGTAGGAATACACAACACATGCACATGGTATATTTTAGGAGAATGAATAGAAACACTTTGTCTGTATGCATAAAGCAATGCATAGTCTGTAAGTTTTCTTGAATGTTTAGTAATAGTTCTAGTAATAGAATGGTTAGTAGCTCGGGTAATCTTCAGCCAGCTTTCCAGTCTAGCCCTGACTGTGACCTTAAAGAAACACTTTATCTCTGTTGATCGTTTTGTATGGCAAACACGTCCTCTATGTGATACATTATAAGAGATATTTATTAACATGAAGCTGCATTTTGATGCGTGTCGTAATGAAGGCTGTATTATTCTTGGGTTACAGCTTTAAGATGCTGGTTTAATAAAAGGTCTTTCTTCTTGCAGAAGCCTAACAGAAAGCAGCTTAGATGGATTACGTGCCATTTGGTGCACACAAACACACACACGGTCCCTGTATTCATATCTTTGTGGGGATTCTCCATTCATTCCTATGGGAAAAACCCTAATTCCAAGAATGACAACCTTAACCCCTACCCAGCCTGAACCTTATCCATAAGTAACCAAACAAAATGCATGACTTTTGGCATTTTCAGTTTTTTGATTGCTGTCACAGATTTTTCTCTGAGCTAACAAGGTAAAAAAAAATATCAGGGTTTTATTATATTGTAGGGACACTGTGTGGGCACGACTGTTGATCCTAATGTGATGTGGGAGACCTTCTGTGATAAGACTCTGAAGGTTGCTGAGGGATTTGTTGGTGCTGCCGGTGTTTCCAGGAAAAGATGTTTCATCTCACAGGGCAACCTGGATAATTATCGAGTGGAGTCAAAGTGCACGGCTTAATGGAGAAGGATAGAGAAGGATGACCGTGAGGGCTCAGACGGCGGATAAGGAGGCGTTTCTGTAAGGAATCTGTTTAAGGCTGATCCTCCGGCTAGGTCATTGGACATCTCTGGGTCCATGGTTCTTGGGCCTGATACATTGATTGGCTGTGAACCACCCAATCTCACTGTGGTTGCACAGGTGGTGAACCAGCTGGAGATAGGGAAGGCCGCAGGGGCCTGTAGTGTCCGGGGTGAACTTCTCCAGGCTGGTGGTAAGGATGTCCTCCTGGTGTTGCAAGCAATCTTGGGTGTCATCCCAACTGACTGGAAAATGCCTCATAAGGCTACCGTCAATTACATCCTGGCACTGAGGGTGCTGATAAAGTGTAAATGTGAATATTGCTTTCTTTGCATCTTCTTTCGATTTCCAAAAAGCATTTGACTCTGTTGATCAGACCATCCTTTGGGACATCATGAGACTTTGCAAGATCCTCCTGAAGTTACTAGACATCGTGCCTAGCCTGTGCATTAGCACTGTGAGTGGCGTGCAGAGTGTGAGCAGAACCCCCACGTTCTTCCCAGTGGATTCTGGGGTTCGTCAGGGATCTGGACAATCCTTGAATGGACTGTGTGCTGGGCAGGATCATGTGGGGCAACTGTTGATGAGTAAAGATTTACATCACTTGACATCGCCAACGATGCTGTGATCTTCAAAGAGACAATGGATGCCCTGATTGGGGCACTCAAGAGACTGACTGAGAAGTCTGTGTATTTGAGTTTGCGAGTGTCCTGGATCAAAACTAATAACCCGACCTTTAATAACCTCTTGGGCACAGCTCTCTTTAGTGTGCCTGTCTGCAGAGAGAGGTTCACATACCTCGACAGCAACATTCATGTCCCTGGTGACTCTTCCTATGAAGTTAGAAGATGGATTGGGAGAACCTGGGGGGTCATGGGGTCGCTGAAAATGGTTGTGTGGCGCTCCTGATATATTTGTAAGAGAATGAAGGTCCAAGTCTTTAGAGTCCTGATGCTCTCTGTCTTCAGATCCTTCATTGACATTGTGCAGATTAAACGGTGCCTTCACACATGACAAGTAATCAGACGTGTAGATTTCAGGTCCAGAAAGTAAAAATACAGATCAAGGTTTAGTTTCAACTGTACAACTGAGTATAAGGAGTCACAGTCACAGGGTGCTCAACTTGTTTTTTGAAACAAAATCTTGGACTGGATTTTTTCTTTCTAGACCAGAAATGTACACCTCTGCAACTAATCAGCTGTATGGCTGCGAGACACGGACACTATCCAGTGACCTTTGATGAAGACTGGGCTCCTCTGGGACTGTGTCTCTTCAGAGAATCCTTGGATGCCACTGGTTTGCTGTGCCAATCGAGCCGTGGCACAGGGAGTCCCGAAAGAGGCACATTGCCTGCATTGTGTGTCAGCCTGGGGTCATTAACCGGGATACTGAGGTGTGACGTTCCACTTACAGCAAGCATTCACATCAATAAAATACATTTATGAAAGATAAACGTGTGTTTTCATGAAATATTTTATGAAATCAATTACATTTAGTTTGAGAGTATAACCAACATGCTTTACTAGATTATTAATATATATTAAACTATTGATTGTGACTGAATATTTAGCTTGATAGCGACACATTTTGTTGGTTATCATATATAATGATATACGTTTATGAATGTTTTAAATGTATTCATTAATTATTATTAAAATGTCATTTACATTTTGCCTAATAGCACAATCAATGTATTTCATTATGGCTTAACAGACATTTTAAGTGCATTAATAATGAATATTCAGCTCAATAGCGATATGTCTTGTGTTTTATGTATTTAGCTGGTTAAGAAATGTTAAATGTTAAATGTTAAAGTGATGTTTTAATAGATGCATATTCAGTTGCATAGATATGTTTCATTGGTTATGATAGTACCTAAACATTATTGTAGACCAGATTCCCCTATGGCAACGCAATTCCCTGAAGACAGTGGCCTTGTTCAGCAGGATACTGTGCACTGCCACACTGCAAAAACTATTCAGAAATTATTTGAGGAACATGAAAAGGAGTTCAAGTTGTTGACTCAGCCTTGAAATTCTCCAGATCTTAATCTGGCTGAGCATCAGTGAGATGTCTTGCACAAACAAGTCTAATCCATGGAGGCTCCACCTCACAACTCGCAGGACTTACAGGATCTGCTGCTAAAATCTTGGTGCCAGATATGACAGAACACCTTCAGAGGTGACAGGTCAGAGCAGTTTTGATGGCACAAAGGGGACCTACACAATATTAGGCAAGTGGTTTAATGTTATGGCCGATCAGTGTATATGTGTCAAGTAGCTGCCCACGGCTATGTTACATGGGTTAATTGCAGAGGACACATTTCATTGTTGTGCACTGTGTGTGTGAACACTGATGATTAATCACCATCCCTTCACAATTACATAACACTGACCTCTGTTTTGTCTCAGCCTCAGATAGTGGGCCCAGACCTTGGTGCCCAAACCCACTCCCAGCTACAGTCCTTCTGTGACTCAACGAGCAGTATCAAAATTAACATGCTCATTCAGATACCACAAATTCTGGGGGCCAATGGAGGGCACACGGCTTTATTTTGTGAACAGCATCCTTAACACTGAAAAAATATTACATGACATACCAGGTTACCTGTCAGGAATGATCAGGTTCCTCACTGGTAACTAGCAGTCCAGTGCAACCTGCATACTACAGTGTTTTATTGGTGGATACGTGCCCACAGGTGGCCCCAGCAGAGGGTCCACCTGCAGCTTCTGCTTTTAGAGTTGAAAACAAAAAGAAAGCGTGGGGCAAATAAATACTGCATAAGTCTGCTGCTGGTGCTTGACTAAAAAGGAAGCAACAAGCAGAACTATGATTCAATAAAGAAAGCATTAACCCCTATCCCGTATTTGGGGTCAGTCTGACCCCAGAGCATCATTAAACGGTAGGCAAATTTCACATGGGGAAATTATCACGGGAAAAGGGTTAATAGGAGTGAAGAATTTGTATTCATTCTCCCTGACAAACATAATGGAAGAACACCTCCGAAGTAATTGTTTGTGCTTTTATATATCACGTAACCTTTTCTTCTGGGCAGTATTGCCCAAACCTTCCTAATGGTAAAAAGAAACACCTGAAGACTACATCATAAGCAACAGAGATTCAACCATTGCACAATCAGTTGGCGTTAAGTAGGAGTCACCCGAACTGACGACTGTTTCCAGCAGGGCCTCATGGACGATTAATTGAACAAATGAGTCGGGTGACGTAGGTGGAAGGGGCCCACATAAACATGCATGCCCCTCAACCGCTTTATGGTCTGAGTGCACCGTTGGGTAAGGCTTTTCCAAGAGCAGCGATGGAGACGCAGGATACAAGGGGACCCCACACAGTGAGTGTGGTTGTTCTTCCACCACACATAATAAAATTCCTACCACACATGGCTGTAATAAGCCAGCAAGTTTAGCTGTTGTGTGAGCTATTTTATTTATTTATTTTTAAGGTGCACAGACATCCGTGTTTAAAACATTTTAAGACTGTCAAGGGAATTCTCACCGATGGTTACGTCATGTGGTAAGACCACCTGGGAATTCTCTGGACCAAAAGGAGCGAGCCAGCCACCAGCTTTTCAGTTGTGATTGTGGAAGACTATATGGCGCAAACCAATATACATGTGCACATGTAGGATGATTGTCCCTTATCGAGTTCAGCATTTGTGAGTTGAAGTTCATGTTCATGTGTAATCAATATGGCTGGCGCTAATGTTTGGGATGCCAGGTATTCCCAGTGCCTGGTGATGGTCCGTGCTTTCCAAGATATACTGTCGGCGTTAAGGAATTGCAGTCATTAGGGAATGTCGGGTCTGAAATATTTGGCAGACAGGGTCGCAGACCCGTGGCCGTCCGACAGAGTGTGCCAAGGGAACTGATTAAGTATGTCTGTGTTTCCACTTCGTCCTGCAGTTTGTTTCAGATCTATACAAGGGAACCCTGCAGCTTGAAGCAGATTGTACTCCTCGGACAGAAGTGAAGTTATAACGTCTTACAAAGCCCGCGAGGGGTGGTTTTGGTGCAGGCAGAGGCCGGTGGCCGGCGGGTGGTGATGGTGGGGGGTGTGCCCTGCAGCACGTGGTCTGCAGACCTGCCTCTTAAAAAATCTAATCCGATTTTTTCATAACCCGCTAAATCTTAAAAGCCGTCTATTTTTTGACCCATACCTTATATATGCTGGACTTCCTGAGCTGTTTCCACCACGTCATGTGTTCTCCATTCCCCAGGCTACGAAACATTAATTTGGAAAACTATTTAAAATCCGTTTGTGCTGATTTAACTTGTCCTGCAAGCGAAACCACGTTTGTTTCCCAGCTACTGTTACGGGATAATGATGCAGAGGAAGGGTTCCCTGGGAATCTGGCTGATGTCCTGCTGTCCAGATGGGGAGACGCCGGGGCTGGTGTACAGGGGACCCAGTATGTCCAGCTGATTTACCCAGAAATGCCCCACTTTCAGAAAAGTGACCTCTGGAAAAGAGGTACTGTTATACATAATCTGTACAATGGGCATGCATTAAAGTAAGAAATAAGATACTGAAATGAGGCTTTTTATTAAATTCTTCCAATTACATCACCCTCAAAGCAAAGATAAGCTTGAAGTATAACTGAATAGGACATTCCAATGTGAGCATTACCATGATAACAGTTCTCTGTATTTGATCAGTTATGCGACTGATTATTTGTTAGTTTGTATTCTCCCCTCTGTATGTGTCTGATTAACTTTTAAGCGCTGTCCAACTAATGGAGAATTAAGGTTCTTGTCTTCTACAGCATATTAGAATCATTAATTGAAAGTTAAAACCTCTAACCACTCCATTAGATTAAACAGGTTGAGGAGTCTTTGATTGTTGTTTGGTTTTATTTAATGTATCATTGTCACGGTTGCGCTGGGATCTACGACCCATAATGCAGTCGGTGCAGGAAACAGACGTTTATTCCAGACGGAACAC
>JAODKL010000036.1:24164336-24191943 GCA_026780765.1 Petrocephalus schoutedeni
GGAAACAATCGGGAAACATTCGCACGTGGGGAACAAGGGGCGTGGCACAACAGGAAGACATGGACAGATCGTGACAGTCACATTAGGTCACTGTTGCTCGCTAAAGGACGCTTAAGAATCTGATTATGTTTCTAAAGTGTCTCTTTATAGTAATGAAATATTTTAATCAATTTCATATAATCTGTGTGCTTTTGGCTTCTATGCAAAGCTGCCAGCAGTCAATTTTATAGATTATTTAACACAAAATAAATGTGAACGATTTATCATCATCATCATCATTATAATTATTATTATTATTATTTATTTGTGTATTTATTTATTTAATCATTATTATTAAACACTGTACTTTTAGTGCGCCGGTACATCACGTTTATAGTTTTTAGTAAAAGTTAAATAAAACCATCGCACTACATCGGTCTGCTATTACTTGTTGAAAAGAAATCCCCCCTCCCCCGCCCCACCCCAAACGAAAAAAAATACTGATGGATAGTTCTTGTCATTCAGGCATAAGTATATTCGTAACGTGAATTGTTTATGCACTGTCGATTTTCTTTTTGATTCGTGTTTTTATGTCCCTATTCTAGGCACCAGCAGTACCATACTTCCTACGGCAATGAGAGACGAGAGGTTCGGACCCTGAATTTACCTGCTCATTAGCGTTTACTGCGACTGCCACTCATTCTGCGCTCGTCCAATAGGACGCGAGGAGCCTCTTGACCACGCCCCTTTCGGATTATTGAAGTTTCTTTTGATTCTCCGCCGGAGTCATCACCCAGTTTCGGCTTGATCACTTACTGATAGAGTCTCTACACCGCGATCAGAAAATGTTTCCGAGGAGAAGTGTTTGCCTGACGCTGTTTGTGTGGATTACGGCCTCCCTGATTGCCCGGAATATCGCAGCCAAGAAGCAGGACGACTCCTTCTTCACCGGCAGTGTTTATCGGGCGAGATGCGCCTCTAGATGCCTAAGCCTGCACATCACTCGCATATCTGCCTTCTTCAAGCATTACCAGGTACCAATGCCCGATTTTAATATCGCTGCCGGAATGGATTCATTTAAAGATACTTTAATGTATACGGTTGCCTGTTTATTCCTTATAGGGGTCGTCAGACGGACGTTGGTGGCATGTCAGGAAAAATTTTTTTAGAGAAAATAACAAAACGTCACAAATGCTGGGCATTGTGCGTGCCCTCTGAATTAAAAAGTCTTCAAAAGTCATCAGAGATAATAATAATAATAATAATAATAATAATAATGGCATTTTCGTAGGAAGCGCTTGGAACCTGCAGTTACACTGTTAGAAAAAAGGGCACAGCCGTGTTCCCCAAGGTACAAACCACATTAATATACCACCAATAGTACAAACATGTTCCTCGGAGTCCGTTTCTGTACCGCAAAATGTCCATTTACCTACAATGTACAAGACACAATTGGCAGAGACTCGAGGCTACAGCCACAGTGACTAGTGATTGTTCCCTCCAAGGAACAGATTGGTACCTTTATTTCTGGCAGGGTATGTTCTATATTCGCAGTGTGGTCATCAGGACGTGCCTATAAGGCGACTGAAGTAGGGACATTGTCGTTTTTACTGGGGGCGTGTGTAACCATCTTCCAGAGTCCGTGGATCAGCAAAGTGCATGCAGATGAAGTTAACTTTTTTTCCCGATGCAAGTTATCAGCTTTGCGTTGGTTATTAAGTAATAGGGAGACCCTGGTGACGGTGAGAAAGAACAAACGCGCCGGAAAGCGGAGCCCCCGTGAAGCGTGGCGTTTGCCGGAGAAGTGCGCTTCCCACCAGGCTTCGCCCCCTCCGCTTTCTGCGCTTTAACGCTGACACGTTATCGGTGTTTATCCGCTCGCGTTTTATTTTCACCAGTCTTTGTCCGAGAATGTTCAAGTTTTCAGTATCATTTGATTGAAGCACATCTCCAGCCTGCAATGAATAGCTCATTTTATTAGACCGGACGGTATAGCTCAACTTATGGCCGGTCTCACGTTAAGCACCCGCTGTAATTATTTTATTCTCCCTTGAAAGCCTAATTGAGACTTTTGCCCTGAAATTTGTCAGTGTTTATTAGGCGTAAACCGCTGTTCCATCGAAGCCCGCGGGGGGCACCTCATGTATTGGATGTAGCTGGGGTGTGTTTACAGGCTATATAGCGTTGGCCCTTCAATATCTTGATACATTCAAGATCTCTGTACATATCGTAGTGTTTATCAGAGAATCTCAAAATTGTTCTTTAGCCTCTATCATATTGCATAGATGTTCTTAATAGTAGTTTTATCTAAATATGACACATATTGTTATCGGTTCACCAATGGTCTTTAAAATTGTGGATGTAGAAACCAGTACACGAATATGCCTGTGTGTGCTTTTGTTAATTTCTATTTGTGTCTTAGTTTTTGCTGATCAAATATGTAACTCATATTGAAAGTTAAATTGGAAAGTGATGCCTCTCTCCCATCTCTATCCCTCCCATTTGTAGAGTAGAGCACTTTCTTTCTTGCACACTTTAAACTTAACTGGTGAACCCAAAATAGCTGGTGTTCAAAATAGAGAAACATATAATCACTTTTCATAATTATTACAATATGCTCCTGGGTTGTAACAGATGAATGGCATATCTTGACGCGTTCTTTGCAATCCATCTTCTGTTGAATATGTAGGTTAGCGAATTATAAACATAACGTGACTCATTGGGAGTGGTCAGTAATGGGTCAGTTAAGCTTTCATTGCTTGGAAATTAATTTTCTGGTGTAGTTCATTAGGAGAAAGTGATGACATGGCCATGCCTTCCTGTTTAAGTTTGTGATTGGAAATGCATCTGTGTCATTTTAACTTGAAGTGCAATTCAAAAACAGTGACAAGAAGTGATCACATTTTATTCACATTTTAAGCAAGAGCAATTAAGCAATAACAAAAACCTTTATCGTCTACTGCATTTCTTAATAAAACAGTCTTTGACCTTGCATAGAGATCAAACTTACAACTGTGTGATTAGGGGGTGCACTGAGTGCTATAGTATAGGGGCAATCGATCAGCAATTTCATAAGTGAAACTGTCTCCATTTATGTCAAATGCAAATGTAGGTGTGAAGGTGTGGCACATGTAACGGCGAGCGAAACTCGGAAGCAAATTGGCGCCCGTTCATAGATGTGTGAAGGTGTGGGGCATGTAACGGCCGAGCGAAACTCGGAATGAAATTGGCGCCCGTTCATAGAAGTGTGAAGGTGTGGCACATGTAACGGCCGAGCGAAACTCGGAAGCAAATTGGCCCCCGTTCATAGAGGTGTGAAGGTGTGGGGCATGTAACGGCCAAGCGAAACTCGGAAGCAAATTGGCGCCCGTTCATAGACGCGTGAAGGTGTGGGGCATGTAACGGCCGAGCGAAACTCGGAAGCAAATTGGCGCCCGTTCATAGACGTGTGAAGGTGTGGCGCATGTAATGGCCGAGCGAAACTCGGAAGCAAATTGGCGCCCGTTCATAGAGGTGTGAAGGTGTGGGGCATGTAACGGCCGAGCGAAACTCGGAAACCCATTGGTTGCAGCCTGTGGAATGTTCAGTCAGTTCCATGAATGCCCCTGACATTGTCACAGTGAGGAATCACACCAGTTGGCTCTGTGCCCTTATACTGAAACCCATGCAGCTATGGGAACACAGAGACAGTGTTTTGTTTTATTTGTGAAAAAGCCAGCAGACGCTCAGCACTCGGAACTGTGAACAGTCAAAGGGCAGACATATGAGTAACATGCTGGGGTTACTGGATCTGTCAGCCACAGCTGAAAAGGCCTAACACCATACCTTACCATAGTGTCACATGTTTTCCCATCAAATCATTTTGATTTGTCCAGGAAGCATTGTGCAGACTTGCTGTAGGGGGAGGGAAGCTTCTCATTAGCTGTGCCCAGCTGCTTTGGTCTGACATTACATTTGCTGAGGGACAGACTGCATTCCTGACATCAAGAATGATGGATCAAGCCCTACTTTAAGAAATAAGGGGAATCACTTTGCTGTGCTGACACTTTACACCTTTTGCTGGGCTTCTGGGGAAAGTTGGATGTTGGCATTTCTGCGGTATCTGTAGCCTTGCCGAGGGACGGGGTCTGGCACTCACTAGCCAACGTGCAGACGATGCACGTGGTGGGAGCCTGGAACGTGTCGCTTTCTGATAAGGGATGGAGAGACACTTCTAGCTGTCCTAGTTGGGACCCGATAAGTAGTAAACAGAAAGTAAACAGCAGCCCTGTTCTGTGAACCAGCTAGAAAGTGCTGACCTTCTGTCAGATTGTTTACCCGATGAACTGATGACACAAACCAAGCGGGTGTTTGAATGTGGTCTGGAAGACTTCATTTGAAGGCAGTAAATTTTTACTGTTGAAATTAATATATTGATTATACACATGGGTTAGGAAAAGGTTACATACAGTACAGCTGTTTTTTTAACTTGTGGAAGAAAAATGAAACTTGCCATGCAAAGACATTCCTTACCTCATCATTTACTACTGTTAGAAAAAGACACAAGGAGAGATGAATTCTCCATCCCTGCTGGCCTCCTGTGCATGATTTTCTGGAGACTCTATGATAGAAGCTTCTGGTAACTGCTTATGTGTCACAGCTAAATCCTTTAAAGCACAAATGGCATTCAGTGTCTGGCCTCCTGTGTGTGACATCAAACATCCACAGTCTGGGTTGGACAATCCCCCCCCCCCCAACACAATATTTTATTACTCTGACTTTATTAAGCGCATAATACTGAAGCAAATTATCAATAACATTAACGTGAATTTTGGGCGATATTCGGCTGTGTTCACATTCCTTAGTAACATGTAATCCGACTCAAATTACAAGCAAATGTGAAGCAGAATATATAGCTGTAACAAGAAAAATAAAACTATAAAAAAGCAAATAAAACCAGTTCAATATTGTGTTATTTAGCCCTGTTGTTTATATGCAATTTATAAGCTTGGACAGTCAGAGTACCCAATATTCTGGTTTGTTTTGACATTTTTATAAAATTTCCATTTTATACCCAGTGAGTTGCATAATCACAGTGGCTCAATATGCTCATAGTGGAAATGTACAGCACAGCAATAACATTAATGACATTCTCATTAGTGAAAGCAGTGGGTCAGTTTGTTAAGAAGTGCGTGTGCCTTAACAAATATGAGAATTCATTATGAATTGTAAACATCCAGGCTGGTCTTGCTTTTCTTGAATGGTTTCTTGTATTACAGGTCTCTGTGTGGCCAATAAGGACAAAATATATTTGTCGATTTCATGGTGGGATTGTATACACATGTCTTTACTTAAGCCACTCCTAGCTGCTTGTGTTACTCATTTCCATTTTTTTAAAGAATGGGTATGCTGGGTGAGGTTACCCTTAAAGAAGTGCGTACGAACAGGATGAGTGGTTGATCTTACTGCTGTAACTGTGCAGGAATATTCTGCTTGAGACCGCGCCATTTATCAGACTGGGAAGACTGTTTAGTGCCGTTAACCTGAGATATATGCAATTGACGATGCGTGCAGAATGAAAGGAAAGCCTGTCATCCTTAAAGAAGTTTCACCGTGAGGAGTTTGTACTCTGATAACAGCTGGAGTTGTTCTCTAACTATTATAAATAACTAACATTGTACTGTGGAAGAAATGCAGTGATAGTTGTCAAGGTTTAGAGGTCTGATCAGTGCAGAGCAAGGAGACAAAAAGCAAAAAGGGGAGTAATTTTGCACCCCCCCAACCCCCGCCCCATGTCATAGGCTTCCAAATATTAATGAAAACATTTCCATCTCCCTCAGATTCTTAGGCAAAGGGTGCTCTCTGGTCCTGCAATGTGATCCTGTAAGAAATTCCCACTTTCCATATCCGGCCTTTCCGAGAGCGTACTGCCGACCCCGAAATGAGGGACAGGTCAAAGGTCATCCTTTCAAAGTTTCAGAGCTGTTCCGCTTCCATCAGTGCTGCTTCCTCACAGTGAAGCTCTGGGAAGCTGCCGCTGATATCGCCACATGCATTATCGTGACCAGGTCTGTCCATCCCGGGCTTTGAGAAACTGCAGCAGAAGTGTTGTTCTGCAGGAGCTCAACAATCTCAGCCATGGTGTTACGGGTGACCTGTAGCTGTCACAACAGAGATATGTGTCAGCCAGGGGGGGATTTGCAGAGCTGCTTTAGACGTCTGTGTGGTGTAGACGCTGTCCACCTCTCTGCGTCTCTGGAAATCCTTCGGATAGCTGACCAATATTAGCTGAGCATTTCATATATCTGTTCAGATGACTGGCATTTTTTGGGATCCTTATTTCAAATATTTGTTATCCACTGTGACAGATAAATATCTATCGTATGAAATTGTGTTCCAGATTATATCAGATTGTCTCAGACATGCAAGGTAATTTTAGATCAGGGATCTCAAACTGGACTTTCCTAGGGGCCACTAGCTATGTAGTGTTCCCCCAAGGGGGCCACGTGAGAAATCACACAACATAAAAGTGTCCCTTCATTCACCTAAAAAAACGCCTCTGACCAATTAAAGCAAGAATACACTAGTACAAATCAGAGATGAAATGGTATGAAAATGTAATAATATAGTGACCAAAATTTCCACAGTTATCAGAATTATTTAAATGGCTGATAATGTTAAAAAAATTACTTATGCACAAACTACAATAATTTCTCCAAGTTCTATATAGAAAACCACAAATAAAATTAACAGCACTATGCATTGTTTGCATTAACATTCAAATAATAACATAGCTAATGTAAACATATGAAAACCAAACCATCATAGAGTTCAACTATTTACTGAACTTAAGACAAATGCAGATGTAACATCGTAGTTACGCTACATAAAACATACAAAAGAAGAAAACAAACGTACACAGAATTCATTCTTAGTAAATGGGCATTCGGCTAGCTCTGAGGTTGAGGCATAAAGAACTCCCGCTTCCAGAACACCACTGACAACATGTAGTGTTTTTACAAGAGGAGGTCACACTGAAAGCTTCAGTTTACATTACTGACAAATTATTAGCAAGTTACACAAACCATGACATCTTCCCCCCATTCTAAAGTTCCAACATCATGCATCTAGCTAAATGTTAACTTACCTGGCATTCGCTTTGAAGTAGTGGGTGGTGGTCACGAAGATTAAAAACCAGAATACAACATCCATAAGATTTAGTTCTCTTAAAAGGCTGAAAAATGTTTTGATTGCTATTATGACTTCCCACATGTTTTTACTGATGCATACAAACCCACATTACCTGCTGCGTGTACACGTTTGCATCCGGGAGACTGTGGAAACCTTTGGTTGATGCTGGAGAAGTTTTTCCAAAGCACTGTAATCAACCATGGTTTTAATGATAATTAAACCACAGGCGGAGGAGGAAGAGCCAGAATGGGCTCGCGGGCAAGGAGTTTGACACCCCTGTTTTAGATGGTTTTACATTTAAAAGGTGTTTTGTTCATTAGGCATGTTACACTGCTAAATTGGGCGATTAAAATGAACAAATTAATAAAAACAACTAAATGAAAATATTAAGAACTCAATGATTGCAGAAAATTTAAATCTGTGCATATCAAAACCCGACTGCTCTGGTTTGATCTCTCAAGCCTTTGAAGCATGAAGGCATTTTTGACACCAAAAATAATAACACTCTTACTTCAGTGATATGGTTTCTCCTGGGATTTCTTCTGGTAGCTTCAGTGTTGTGTATCATGTGTGATGGCGATGCCTAACTTCTTGGGCTGTATGGTGGTTCCGTGGGTAGCATTCTTGCTTTTTGCCTTCAGGCTTGGGGATTTCAATCCTCCCTTTGATTCACCAGCATCATGCCCATTAGTTCTGGTTTTCCCCCAGTGTCTAAAGCAGGGGTCTCCAACTGCAGTCCTGGAGAGCTACTACCCAGGAGGTTTTCTGTCCTACCTGGCTTCTGATGAGCCACACCTGTTCCTGGGATTTACCTGAGAACAGCTATGGCTCATCAGAAGCCAGGAAGGATAGAAAACCTCCTGGGTAGTAGCTCACCAGGACCGCAGTTGGAGACTCCTGGTCTAAAGACGCGCAGTTATGATAATTGGTATATCTACATTACCCCTAATGTATGAGCCCTGTGATGGACTTCTACCTCATCCAGAGTGTACTCCAATTTTGTGCCCTGTGATGGACTGGTATCCTATCCAAGGTGTACTTCAGCCTTGTGCCCTGTGATGGACTGGTGCCCCATCCAAGGTGTACTCCAGCCTTGTGCCCCGTGATGGACTGGTGCCCCATTCAAGGTGTACTCCAGCCTTGTGCCCCGTGATGGACTGGTGCCCCATCCAAGGTGTACTCCAGTCTTGTGCCCCGTAATGGACTGGTGCCCCATTCAAGATGTGTGGGACCTGCTCCAGGTTTCCTGTGACGCTAACCAGGATAAGCACTCAGAAGATGGATGGATTAATCTTCCACAAGCTTCTTGTGGCCAAGTTCTTTTTTATTGCTTTTCAGATGCATCTTATTTTGAAGATTAATGAAAGGCATCAACTGAAGGTTGATTATGACCTTGCATTTGATGTTAAATGATTGATTCAAAGTTGGTTTAAAATTGGTTCTTGTAATGTTTGGTTTTATCTTTTAGTGCTGATAAGTAGCCAGAAAACTATTGCTTATTCCTGCATATGAATGCCTGTATGTGTAGCAGTAACAGTTACAGTGATTGATTGTATAATCTTTGGTTTATGGTCGATAAGCCTTTTCTGCCTTGTGAAACCCTCTTCATAATTCTTCAGGAAAGCAGGAATTGTTAATTGATTTTTATGACAGCTAGAGGTTCTCATCCTGCAATGCCACATTCCTCTGCCTTTTAACAGCGGGTTCACTGCAGAAGGCGGCCATGAGCTCTCTGAATAACATACACATTAAGTTATTGAATTGCGTTTTTTTTGTGTGAAGTTCTCAAGGCTGTTGTGAAGTTGTTCAAGACAACAGTCTTTTTCATATCAGCTGAAAGCCTGCTGTTTACAGTACACTCTTTTGTCTTCTCTGTGCATATCGCAGAGCGAAGGCCATCTGAATGGTCAACACTCTCCACACCAGGAGTAACAGGCAGCCTGTGGGTCTCTGATAGAGCCGATGAAAATTTGACATTGGAGACTGGGGGGATGGTGGTAGTGCTTAGAGGATGGGTTTCTAAGCTGATTTAAACACTATGGACGATGCTGATATTGGTTACAGTAAGCCCATGACATAGAAGTGATGCATTAGCCTAGCTGTAGGGCTGTTCCCAAAAAGCCCTGATACTTTTTTAAAGTCTTAGATCTCTAGATCTTTAATATGACACACGTCATCCTTAAATTTGCATGGACAAAAGCAACTAAAACTATTAAATCACTTATGTATTTGTTTAACTCATACTTGTCTGAAGCAACGTTACATCTTAAGGTGAATATTTGTTTGGAACAATTCAGGTTAGCTTGTGCCCAACAGCAATGGCCCAGCTGAGGATCTGAGAGTTTGCGTGCATGGCAGAAGGCCGATCCATGACCCCTCCGCAGCTCTCAGGCAGAAGGGCTTTTATTATGAATAAAGTGAATAAGTTCACGTCCTCTGTTATGGCGGCACAAGCATGATCCACAAAGCGGGTCTCAGTCAGAGGGAGATTTATTATAAATAAAAGCAACACAAAGGTACCACGAGGGGTCAAACCAAATCAGGTAAAAACAGAACAAGAACTAACTTAAGTTACATGAAGGGCAACTAATACTGCCACAAAGTCATACAGAAGCAACACAGCAAACTGGAGCTAACAAGAAACAACCACAATGACTAACTGAGAAACAAAAGGAGGGCAGGCACTTAGGTACACAGGTAATGTGGGCTACAGGAGCAACAGATGTATCCAAAACAATTAACTAAACATAGGCAAGGGTTATTAACAAATATTTAACCCCTATCCCATGTTTGGGGTCAATCTGACCCCAGAGCATCATTAAACGGTAGGCAAATTTCACATGGGTAAATTATCACGGGAAAAGGGTTAAGGGTCCAAACATACTATAAGACTAGATACAACTATCAGGGATAACTAAGGTACAAAACAAGGGTCCAAACAGACATATAAGAAAGCATGATTAACAATATAAGTACAACAAATACACGCATGTTACTCCAGAATGACAGATTGTTGCATTTATTTTGAAAATGCATGTAAAAGAGAATATAATAATGCCATCTATCTACCTTCATAGCACAGGGAACAAGGCTGGGATATACCCTGGGTGGGATGCCAGTCCACCACAGGCCTTAGAATTAGAATATAATGCATAAATCATAGAGAAACGGCAAAACATAAAATCAAGAAAGGATTATTTCCAAGTGATTAGAATGAGAATGCTTGAACCCATAGATATTCCACTGAGTCCTCAAAGAAATGATACCAGAGTTGTTTTGCATTTTTCTTCCAAAAATTCTGCCACAGATCCCTGGTGTTTTTCCCAGTTTTACATTTTAAAATTGATTAACCTTTCTAAACTGAATAGCCAAGCCCCTTGAGTTTACGAAAGCTAGAATTTAGCAACTTGGACTGAAATTACGTTTAAGGCAACTTAGGAGTCCTTCAGGATGTTCTTGTTAAGTTGAGTGCGTGACACGAGTTGGAGAAGGTAGATATCATATACCCATGTAAGGATTAATGTTAATTATTTTAGCACAAAGAACAATGTTTTCATCAAAAACATTTTTGTTTAACTAATTGACGTGCAGATGCTTACTCGTTCTTTACTCTTTGTTTTGCAGAATAACGGGTCCCTGGAGTGGTGTCACAACCATAAGCAGTGCTCCAAGGTAACATGACAATAGTCTGCACCGTGTCTGTTTTTGAGAGACTGAAATATCAAACTGAATATTGTTTGCTATCCGTTTTGTTTCTTTTTAATACTTTTTTATGGATTACCTGGCATCAATATTTTGAACTTAACAATCTGCTTTATTGTCATTATTTATGTTGTATTAAGATCCAAATATGAGGTAAGGATGACAGTAAAGTTCGAAAATTAGGGTAAACTTCTTAGGGTCGAGTTGTAAAAATATTTCAAGTGGAATGGTGCAGGGGGTCCCCAGCAATAATATTTGCTGGGGGGATAATCATGTGATCTGGATTAAATTCAGTTCAATCTGTAGTTTGGCAGTTGAGTACCCTGATGTAGTCCATACATTTACCTGAGAGGATGGTGTATTTTCAAAGAAGATGGTTTTTGCCATAGTTTCCCATGGGGGAATGCATCCACATGCTACCCATGAGAGATCGAGCCCTGGTGATAATTGGGCAGTTGCATGTTCTCTGCATGTTCACACATGTTCTTGGCTTTCACTTTCATGCCGTCTCAGCACAGCCTTGGGGTTTGGGTGAGGTGGTCAGTGCTCTTCACTGGAAATGACTAAAGCTCAGAATAAAATGCATAGTTACTAATGGATGCAGAATTCATCCCCTGGAAATTCAAACTAAAGCAATTTGTGCTTTATTTTGTAACCAGATGTCTTTCCCTTTGATTGCATTTCACTCTATTCTTCATTTAGTCACTGTCTGAATTTTTCTCGAAGGGACAATTGCTTTCACTCAGAGTTACTGAGGTTCTCATTGTAATCTAAATAATTTTACAGACAATGTTCATTATATTATACAATGCCAATATGGTATTAATAATGTAACAAGTCAATAGTGAAGCTTGTTCAGTCACCAACTGGCCAATGCCACCTTCCAGTACGGCCTTTACTGGTTCCCTTGAAGTTAAACCAGATAGTGATGGATGCTTTGTCATTATATCTCTCACCTTCATTTCATAACCCATATTTCTCACATTGCTACTTTTACCAACAACTGTATTAAACTTGTTTTGAAATTAATGTGTCTGAAATGTGATAGAATGTCATGCTATTTAGCCAAGTGCTCAGTTTTATTTCGCAGGGGACAGTTTTGTGAAAAAATATGTTAATACAAAAACTTTGCATTATTGTTTGGCCTCCCGTTCTGAGGCACAATCATTATGCTCCATCCCCTTCCGCCAAATCAATATTGCACCACTGTGCTATTTATGGATGCCCCTTTTGATATATCCCAGGAGGCGTTTTTGACCCCCTGCTCTGTTTGACATTAAAAGGCCAGTTTAGTTTAGTTTTTTTTCCTGGTGATGGTCTTTTAAGTAAATCCATTAGTGACTAAAAAGCATTTCCCTAAAAGCTTTGTAGGCTGGATACTAGTATAATGATTTTCCTGATAAATAAGGGAGTGAACAAATAAGGGAAATCGTGATTCCATATCTTTCCATAGACTGTGTAATAGCATTGAATTAAAAGCAAACATAGGCAGATGGATGTGAACATATTGAATGTGCCTCTTCTTCAGGTTATGGAGGTCACCGTGTGTGCGTGTGTGTGTGTGTGTGTGTATACCATACCAGTGGCTTTTTTTGCATATCTCTAGGAATTGACTTGTCACATCATGAGAAGTTATTTGTGGCAAGTGCTGAGAAGTGCCGTGTTGGATATATAGCTTCTTTTACAGTTTACCTTTTTCACTGCTGTGTAACACATATGACTTGCCATCTTTTTCACATGCTGATAGCCAGTGGTAGCTTTTGCCATTAGCCAGCTCCCAGGCCGTTCACCACACTAACTGTATGCGCAAAAATGGTTTGTGTGCCCAGATACAGTACAGTGATTTGTTGTCACCTATTCACAAGGCCAAAACGGTTACAAAGAATTGCTGGTGGAATTTTCTGGATGCCATGCTTCCCCTTTGACGACTCTGTGTCTCCAGTGTGTGCTAAAAGACACTCACACACACACCCATTTCCTGCACAGCAGCCTGCCAGTCCCTGCAAACATGATGTCATGAGATTTATGAAGTATTGACAACATTTATTAATGGTGCCATTATGTGTTATGTCTTAGTCATGCCAGTGTTATTTTGAAAATATACATTCATCCATTTTTGGCCACTTATCCGGGGTCATGTTGTGGGGGTAGCGGTCTAAGGGGGGGTGCCCAGACCGCCGTCTCCCCAGCCACCTCCTCCTGCTCAACTGGGGGAATACCAAGGCCATATCAGGAAAATATATTGTTTTAAATATATGTTTAATGCACCTGGTGGATTTGTAACTACATTGTTTTTAAACATATGACAGTTCAGACCCTTTGCATTTTTACTTATATCATGAGATTTAATTAATAAGTAAATAAGTACTATATAAAACAGGGAATGTTACCCTAACTATATTAGCTTGTGGGGGTTGGACCCTTACCGTACTATAGCTCTGAAATCCTTTATGAAGTGCTTCATTTGATGAGCAGGATATTGCTACCGTAAAAGCTGAAGCTGAAAGAAGTGGTAGTCGATGTCAGCTGCAGTTTACATAGCAAAACGATTCTCTGATGATGAAACCAAACGGTGGGGTTTCCCCACTGGACCCCTTGTGTAAACATACGCTTAAGGAAAGATTAGTAAATGATTTCAGCAAAGATTATCTGACCGCTCTTCTTCTGTCTGTCCTAGAGGAAATCAAAGCCTCCAGCTTTGACTTCTGATGGCACTGTAGTCTTCCTAGTCTCAGAAATGAGAAGCCCCCTGCCATTGACATGGTAGTTAACCCCGATGATCCCTAGCTATGGCCGATAGATGGGGCATTTAGGATCACCGCAGAGTCATTAGCATGTCACAAGGCAGGCTGCCCCCTTTCAGCTCCAAGGACATCTCAAGCCTGGCAGCGCAAGCCTTTCAGCCAGCTTGTCTCTCTCTTTACCACTTAGAAGGCAACCACTTGAATTAAAATTTGTCCAATCTTTGCCAAAATGTTGGGGAAACTGCAAGGGCTCCCCTTTGTGTAAGACTGAAGTGTATCTGGAAAGGTGTCAGATCGTGCAGATTTGTGGCATTAGAAGGCAGAGACGGGCCGAATCCCAAGCCGAGTGGCCCCTGCATAGAAATTCAGGCCTCAAACAGCCAAAGTCCCCGCTGCAGCCAGAAAATGAAGAAAGTCAGTTTCTGCTTCGCTTCCATATTTATGCTCACACATACTTACTTGGCAGAATACACGGCCGGCACTTCATTTTTATCATTTATAAGAAAAACAATGGCCAGAAATGGATAATTTCATTTAATTTATGCAATGTAATCCTCATTTAGAATAAAAGGATGATTCATTACCATAACAGAATAATGAGCATGTTTGGTTTCTTAGTAGTATTAGCAGTATTATTATGTTACTATTATACTATTTTTTTTTTCATCATTTATTATTATTATTATTTTTTTCTAGTTACCTTGTTCAATGATATAATGACTGCCCACAAGTTATTTTGAAGTGTGTTTGTTGGGAAACTTGTATCTATTCAGGAACAATTTTGCTGCATTGAATAAGAAATATTGCACTTTAGTTTGTTTGATAAAACCATGTATTTCTGCTAAAACTGCAATTTTTATTACATATTGTACATGCTTCATTTCCCAAGAATCATATTCAGTTTTAAATGAGTGTTAAACACCATCAGTTCTTGCAGAAAATATCCATTCGAATTATGGAAATAAATTAAATATGTAATTTAAAATTCGTAATAAGAATGCAAAAACATTTTTAACAACTGTATTCCCTTAGATGGTATTTTTCTTATATTTAGTTGCAATTTTCTTAGTTCAAGCTGGAAATGCAAATAACATTTGTACCTGTTCCATTATCAGTGATGGGCTGCCATTTGCTTTGCTTTTTCAGCCGCTCTGTGAAGGAGACACAATGGGAGAACTGTGTGGGTTTAGATGTGTTGAGATGGTCTTGAAAGCTTGTCTTCAAAGCACCTTTTGGTCACATCGAGCCAGACAGGATATGGCTGACACCCCTTTTAACTGACTTTAAGGCCTGCCTGGTTCCCTCTGAGAGCTCCTGCATTCTGACTCTCATTGTCTGATTTTATCTGAGTACTCCTGCGTTATGACTCTCATGGCCTGATTTTATCTGAGTATTCCTGCGTTATGACTCTCATGGCCTGATTTTATCTGAGTACTCCTGCGTTCTGACTCTCATTGCCTGCTTTTATTTGAGTACTCCTGCGTTCAGACTCTCATTGCATGATTTTATCTGAGTACTCTTGCGTTCTGACTCTCATTGCCTGCTTTTATTTGAGTACTCCTGCGTTCAGACTCTCATTGCCTAATTCCCTCTGAGTGCGCCTTTGAGTGCTCCTGTGATGGGCTGCCATTTGCTTGGTGTTCTCAGCCACTCTGTGAAGGAGACGCAATGGGAGAACTGTGTGGGTTTACGAGTGTCGAGATTGTCTTGAAAGCTTGTCTTCAAAGCACCTTTCGCTCTCGTTGAGTCAGACTGGATATGGCTGACACCTATTTCAACTGACTTTAAGGCCCGCCTGGTTCCCTCTGAGTGTCTGATTTGCCCAATTCCTCCTGCGTTCTGACTTTCACTCAGTGCTTTATCACTGAGCCGATCTGCAGCCTGTCCTGCTGGCTGCATGGTCCTCGGCCCATTGCGGGTGTCTGGCCCCGCATGTGGGTGGCGCGTCTGCCTGGGGGAGGGCCGGTCAGCACACAGCAGGAAGAGCCTGATCTGGTCATGGCTGTTAACTTTCCTTTGGTGTGTGGGGTCCGCAGCCTGGCCCCCACCGCCTTCAGGGCTCATTACTCACGTGGTGGGTGGCGGGGACCTGTATAACAGGCACTGTGGGGGGTGGGGGGTGCAGGACAGACAGGACTGAGGACAGCTGGCCGATACCTAAAAGCCTCAGAGGGAGATCAAGCTGGGGAGGGGAACCTGCATGCTCATCGTGGCATTTCAGGGCTACAATCACTGCATAGGCTTCACTGGATTGGATGAGGGCTGAGTGAGTTTTGTTTCTCAGTACTGCAGTGAGGGCATGAGGACGTTGACTCATCTGAAAAAGATCCCCTCAAAAAATACAGTGAGTGACTTCTGGAAATTTGCTTTTCAACTGTGTAGCCAGAAAATGATAGCCGGACGCTTCCGGAGAGCCAGCTCTTCGGACGTCCGGCAGATCGGGCTCGTGTCGGGTCTTGTCGGTGTGTGCTGTCTCCTGTGATAGAATCGCAGTGTTGGCAGTTTTAGATGAGCCAGTGACCGTTTTATTCAGTGGCAGACAAATGCAGCGCCTGGGCTTATAAATGAGGCGAGCTGTGTGTGCTCGGGATGTATAATTAACGAGCCAAGATCCCCACCCACACCTCACCGCCAAAGACCCCCCCCCAGGGAGCCTCTGTCGCCTGCCCCTCTTTCTGCATTCAGAATCAGTAATTAAACTAGCACTCTGTCAGTGTGGTAATGCCTGCCACTATCTTCTGTGCTGTTATTACCTTCACTGACCAGCATTAAACTGCTACGTTATCATGAGGAGAAAAGTAAAGGGGAAAAAAAAGCTTTACGTCCATAGCATTAGAAAGGAACCGCAGAGCAAGGGATTTCTGAATACTATACTCTATACTCTTATAAACTGACTTTTTAATGTCATGTGGGCATAGATGCCATAGCATTAGTTTGTGAGACTGCAGCTGCCTTATTACTGCCCGGCATAGCTACAGTGTGAGGAATGTGATAGTGATATATGAGGCACATTCATAAAATTGTGGATTATTGTGGATAAAGTTTGAATATATCTGGGGAAGACTGAGGAAGGAGACACAGTGGCAGCTTGGGTAATATTTTGTGTGGGGGGTAGATATACAATGTGAGAAATGGTAGCTGAGGACCAGGCACTTGTCATTAGCACAAGAGCCTAGCCTGTGGTGGACATGGAGGCTACTGAGTGAGATTTTCTGACTGTCTACTGGACTCCAAACCACCATTATGGCTCACTGCAAATGCTACAGTCTTGAAGGTCCGTTTGAAGCTGCAGACAGGTTTTGTCAAATTGGGGCATTAAAAGACCTGGGTGATAGGAGTCATCAAACCCATCCTGCAACTGGCAGGAGGAAGGCGAGAAAGGAGAGGTCTTTAGTTTGCAGCAGAAGCATTCAGAATTCGCTCACCCTTCTTGACTAGATGAAACATAATCATTTTATAAGGACTAAGTGAGAATTTTGTTTCCAGAGATTCTTTTGAGTGCTTTCTTTCATACAGGAAGGCTTCCTTCGAAAGATTGACCTTGTGAGGATGGCTACCTCACATAAGCCTCCGTATAAACATTGTGATGGCTGGCAGTAATGACATCCCCCATGAGATGCCTGCTAGCTGTGCTGTGACTGCGATATTCCAGGGCCGCAGACATCACGCTTTTTAATGTGGCCGCCTTCTCATTGGTTATTAAAATATTCCTTTAAAATGAGCTGTGAAAAGGAAGCGTGGACACCCGAGATCTGTGCGTCTGCCCGACGTCCTTCGCCTCTGCTGCCTTGAAGTCTTTGTTTCTGGAATCCGGGGCTATTTATCCTCTCTGCTGTCTCTCTTCCCGCTTTATTGCAATCTGACATGGAATGAAGTGACTTTGAATCACGGCGATAACGTGGCAGACAGCCGTCGCCGCCGACCGAGAATAAGTCTTAGGGTTATCGGATGGTGCAGTGGCGGCAGGGGAGATTTTTACGTGGGTAATCGCGCCTAGAACGGAGGAGGCAGAACAGAGGAGTTTTGAACTGCAGACGAAAGTCAGGCGGGCAGAAAGAGAGCAGCTTCAAGGGGAAAGAGTGGAGGGAGCCAGTGAGTGACAAGACATCCGGCGATATTGAAATGTGACTAGATGGGGAGTCATGAAGCCGGGCTGCAAGAAAGCCGAGCGCAGCAGAACTGCCCGGGCCCATCGACAGTGGGCGGCTCGACTGCGGGCCTCACCCACGCCTGTGGGGGCAGCATGTACCTCTCAGTGGCCTGTACCAGGGTGCATTGCTCTAATGGCAATGATTGGGCTGTGCTGTGTATGTCTGTGGGTTTGCATAGATCACATTTGGGTACCAAGATGTCCCCAGAGGGTGGTAAAACCTGAAACTTCCTTACTTTTGGGGAGATTTTTTCAGGTCCCCATTCGGATAACTTTATTTATTAACAATTTTTTAACAATCTATTACTGCAATCAAAAAAGTAAAAATGCCAAACGTCTTAAGGTTAGGGCTGGGTGGGGGTTAAGGCTGTTGTGACTGAGATTAGGGTTTTTCCCATAGAAATGAATGGACGGTCCCAATTTAGATCTGTCTGTGTGGTCTGTGTGTATGTGTGTGTGTGTGTGTGTGTGTGGCCAAAATGAAGTGACATATGCTGCCATGCCTTAGTCTGTTAGCCTCCTGTTGGAGGGACGCTTAAGCCTTCGCTCTTTACACCTAAACTCTGGGGAATGCTGCTGCACGTATACATGTCAAATTCAACTGGCCTGTCAGAACACTTTACTTGATGGGACACAAATACTTAGTAGAAACTCAGTTACTACTGAAGTACAAATTATGAACAAATAAAGTCACTGCTTAAGATGAAAGACGCGTCATGATTCATTAATCAGAACTTGTGCTCCTTCAGCTGTTCACTGATATTTACTGAATTAACAGGCATAGTAACTAATATAATACTTGCTTGACATAAAAGATGTGATAATTCATTAATGATGAGCAAAAATGACAACAGTTTGTAATTAACACTTTGTTTGTGGTTTATTATTACGTAAGTAATAGCATAGTACTGCATTATTTGTGTCCCCTAAAGTAGTGTTACCACATTTGTGCATGAAATTGTCAAACACCTGTTTTTTATTTTGTTTTTGATTGCATTTTTTAATCTAAAACATTTTTTAATGATTAATATAGCTGAACGTTTTGCTCTGCTTGTAGGCATGAAGGCAGACGCGAGTTACTTCATCTTAATGGCCTCCCCGCCTCTGGGCTTTTCCCTTTGTTGTATCGACTATGAGCCTTAAACACTTTTAACTACAAGAGCTGTAATTTCAGCCACAACTTTGGGTCGCTTCACTGTAAATTAACACAGTGGCTTTACGAAAATAATTTTTTGGCAGACAATGCAAGCGAAATTCGTGTCAACTGCCATAGCTATACTCACATCGCACTACCATGTTTGTCCCAGATTAATACATATCACTGATATTTTGGGTAGAGTGATTATTGTCATTTCTGGCGCTGTAATGCCCCATGCCATCTATACCAGTGGCATGTCAAAACATTTCGCAGACAGAAGATTATTCACTCAGTCATATTAACATTCAGACATTATCTTTTACTGCCCAGGAAAATTCCTCTGGGATGTTTGAGCTTTTATTATTCCTCCCCCCCCCCCCCCCCCCCATCTGCCCCCCTGCTGATTTATTCTCTGTGAAAACAGTCGCTTAACCTGACTTCCCACACTTTTGTGTGGAGGCCCCGTGAGCAGCTACGGGGCTTCCGTCTCCATCAAACTCGTCTCATCGAAATTCTTGTACAAACTCACTACCATGTCTTTATAATTCTCATTTTAAAATCTACATTCATTAGTAGGTGTTGCTTATCTATGACGAGTTTAACTTGAGTGCTGTTCCCTTCTTTTCTATTATATTTATACACTGTCAAGCAATGTTTTCTTCGATAATCATCTTGTAACGCTCTGGATTAAGATAAATTGAAGCCGTCCACTTCATGTAGGAGATGCACCGGCTTCACACTCACATATGTGAGTGGCAGTTTGATTGATTACAGTGGCATTATAATTATACGCAGTGTTCCAGCTCACTTTGGCATGGCGTCTGTCATTGTTGCTTTCTCTGCCCCACTGAAATGTCAGCTTGTGGGTGTAGCTGCTCAGCAATAATGACAAACTGTCTGTTATCAGCACACCTGTGATTGGCTTGCGGGGGCCATCGTTGAACTTCATATGACAGGTCCACTTCTAGAAAATTTGTGTCTGCGAGCCCAAAGGGGAGATATCGCTCTGATTATCTTTATTTATCGGGGCTAATGTAGTTTTTGTTTATTTTCTGTCTGCACTCATCTTTGTTATTGTACAGGATATCAGACTGGTTTTATACACCAAAGAGTTATCCACCAGCTGTAACAAGGTATTTCCCAGCAATAATGAAAGTACAATTGCAAAGTTTGTTAGCTGCTGCTGTTTATGGTATTAATTCATATACACTGCTCCGTGTGGCCTTCTTCATTCAGAAAACACATTCCTCTAATACGTGAGTTTGATGTCACACATGCTGAAGGCGTCTATTCCTCAGGGAATGCATTCATACCAAAGTTACAGTCACCCAGCAGGGAAAACACACGCTTGATCCAGTGGCTTGCGTGTGTGTGTCTGCAGTGGTTTGTATCAGGAATTTGCTTTTGCTCATGCATGTGCTGACTTTGGTTCCTATAGTGATGTTCTAGCACAACTTGTTTCTCTGCTCGTTGTCAAAGCAGGGTGTCCTTGAAGCCTGGCCAACAGAGGATGGACACTGAGGCTTAATGCAAGACTGTGGTCTGCTGAATGTCCTCCATGAGGCTCTGTGACTGTCTTGCTATACAATGGGAGCAGACATCATAGACTCGAAGACGTGATGTTACAGTCTATCACATCACCCCAGAATAGTGCACAGTGAGATTACATCCTCATTATAATACAGAGCCATTGTCAGATGATTCCTTAAATAAAGATTGCAACACTGTTTACCGTAATGATTTTACCTCGTATTATTTTACTTAACTTAACTCAAAATGATTTTTGCTCCGAAAGCATGTTTTGTATCCAGCACTCCATGATTAAAGCACGGTGGTTCTTCATAGAGCAGGTAAACCTGGGACTTTGATCCTCCTACATTACTGCATGGGGTATGCATCTCTTCCTGGATTCTGTTCCAAGAACTGACTGGCAGTATATTGTTCACTTTGTAACTACAGCATGCCTGTCATTGGAAATGAGGTTAGCACTCACTGTCTGCATGTCCCATGCAGTCAGTTTAAAAAAGAAAGGAATAAATAATTCCTCGGGTATACAGTAATGTATAATACCTCTGAGACACCTTAATAAGCAAAACTCTTTGTCAGTTGGCTCAGTATGAAGCTTGAAATCCTGGCTGAATTTTAAAAGTTCCTTGGGGCTCTGTGCTTTTTTAGCTGGTCCATCAATTTTAAAGAAATTCCGTGTATCTGTTACCTCTGACAGCACCAAAATGTGGATTGTTTATAGCAGACGTAGCAATTTGGAATACACCATTACTGCTAAGAGCAAAAAACTGGTAATGTACTTATGACAAGCTTCTACAGCAGATGTCAAGAGGTTTCGGTTATTAGGGAAGATTGGGTGTCAAGTGCCAGAATGAGGTGTTATTAACTTCTGCCTGTGAATGGGACAAGTGTGCTTGATTTAAAGCACTTTGAAACACCAACCCTGTCTGGTGCTGAACTGTTTCCATATGACAAACTCTAAGCCTAATATCAATATGAATATACATTACACTGCCTCAGAGCCTGAAACGTCCATATGTAGAATTTCTGCTGAAAATAGCCAGAATTTAATTTCCTGAACTTATATTATCAAGACTTATGTAATTAATATGGAAGGTTCAGACAGAATACTGCTTTAGGACCATGAGTCCAACAATACTTATGTTGAGGGATGGTCTCACTCACCACTTCTGAGTTGCATCACGTCTGTTATTCACCATTTTTATACTCATACTACAGCCAGAAGTAAGGCACCTGATCTTGTGTCTCTTGTATGCTCACACGTGCCAGACCAAGGCCCACAAACATATTATAAGTGTCGTGCTCATCTTTCCCTTACACAAATGGGGAATATCAAAATAGCACTTAGTGATGTACTGCCAGCAAGCCGGAGTTGTGGTTTTGGCAGACAAATTGGCTACACGGGAGAATTTTTTTAGTGGTTTCGTCAGGTGCACTTTAAATATGGAGTTCTGTTTCGGTCTGTGAAAAGAATGAGCGGTTATGAGATCAGCCGGGTCCGAAACTCAGCGGTGACATAAGTGTGGTTTTGTGGCTGACAGAGTCCAAAGCGAAGGTCACGTGGGCGCTGTGATGCGTGTCTTCACTCTGCGAGGCACTCATCTCCAGAACATTTGGAGAGCTCTACATTCATACTAATTTTTTATTATTAAATAAATCATTTTCTTTTTTATTACTATTATAAATTTGTGACTAATTAAATGTATATGACTGCTGGTATTTATTCAATAAATAACCTCATGAAGGGTGTACAGATCCTTCAACCACGTTGTATCATTACCCAGATATGCCTTGGCAGGTGCGATGTGGATGTGCTGTTAGCAGTGGTGGGTTAGGGTTAGACTGCAGAAAAAAAGTAGAATTTGAAAAAGTGCTGCCCAACAATACCTGCAATAAAATCTCAGACGGTGATGCAATACTGACCACGTGAGTCTATAATGCAGTCTACCTTTCTGCCAGGCTGCTTGTACTAGTATGTGTTGTAGATCTTTTTTTATGTTTCTGTAATTGGCCTGCAGCTCAGGAAGCGCCCGCGTTTGTCAGAGAGTGTGTGCAGAGTGGGCGGGCTTGCTGTGACTGGCATGTAGCAGGAAATGCCTGCTCACAGACCCATTGGCCATTGCTGTGGGTCGGAGCAGCTGACGGCTCTCTCTCCTTCTCCAGTGCCTGGAGCCTTGCAAGGAATCGTGGGATCTGAAGGAGAATCAGTGCCAGGACTTGTGTGAGGTACAGCACCAATACACTGAGTATTACTGGATGTGACAGTGCAGTGCGGGCAGTCAGAAATGCTGCCCTCAGTTTCTAGTGCTGTGCACACTGGTCTCGTCATCAGCACTCCAATCCTTGGAAGGCTGGCATCTTAGGCTGGCCACCTTAGACTGCCATGTAAGCTACACATGTGAAACTGCATTTCTGTTCTCTGTGACGTTTGCCCCCCAGTCGCTGTTTCCCAAAAAACATTACGAGTGCCTGACGAGCTGTGAGTTCCTGAAATCGGTGGAGACGGTGAAACAGGGGGACTGTCCTTCTCCGGAAAGGGCCAGCGGCTTTGCGGCTGCCTGCGTAGAGAGCTGCGAGGAAGACTCCGAGTGCTCCACAGTGAAGAGGTGCTGCTCCAACGGCTGCGGACACACATGTCAGCTCCCCAAGAACCTCTACAAAGGTAGGGCATCATCCTACCACATGCATGCTCGAAGCGGCTGAAACTCACTTCCGTCCTAATTAGCAGCTTCTTTAGTGAGATACCTTGGTGACATTAGTGGTCATGGGTGAAATTTCTATCCTAATATAATAACCGAAATTATACGAGAACTGAAAGTTCATGCAAGTCTCATAAGCAGCTCGAAATTTTGAAGTTTTGTGTTACCTACAGTGACAATATGTGACTCAGTACTTGCTCAGAATTTGATGTTTGAGGTTATATTCACCTTATAAATTATGCACGGACATTAACGGCAGGGCCAAGAGGGTGTGTGACATTTTAAAGTCTGGATATGGAATTGTATTAGACCATAAAAAAGGTGAAACTGAGACAAGTCATGCCAGGTTGTCAATTTTACAACTTGATTAAATTAAGACTCTCAGTTATTAAAGGAAAATGCTTTGTATATAGTGGCTGTTACAAGTCAAACTAAGCAAAAAGCTGTGAATTAATGTGTCCCTGGGGATTCTGAAACTGGAATTTTAAAGATTTACAGCCTTGCCAACCAGTGTGAAATGGGCTATCAGCTTTCACATGTAATCATTCCTGTGTGTCCAGAATGTTTTGTTATTGTCGGATGATCTCTGGTAAACGATGCTTAAAATGACTAACCAAAGTGACTTGCGTGAAGTGGTGTATTGCATTTCCGTAGATTACTCTCAGATGCGCAATAGGTGAAGGTATATGGGACGAAAAAATAATCAGATAAAAAAAAAGCTTAAAGCTTTCAGTTTTTTGAAAGCCTTTGAAAAAGTGAGAAACTTCATACTTCTGCATGTGCTCATATTTCACATATGCTGGCAAAGTTATTTCCGTCATTTTCAGTTCTGCGATGATCCCCCAACTCTGACAGGATATCACACGTTATGTGATGCTTTATACGAGGGCACCATTTTCAAAAGTGCCTATTTCTGCCTCAAAAATTATTTGTGATCCTAGCTGGTTGACCGATGAGCTACCCTGGCAAGAAATATCCACCCATCCATCCATCCATCCCTCCATCCACCCATCAATCCATCCATCCATCCATCCATCCATCCATCCACCCACCCATCCATCCATCCATCTACCTTCTATAAATGCCAATTCAAAGCAGGCTTGCAATGACAGGTTACAAGGCAGGCAGCGCATTGTGTAGGATGCCAGTAGTTTTAGCCTTTTTAGGCATGTCGATAGTGCATCGTTATTTGTCCCCTATAAATATTTCAGTTGGGTTTTATGATGGCATTGTGGAGACAAAATCACAGCTTACTCTCCATGTTCAAGCGTCTATGCCCTCAATTTGCTCTTTGTGGATTGTGATATTCGGGCAACTATGATCATAGTATGATCCTTTTCATCGTAATTTCTAACAAAATGTAGACATAGATTATGGATTGTGACATTTCAAGACCCCGGCAAGCTGATTTGTGTTTACAGACCGTGCTCACGGGGACGTCAGGCCATAGAAACAGCACAGGCAATGTGAAGAGGATCTGGGCCATAAACATTTATTATTATTAGGAAATAAACACTGTACATTGACTGACTTTCACTGTGCAAGTTATGAAATGGGGTGGCAGAGCCTGTTTTACTTTTGGTTTCCGTCAGAGCCATGAGGGGGGTTTTCTGAGGGGTAGGTGCAGCCAGTGGTGGGTGTAAGCCGCATTAATTGGGAGGCAGAGACACTTTGTTCACAATGTGTTTTTTGACTGGTCAGTGACTGCTGTTGTGTTGGGAGTGCGTCACCTGTCTTGTCTGGCAGTCTAACCTTCACTCATACTGTACGTAGTTAGCTCCTGAGGGACGTTTTTTTGGCTATTAATGCTTCACAGGCTCACATGACCCTGTAAGCGTAACTGAGGTCTGCAGCACATACTACCACACCTGTGCGTATAAGGCAAGGATATTTCCTGACATTTGTGGGTAATTAAAGTTTGTACTGTCTTCCACTGGAACTTGCTCAAAGGAGACCGGTCACTGGGGACATTGAGGATAAGTGAACTATGGGTGGCTTTTTCTTATCCCTTGAGGAACCTTCCTCAGTTATTACATCCAGTCAAATGTGATTGTGTGCTGTGTGTGCGCTGTTCCCCTGATCCCACAATGCCTCTTATTCAGTTACTGTTTTACTGACTCCAAAGACCCATACTCTGAATATGAGTGACCCGATATTATTAAATGAATCATATAATGTTGAATTACATGTGGAATGTGTTAGCTCCTAGGTTACAGCAGGAGTTGAATAAAAAACTTTAGTGTTCCTGTGCCTGAATATGTGTGTGACTTTGTGTCTGTGACCTCTCTTTCTCTGCCTACCTCACTTATCCATCTGCGTATAATCTATATCATACAGTGACTATAGTCCTACTGACTGTTCCTGGGCCAAAATTCTTAATTTGTACCATATGAAACCAATGTCAGCTTCGGCCTTATCAAGCGTAATGACTGGATCCTTGTGTGCGCATGGAGGAAAATGGTCTCAATATGATGTGTTCAGTCTCCCAAGATGAGCAGTCCTACCTTTTAAATGTGGCAGCGTTGGTGGTGTGTTTCATATGCGTTTGGCCGAGGTGGGGAGTGAGCAGAGTTCTCGGCTATGTCCTCAGGAGTGCCACTGAAGCCCAGGAAGGAGCTGAATTTTGCTGAGCACCCCTCAGGACACCTGGAGATACGATGGTCTTCAAAGTTCAACATCTCGGTGGAGCCCGTCCTGTACGTGGTCCAGAGGAGGTGGAACTATGGCATCCATCCCAGCGAGGACGATGCCACTGAATGGGAGACTGTGGCACAGGTATAGTGGTCCTCTGTACAGCAGCCATGTTGAGCGTCATTAGCAGCATGTAGGGCAATCCAGGAACTCGCGTCATACATCTGCTCTCAATGGCATCAACGCACTAAGTTCTCGAGAGAAAACCGCTTAAGTATTTGTTATTAAAGTTGGTGACTTCAAATAGAAGTCTGGCTTTGCTGTTGAGCTCTGGGATTTCTGTTTTCATTTTCCATTTAATGCAATTTCTTCATTGTATTGCTGAAGTATTAGCAGACATTGCATTAATATTAGCTCATTATTTTGTCCATAATGCATGCTCTTTAAAATGGAATCATCTCCACCCTTTTAGATTTAAGTGGAAATACAGAAAATATACATGTACTACACAGATATGGATTTCCTGGCCCAGCCACTGACTAAGGTCTAGCTACAGGTCATCTGGAAAGGGCGGGGCTAATGATGACGCTTTACTCTACCAAACAAGGGCAGATGGATATGGTGGCAGGTGAACATCAGCCACGACCCCATGCGTGACCCCTGATTCCCCAGGGCTGACCCCCCCCCCCCCCCCCCCCCCCCCCCCCCCCCCCCCCCCCCCCGTTTCCCCGAAGACTACAGATGAGAAGGTAAAACTGATGGACATCAGAGCCAGCAGGTGGTACCAGTTCCGAGTGGCGGCAGTCAACGTCCACGGGACCCGGGGCTTCAGCGCCCCGAGCAAGCACTTCCGCTCCTCCAGAGGTCAGTCAACTTGGGTGGCCCTCCTTTGAACCTTGGAAGATGTGTTGTGTGTCCTCATCCACCTCAGTGCTGTTGCTGTTTACTGTGGTAAAGCTCTATAAGGATCCAGTTGTGTCCCTGCTAGCAGCCTGTGGATGGTCAGTGGCTCAACATAGCTTGGAAGTTGGAGATGATGAAAATAAAGGCTAAAAATCATTTTAGTTGCTTGATGGAATCCACAAATTATCGAGCGTTCTTAAATTTATGTCTCTCGTTTTAGCTGTCTAGATGTGCTTTTACAAAAAGGCAAATCCTTTAAAACTAGCTAACTGTAAGTAAGGTGTTTATTTTTCTGATAATTTAGGGGCACTCCTCTGGTAACAGCTCGTAAAGCTGTTTATCACTTAACAGAGTTACTTAGCCGTGCAGTCACTCTCACCTCTTCTTTATGATGGTCCACATAAAAGCTGCGCTTCAAAGTAACTTCCGTAACACTTTACTAAAGGCAACAAAAATACTAAGCAGTAACTCACTTGCTACTGAAGAACTAATCGTGGACAAATCATCAACAAATATAGATGCTACTTAAGACGAAGGATGTGTAATTGATGATGAACAAACATGTCATCATTATTTCACAATATTATTCATTATTTGTTCCTTCAGTAGTTCCTTAGTAGCTCCTTCAGAAGTTCATTAAGATTTACAGAATTAACAGATATAGTAGCAAATATAGTATTTGCATGAGATAAAAGATGTGTGACAATTCTTAATTTGTGGTTAAGTAATACAGATATTCTATAGATTAAAAATTCAGATTGCAGAATAATATAGATACATTTTTCCTGAGGTCACATAGAGGGGGTTTCTCTCGTTATGCCCATATAGAATAGAATAGAATAGAATAGAATAGGACTTTATTGATCCCACAATGGGGAAATTTGTGTGTTACCACAGCTCCAGACAGATAGCAACAGATTACAGCAGTAATCCAATACTATAAATACAAGAATTATAATACAAG
>JAODKL010000036.1:24192495-24215379 GCA_026780765.1 Petrocephalus schoutedeni
TTACCTCTATTAGGTGCGCTATGTATGAGGTAGTGGTGACTGTAGGGTAAGTAACTGGGTGACCCATGACATCAAGATGTGTTGTAGAGTCTAACTGCTGTCGGGATGAATGATCTGCGAAAGCGCTCCTTCCTGCAGCGAGGGTGTATCTAACATTCTCCTTGACTTTTTTTGCTATTTAACAATTTTATAGTCAATTAATGGGGCAGAAGAGGGCCCTATGGAAAATGTAGCCTTGTAGCCCCTGCAAACATCAATCTGCCACTTACGCTGAAGTTGAGTGTAATCTTCATAATGTTAATGCTTTAGTGGAGCTTCAACTTAGCTTAGCTTCAGCTGAACTTAGCTTCAACTGAACTTGGAATTTAGCGGTCTGGTCATTGCCATACACATAATCATCGCTTGTTACTTTCTAACTAAGTTTAGAATATAATTTTTGATTCATAACCATATGGTCCTCATCATGGTACACAGTTGCAATTTATGCGTGTGTGCAGAATGGCCACATGGCAATTGCAAGTCCATTCGGCTTCGGCTTAGGGAATGTGTGGGCATGGTGCATCCACATTGCTATGTAACTGTGTAATCATTGCTAAAACATCAACAAAACTTAGTAATGTTAGTAGCTTAAACTCACATTGACATCCGTAGAATAGAAACAGAGGTGTAGCAATGGATGAACTATAAAGCCAGCCATCAGGAAGCTGTTTTAAATAATGAGATTTCAGTGTTTTATATCCTTATTTTCAGGAGGTGGTAATTTGGGCCGGTGGACCGATATTTTCCCGGTGGCGATAGCATTACTTGCCCTATCAAAAGATGGGTCCAGCTGGGATCTAAACCACCAAAAACACATTTTTTGTGTTAGAGAAAAGCCAGTGTTAGGGAAGAGACACTCACATCTGGATCTTTTTCTTATTAAGATCCAGCTCCCCCTTCCCAGTTCACATCTGGTATACTTCTGCAGGCCCAGGGGAACATTGATAGTTAGACTGTGTGGCTGCCAGCAGTTATTTCTAGGTCGGCCCCCTTCTGGGAGTCATGTTATGAAGATGGGCAGTCTTCAAGGCGGCATTGAAGTGGGTGCAATTTGTTTGGGATCGGCTAGAAGCTCAAAGCAAAAAAGTAATTAGCCCAGGTTCTGGTTCTGAAGGGAGACAGTCTTATCACTGGAAAGCACCTTCACTATCTCATCATGGTATTCATAGCAAATGGGAACAAATTCTCTCTGGTTGGTTCCCCTCTCCGTACATGACAAAGGAAACATTTGGTTACTCTAAACTGTGCCTTAAAAATTGTACATTAAAAGATGGTGAAAGTAGCAGAGAAAAATTATAATGCACCGTGGCTTGATGCAGTTTTGTTGTCATGGGGGGGCATTCGAGGCCTATGCCCCCCAAATGAGCCATTGTTTCCCCCAGGACCACCCACTAGGGACTCCGTCGTTTATTTTATTTCTGTTTTATTTTTAGTAAAGTTGTTCATCCTAAAACAAGCCTATCTGCTATTCTCCCCCTATCTGCCATAAAAAATAAAGTATTTCATCAAATCCATCGCAAGAGTTACTGAGATGGAAAAAAAAATGACAAAACAAAAAAACATTGCAAAAATAAACATCTTATCATACAAATTGATTGTTCATTGTGGGCTACACACATTTTATTTTGATTTTAGCTCTGAATTCTGGGATTCTGTCACAACCTAAACTCTCATGTTGTCTACAACCAGGAAGGAATATTATAGGTCTCTATTAAAATCTTGGTACCACTTGGTACCGCTCTCCTTTGCCACTTATAAATGGTTATAGCTCATTAATAAGGAGAAAACTGTTATAATTTGCTTGTATTTGTCTATTAATGATTCACAAAGGGTTACAATTATTAATAACCAGATTATAAACCATTCATAAACTCTTCATAAAGTCAGAATAGTACATACTGTTCTCCCATTTGGGTAAAAACATATGGCGTACGTTAACACAGTCGAGGAAGTAATAATAAAGTATTATGACTTCTCTGTGTCAATAGAGAAAGCTTTGGGGACACTACCAATCTGATCTGATGTTTTTGGTTTCTTCACAGTTGCATCTTTAATTTGCCCAGGTGGAGACTATGAAAAAGCTGAAAAGCATTTTCTAACCTGAATTTTGCAGATCCATCTGCACCACCTAGTCCATCCAGGCTAAGGATCAGCAACATGACAGTGAACACGGAGGGCGGCGTCTCTGCTCGTCTTCACTGGACCCTGCCAGAGGAGCCCGACATCCCCGTCCACCACTATAAGCTGCTCTGGAGCTGCAGTGTCAATGGCAAGTCCGTGGCGCTGACTAATAAGAAGAAGAGAAGAACCATTAATGGGGTAGGGGAATTTCGTATTATCCTTCATTACTATTAAGGTCCATGGCAAGAGCAGGACCTTTGGGAATTGACATCTGCATTTGAGCTGGTCTGTAACCACAGTCATGAATAAGTATCACAGCATTGCAGTGCCAAAATAAACAATCAATGTATCTGATTTCTTTTGTGGCATAAACTCAGCATCTGCCCATTTCTCGGAACACAGTCCAGCTTCACATGGTTACTTTATTGGGTTTGACAAATTAATCCATTTAGAATGAAAAGTTTTTCTTCTTATGAAAACAACATAATATTTACAGTGAATTGTATTAATAAAGGGAAATGAGGCAATACCTCAGAGCTTTCTTTGGCTAAAATGAAGACAGTTTTCTGACAAGCACTTTTGGTGCGTTGTTTTCAGATCCGATGGAAAACCAGCCTTAAAATTCCAAAACAGCATTAAAAGTGATGCTGCCCTGCATTTATTTGCTATGCAACATTAATACTATTACTAAAACATTTTAAATAAAATGCTATATTTCAAGGCCAGATTGTAACTGTGTATTAGATCATCATCTGAAGCACCTAAGATCCAAAGGTTTAATTTCTTAATTTAGCCGTGCTGTGGCTTTAACCCTCCGCCAGCTCCGTCCCCACCACGGGTTAGCAGAACAAAAGCAACAACCGATGACCAAATGTCATCAGACATTTCAGTCTTTCATTGCAGAGACGCAGCTGAGGGTTGCTTTGGTAACCAGATGCAGATGTGGCAGAGCAGCCTCAGTAGATACAGGATACCTACTGACACGTGTGCCGCTTGTTTCCAGCTTTGCACCTCGGCTGCCTGCTGATGCTGGAATGTCAAAACACGACTGTCGATAATTACAGTCAGCGGAGGCCCACTGATGGAGGAATGTCGAAACTTAAACACACATTAACAAAGCTCACTTTCGGGTCGGTAATAGGGGTCTCCCCTGTGGTGCCTGCAGTGGTGGTACAAGCTCCCTGGCCTACACCTGCTTTCAATTGCCAAATATTTGGCTCTTTTTATGAAGAAATTTGACTGTGCCCAAGGTTTGCGAGCTAGGTATGGCAGGGGGGCCCCAGACAGTCACATCCTTTTGGCCGTGCGCTGTAGTGCAAACCAACCTGTGGAATATTATTGCCATTTTCAGGCTCAGAGCTATGTGGATCTGGAGGGTCTCCAGGAGGACAGCAGCTACTCTGTGGAACTTCAGGCTGTGACATACTGGGGTCAGGTGCGCCTAAGGAGCCCCAAGGCAATGCTGCAGTTCAACACAACTGGACTGAACAACACAAGTAGGTTCCCCCTGAAATGTACATGGGGCAAACCTCACCACAACTACTAGTCTGAGATAGAGTACCCTGCACCGGTGTGACATGTTGTTTCCTTAAAGGAATAGAGTTTCTCTTGATCTTAGATGTGTTCTCTATCAAAGCTCATATTGCTAAGTGACAAATTATTTTCAAATTATTTTTCTTTAAGCGTAAATCAATACCTTTGGCCCAGTACAAAGTCTGTATTTCTGAACTGATTTTTACTGAACTTGAATTTGGTTCACCTTTAAGTTGAAAAGGTTTTTTAAATGAAATATTTGTGTTTTCACACTAGAAGACGCATTGATTAAATACAAGAATGATGACGATCAGCTAATGAGCTCCTTGTCTGCAAAACGGACTGCGGGCCCCCTAGAGGTGGGAAGCCCTCACTACCAGGATGGCCAGCTGCAAGTCAAAGTCTACTGGAAGAAGAAAGGAGGTTATTATTATTTATTTGGCATTTTTTCCAGCATCGTACAATAATATGTTTCTAATTATTTATAGAAGCAAGTAATTTATTTACAATGGCAATGCTGTCACCACGATATAAATTTACACTGTGATATTTAATGTGTTATTTATAAACAATGTGTTATTTAATTGGTGAAATAGTAATCGGTAATTCAGTAGCAATCAGTAATTCAAGGAATTTTTGTGTGTGTATGTCAGTGTCAGTGTTTAATGTTCACGTTAACGTTAACATTGTTAGCAACGTTGTTAGCAGGTGAGTAGTAAACATTGGCAAGAGGCTTCTGTATTATCAGTAGCCTACTTCTGGTTAGCTAAACAAATATCTAATCGATCCTCAAGTGAAAAAAAAAAGCTCATAAGCATTACATTATTTCACAGAAGCATCATCAAGGAAGCACAAGGGTTAAACATCATAGAATTCTAAAAGCAATGGTGTTGACACCTCATTTTTCAATTAATACCAGAGTGGAAATTCTCAGGCCTTCAACTGCATGCTCCAATGGTAGCCTGTCAAGTTGAATTCAGTGGTTTTGGTTGTGTTGCTAATATACTATATATTGCCACCCAAACCAAACTCCATGTATTCCAAGAATGGACTTAATATAAGAAGCCTCACATTCTTGATTGAGGATCCTTTCGCTGAGCCATGGAAAGGCCAGTTTTTTCCCATCTGGAGTCAACCAGTGAAACAGAGTTATCTCTTGTGGCCCACGCTTCTCTTTTACAAAATGTTTTATTTTCGATTTATTTTGTTGGCTTGCAGCAAAATGATTCGTGGTATTATTTGGTCGCTGTCTCTGTTTAGGGGCAAACAATTACAGGCCGCTTTATACAGTTAGTGAACAACTGATGTAACAGTAACTGCTTTGCTAACATATGCTGTCCTAACAGATTATGGGCCACTAGTAGCATTTCAGCAAAGCATTTCTTCAGTTTGCACAGTCTGGTAGGAATAACAGCACATAATCGGGCATATTGGCAGTAAAGCTCCCCAGCTGGAAGAGCAAAGGAAAGCAGCAAATATATGCTCTCAGTTTCGTGGGAGGGCCTGGTTGTTGTAACAGTCCATGGTTAATTTTCGCATGAGACTTGTTTTCAGGCTGATTGCTTTGCTCCTTCTCTGCTCTTCCAGCTCACCTCATTATATCTTGTTTACTTATTTATTTCCCTCCATTTCTCCCTGGTCTGTAATTTTTATTCTCTCCTTCCCAGCTGCTGGAAGCCTCCATGTGGTAGCTCCATGCACATGCCTTCAAGGGACTCTTTTCATCTCTTAACCACAAGCATGGCCCTTGCCGGGGGCTAGTATAACTCAATTTTTAATATGGAAAAGATTAATATCAGATCTAAATTCTGCAGCCTTTGAACAATAGGAAAGGCAGAAAATGGCGTAGGAGGGTATGATTACCTGCTGGGAAGTGTCTGTGCTCTCTGAGTAATTTTGAAGACGTATCACTATGAAATTAAAACCACCTCATGCTAGCAAGCCAATTTCCAGGTTGTATTGCAATACAAATACCCAATTGACACTTTCAGAATTAATTTCTGGTTATTATTTTAGACAGGGTTTCCTGTTAGGGTCTCCTCCGGTTTCTTTGAAGTTTTGTTATTAAAAATCAATTATACAAGATGTTATGTTCAAAATGTTTAATCATTGTTGCTCTGTATTTTGTACATACTAATTATATATGTGAGACACAGTGTTGGGTAGGTAACTTTTATAATATATTCCATCACAAATTACTGAATACATGGGCTAAAATGTAATTTATAACGTATTCAGTTACTTTACCCAGGATTAATAGCATAATCGAACATAAATATAATGTACTTAAAAAAGAAACAAATTAAATCAAATTCATTTCAATTTTATTTTACATTCCAAAGCATTTAAAACATTAACAGTTAATATTAAATCACACAGATATTCAAAGTGCATCAATAATTTTCATTCAGCTATAATAGCACAACCAAGAAGAAGAACAGCATTTTGTTAGATTAAATGTATATTCTACAGTTACATTAAGCATGTTAAATCCATGTGTGATTTTAATGTCCGTGGTTCTATTTGATTGTGGCTATTCAGATACCTTCATGCTCTGAGTATGATGTTAAACTGCATCTGGCCCTGGAAGTGGTTCTCCAACTTGCAGGGAAAAATTTGGGGGTTGGTGGCAGGATTGGCCCCTGAATTCCAACCTGAAACGGCTTATCTGGGTAGGCGTGTGGAACATCTTGTCTCCCCAGCAGGAGGATATTTAAATTTACAGTATTTAGCAGATGCCCTTAACCAGAGTGACTTACATAAGTACTTAGAAGTCTCCATCAGTGAATACATTCTAATGCTGCTACAATGGAATCCTGGCTAAGAATACCATTCGTCTAAGCTCTGTTGGCAAATACAGTTTGTTTAATAAGAGTATAATGATGAAAGTGCTAATCCAAGTACTTCAGAAAGAATTAGGCCTTTAGTCGTCCTTTGAGGACACTTAATGACTCAGCTGTTCGCACATCTAGGGGGAGTTCTTTCCACTACATAGGTGCCAAAACAGAGAAGAGTGTAGATGCATACCTTCTTTGCACCTTGGGAGATGGTGGGACCAGTCAAGCAGTGCTGGAGGATTAGAGAGAGTGTGGTGCAGTGCGGGGTGTTACAAGTTATTTTAGGTAGGAGGATGCTGGACCATTTTTGGCTTTGTAGGTGACCATCAGTGTTTAATACAGTTAATACATATATATTAATATTAATTTTGTGGTTGCCTTTAGTATATGTTGTGGCAGTGCGTGTGCCATGAAGAAGTGGGTTTCCTTTCACAGTGAAATGGGGTCTTTTCAATGCTGTGCGATACTTCCCTTTCAGTTCTGTGCCAATATTCTTTCACCTCATTGTAATCATGCACAAAGCTATAGAAATATTCCTAAAAAAAAGTGCCAAAGCACACCAACATTTTAACTGATACAGTAATGCTTTGTTTTCAGTATTTGATAAACACATTCTTTTTTTTATAAATTAGTTAGTCCTTAGTTTTGTTAGTAATAATTTCAATGATAATCTGGTGCACAAACATTTAGCAAGCCTGCTTTGGTTATGACGAGTTGTGTAGGGTAACATCTGCACTGGCTTTTCTTGCAGAACCAGATGGACGTGGAAGCCGCTACCATGTTCAGTGGATGCCTGAGTTCTGCAGCCACAATGAAACGAGGCCCCTTGAGAAAACCGTCACACAGGTAATTCATATAGCTTGTGCAGCCTGCTTATGAAGATTCAGCCTGTAAACATCTACAGAAAGCTGAAAAGAACCCAGATTCTTGTTCGGAAATAGGAACAATAAATAGCTTTCTCTACAGTGAGGGATTGTGGCTTTTATACATTGTGAGTCAGTCTACTCGGGTTAACATTTGGTGTGATGTCCAGCAAGAGCTGCTAACTGCAGCAGTGTTTCTGGTAAACAGTGCCGCCCCAGCGGATTTTGGGAAGAGGGTTTGCTTAGGATGCTGTTAGGTCCCAGCTTGATGGACGACGCCATTGGTTCAGGGTCAGCACATTCTATAGGTGCTCTGTTCCTGGTTGCTAGGATATACACAGCCCTTTTCTGTAGAATGCGGTGGAACATTCTGAAGCAATTGTTGTGCTGCCTCCCCCTTGTGAATGAGGTGCCCCACTCGGTTTTAATAAAGTCTGCTTAAATTGCAAGTAATCATTAGCAGTAGGGTTCTATTCTTGAGCATAGAGCAGACCAACTAAAAGAGAGAGAAGATAGTGTCCGTATTTATTTTGGCAAATAATGATTTGTATACTTGGGCTTTTTCTAAATTCTAGAATGTAGGACCATTCACTTGTTGTAATCTATAGTAATTAAAGCCATGTGTTTGTAGTTACTTCTATAGTCACACACAACTCAAAATATACAGTATACATTTTCACCTGCCACTTTTAATGTAAATTAGTTGTTTTGTGTAGCTGATATAGCACTTCCTCCAGAAATGTTTAATCGTGTTTTGGTGATAAAGTTTTAACTGCTGAGGGAAATGTGACCTTTTTAGGCTTGATGTTCCTTATCTCCTGAGGTCCCAGGGACCTGAGCTGTGAGTAAAGCCAAACTTATCAGAGCTGCGTAATCTGTTTCTCGGTTCAGGAGAACTACATCAACCTTCCTAGCTTGTTGTTATCCTGCAAGTACAAAGTCACCGTGCGCACAATGAGGTCGAAGGGCCGCTCCAAAGCAGAGAGCGTGACCTTCCTCACACCATCCTGCTCCTCACTCAGCAGCAGGAGTCACAAACCCATCCAGTGCTCTTGGGAAGGTGGGTTTATCTGCAATTTTCTAGTCTTATGGATAAAATGCTGTCAGATGGGCAAAGCCACAAGAGCTTCCCTCTTTCTGTTTTGTTTCAGCCAGAGGACCCACAAAGGTATTAGCTAAGCCAGAGAACCTGACAGCAGTCTTCTCTGTTCATGAGGGAAACATTACAGGCAGCTTCTCCTGGAAGATTTCAAGGACCCACCCACACCAGCCAGTCACAGGCTTCCAAGTGACATGGGCAGAGGTGACCACACACAGCAGGCAGAATAGTTTGCCCAACAGCCTCATCTCTCAGTCCCAGATACTGCCACCGGTAGGTGAAGCTTTGAACTGCACCACTGGCACTTCATGCGCTTTTGACGTCATGTGTCGCTACTTGTTCACATGCTGCATATTTGTAACACAAATACTCATGAAAAACAGAGTGCCTTCAGTATGCAAGAATGAAATTGGATGTTCTTTTCGTGGTATTACTGAGGGTGACATCATGGATCATCATTCCAAGAACATGCCAGGATGAGAATGACATAGATGAGCGAGAACTCGGGCCTTTCACTGAAGACCCCACCTACTGTGCTTCATCTACTTCCCTGGCAGTTTTTCTCCCTCTCCCTGCATGTAGAAACCTGCAGATTTACATAATCTTTGCTATCATGAATATCCTGGTCTTGTTCCACACCACCCAGTGAGGTTGTTTTCGATCTAAAAATAAATTGTCCCATAAGTACAGATTGTTATGCCAAATGATGTGGAATGTTTGATTAAGTGTTCCTTATTTGCCACTGTGAAATAACTGAGGGCAGTTTGTGCTTTTAGGTTAAACTTGCCATCCATAAGCTTTTCTTATGCATGGATTATGGTTCAGCTATAAACTGTGGGGTTTAGTTTTGCACATATGATGCCATTGAGTGGGGAAATTATTATTTTAATTTTTCTCTTCTGAGAAAGACTCAAAATATAAAAAGAATATGTTGGGTGTTTATAAGTTACCTATATGGTGACTGTCTCTGATTACTCAAATTGTTTGTGTCGCACCACTTTCAGGATTTACTTAGGAAGCTTATTTACACCCTTCTAATTCCATATATCAGTTTAAAAATGAAATGGCGCCCTGGCCTGGGTCGTTCCCTGCCTCGCACCTAAAACCTGCAGGGTAGGCCCCAGACTCCTGTGACCCTGAACAGGACAAGCTGTTACAGAAAATGGATGGGTGGATAGATGTGTAGATGGATTTAAAAAAGAAATTGCTTCAAACAATTAAATTATCATTGAATTATCTTATTGTATTATTAATGGTATCTTCTTTGTTTTCTGTCTGCATGTCTATCTAAGGAACATAATTTATTGGTGGTTTCCAACCTTCGACCAGCAACATACTACAGGCTGGAGGTGCAGGTGCTAATGACAGGAGGGGAAGGCCCCAGCGTCGTGAAAAGCTTCCAGACCCCAGCGCTTCCTGGTGTCCATCAGCAACGTAAGAAGAGCGACCTACGGGCCCCAATAGATGGGTTGACGCTGCTTTAAGATGGCTGAGGGCTTTGCTGTGCCGAGAATTCTAATTTGATGGATTGCACGTGGTATTTTTAATGTACTCCATTATAAAAATGCCCTGATACCGTTGGAAAATTTTACTAAACACGATGTTTGCCAATTATGCATGATCCAGTTTGCATGCGCTGTCAGGTGACCTGTAATTACAAATCGCATTGTGATGGGCCAGCAGACTGATCGTATATTTGTGTGGTATTTAGGTCCCAGACATAAAGAGCATCACCGACATCACCCAAAGCCTTCGCTGCAGTAACACAGAGTACTCAGGGCAGCATGGTGGAACACAGAACGACAGAACTAAAGGTCAGGCACTGTGGCACCTTCCATCGCTCTTGGCCGTGCCCGAGTCCCTCTGCACAGGGGCCCAAGCCGGCCCTGTGCAGCCACAAAGGTAACGACGCACATCTAGTGTAGGGTTCAAGTCTTCACTGTGACGATAGGACAATTTCCTTAAATGATCCAGGAAGAGTTGCACTATTGTTGTAGTATGAAATATAAAAGTATTGTACTGCATTTTGTAAATTGTAAAACCGGAACAGAAAATAGAATGGTTTATCTTTTTCAAAAGGGATCAAATTTGACTGTAAATCCATTAAATCTTATAGAAATTGGTAGATAACTTCACTGTAGTATCAATTGTATAGCAACAATTACATATGCAGCGCTTAAATATGCTGAACTGTGGGATGATGTAGACCAGTATAGTTTATCAGAGGACAGATTATTGTGTGACATTGCATGTAGGAATTACGTATAATTTATATTGTATCTGCTAGCTTCAAACTGAATGTTTTTTTTTTTTTGCATGACAAGACTTGTCGTTCTTACTAGGCGTGAGCTACACTCCTGTTACTTTTGTTGAATATGTTAACAAATTGGTTAGCAAACTAACAAACTGATTAACAGAGTATTCTTTTCAGAAATGTGTCCTATTAATGTGATAACTTTTGTGCTGAAATTTAATCACACATATGTAATTGGCTGTAGAATATTCTATGTGGTACAGTCAGTAATTGTCTATATTTATTTATATTTTACAAAATTTAATTTGTATTTGTGTATGTGTTTGTTCTATGTGTGTGAGCATGTTTGTTCTAGCCTAGCTATTTTCTAATCTGACAAAACTTTATGTAAAGACATTTTGTAAAAATGTAAATATATGCTGTTTTGTTCCATGTTATTTTTTCAGGTCTGAAACTGGCTATACTTTTAAATAAAATTTCCTAAAGGTGCAATATGTGTTCCAGAGCATGTCGTCCAGTCTCTGGGTGTTTTTTCCACCAGGATAAAATGAAGTAACATACAAGATCCAAGGTCGATTAAAAGCTAGAAACATTATAGCTGGTAGCTCTATCTAACTGTCTCTTTACAGATCTTATAATGACTAACCTCACGTTTACATATTTTGTAATTGGCCTACATTATGAGGTTGTTTGTCACAGTCTAAGTTTCTGAATCTAATTTGAATTGAAACCATACAGTTCATAATGTATACCTGGCCACCTGCCAAGTCCTGGCTTTCTTTGCATTTCGATTTTTTTTTTTCGATTTTATTCTATCATGGTGGCTATCGTGTCTGTTTTTCTGTTTCCCATGCTTACAATATTGCTTTGTTCAAGCATATCTGTCAAATGAGTAACTTCCACTGTCAGTCAAACCATACGACCATGATGACATCTTCTCCAAAATGAAAGAAACACAGAATCACTGAGCTCTAGAGACTGCCGAATATTATACTGCAATAATTCCTTGTTCCATAAGTCGTCATAATTGTTTCATTAAACCATACAGATCAAAGAGTATTTTTTACTACAAACATTACAAGACAATTTAATTTGCCTTCTGATCTGTAAGAAAGTAAGAACATACGAACATCATTTTAGCTCTTTATAAAAAAAAACTGTAGTATGTGTAAACCTGTTATTAATTTTCATGCAGAATGTAATATATAAGCTAATATATGTTTATGTTTATGTGTGTGTGTGTGTGGGTTTGCATAGATCACATTTGGGGACCAAAATGTCCCAAAAGTGTGGTAAAATCTTAAACGTCCTTACTTTTGGGGACAGTTTTCAGGTCCCCATTGGATAACCTCAGTTTTATAAAAATCTGTGAATGCAGTTAAAAATTAAAAATGCCAAAAGTCTTATATTTGGGTTGGTTACTTATGGTTAAGGTTAGGGCTGGGTAGGAGTTAAGGGTGTCGTGACTGGGATTAGGGTTTTTCCCATAGAAATGAATGGAAGATCCCCATTTAGATAGGTACGCGAGTCAGTGTGTGTTTGTGTGTGTCTGTCTGTCTGTCTGTCTTTCTGTCTGTCTGTCTGTCTGTCTGTCTCTGTCTGTCTGTCTGTGTAATGACCCAGTGGTATCTTAAGTACTGATTATAGTTTCTATATTTAAAAATCTTGTCAAGGCCAGATCTCATGGCAAGTGTATTCCACAATGAAGAGCTAAGTGTTCTGGCTATTGCTATTCACACCCTGCCCATGTTTCCCTACCTCAGCTCTCGCCAGTGTAGTCCTCCTGCTCTGTGTTGGTTTGCTGGCCTGGTCCCAGCCAAGCTTTTTAGCTACAGAACAGAAGGCTCTCTACTGCTTTGCAAATACACGTCTTGTGAAGTAACCCTTAAACCCCAAAGACTGAAGTAACATCTCAATGTAAGAATGCAAATGCCCATCTGACAGGGTCAAATGTAAAAAGGAAGAAAACAGAAAAATCGAGGGTAAAAGCGAGCAAATTGTCAGTGAAATATTGTAAAATTGTGTGTCCTCCACACATTATTCTATGTGTGGGATATGTTTTTCATTAAAACAATGATTTCTCCAGCTGCTGATAGTGCACTGGACCTGCTATGTTTTTACACTTCAGCCAGCTGACGTTTGCTTCCCTAAAAAGCACTAAGCCCATTTGTGGCAAATATCAACAAACACCGTGTCTTCTGTGTGCTTCCTGTTACCCTCAGTGTCCATGAGCTCAGCAATGACCATGCCCTGCTCTCGCTATGCCTGTCCCTTTGGTTCACCTGTAACATCATACTGTACATGAGCCCCTCCCAGGTGGGCACTATTCCGTACATAATCTAATAATGTCTGTCTGACAGACAGAAAGAAATTCAGTCTCTCTATGGGAATACAAGACAGACAAAGCATGCTCTCTATGGCAGCATGCTTTTCAAATCACCATTGGAAAGGGGCCATTTCTTTTCTGCGGAGGTGATCAAGAACTAGAAACTGTCCAGTCAGTCTATGAAATTGGAGGTGAATGGTGGGTTTCTTCATTCTCGCCATGATGGGGGAATGAAGGAACCTCCTGTGACCTTGCCCAGGGGTCCGGGGTGTTTCTGGTTAAGATCCAGGCAACAAGACCAGGCGCCAATGCAAACCTTTCAGTCAGGCCAGGAGGATGTTCAGCTTAAGCTTAATGAATAACAGAGTGCACATGTGTGTCTGACCCACACGCAAACAAGGGCACCATGCAAACAAAGGGTCACTGAGGAGCTCCCTAAAACAGCTTATGTACAGGGACAAAACCTCCTGACAAGTAATGACAACCAACTTGGCTCCTTCAAATCAAGAAACTAATAGGTTATGGTGCACATATCTACAGAACCAGCAGGAAACAGAAGCATGTTACACTGTACATAATGCATCCCTCACCATTGCCTATCTCTTCCTGTATCAATTCCTCTTAATCAGGTCCACTCATTTGCTTTAGTCCATTATCAGATCATTAGAACACAGCATCTTATTTTCTTTTTTTTTTAGTTGACTGCCATGGACTGACAAAAGACATTGGTCTCTGTGGTGACGCCATTATGTCTCACAGTTATTTTCCAAAGGGGGCAACCCTTTTGTAGAAGCCAAAGACAGATTCCTTACCTCTCAGGTTGTCCCACGCTATTTCACCAAGCTTAACAGAAGCAAGTCTTGTGCTGAAGTCGTGAACAGTATTTATTTCTAGTGCTTATGAAATGCCTTCCAAGTTTATAATATGGCCCTATAATACATTTTATTTTAAGAAAGATTTTGTTTTTGAAAAGTTTCATATTTAAAAACTTTGAGTGGAAATGAACTCAATTCTTGGCAAGATCTAAGTTTTCTTTTTAAAGAAGCTCATTTTAGGCATATGCAAATGTCTTGTTTTCTCCAAAGAGCGTTTGTCGTGATGCTCAATATTCAAGGTCTAGGGAAATAATGACATTTCTCAACATATAATTCCACAAATTCAAACTTTGAATCAATTTCTTGGCTGCAACACCCTCACAATACATCCCACTGTCATTATTCACAATTCAAATGTCATTTAGTCCATTTTTTTAGACTTGTGAATATATGTTAAATTCTGAGGAGACTCATTTTCACATATATTGACTTCATGCATCAGTTTAGGAAAGGTCGTGTCTGGACCAGCTTTTGAAACTTCATAATACTTAAAATAAACAAGTGAAATATTGGTGTGATCTTTTTGTAAGTTTTGTATTCATCACCCTATGCAACAGCACTATGCTCTGCAGTGGAAATGCTCAGGTTTCTGAGATTCACAATCTCCCAGGACCTAGAGTGGGTGGTCAACATGGACACAATTGTCAAAAAGGCCCAGCAGAGGATGTACTTCTTCTTCCAGCTCAGGAAGCTCTACCTGCCTCAAGAGCCGCTGATCCAATTCTATTCTGTAATAATCCAGTCTTTTCACTGCACATCCACCACTGTCTCTTTTGGTTTCGCCACAAAACAGGACAGGAAGAGACTACAACAGACAGTAAGGGCTGCAGAGAAAATCAATGGTGCCCTCCATTCATGACTTTTACATGTCCAGAATCAGGAAACGGGCAGGCAAAATCACTGCAGACCCATCACACCCTGGTCGCATCCTGTGCAAACTCCTCCCCTCTGGCAAGTGCTACAGAACATGGTATGCCAAAACAACCAGACACATGGAAAGTTTCTTTCCATAGGCCATCACTCTAATGAACACGTAAAGCAATCATACAGAGACAATAATTGTGCAATAAATCTGTTAATCTAATGTATATACAGTAACCGGCTTCTTTCCACTCTGCACCATTGCACTATTTCGTTTAAGTCTTTACTGTACATACTGTACTTCATTGTTTGTTCACATGTGTTAATTCTTATACTGCTCATTAAAATGCATTGTGAAGGCATTATAGATGAGAACTTCGTTGAACAATCATAATGCACGAGAAACATGTTTATAACATGCTATGCCATTTTGTAAATATTCATAGTTGTGTCCATAATACTTCATGAATTTGTTGCAATCAATTATAAGAACAGTTATTAGGCTTTACGAATATGGGCTTCATAAAAAGTGTCACCGAAAGAAGCATATTCACAAATCCCATAGACCTATTCTTTACAGAAGCAATATTTTGCAAAATATAACATTTATGTGAGCACCCATTTATTTAAATATGGAAAGTAATACTTGCAACACACTATATTCTAATAACATGTTTCGGTATTAATCAATAGCTTTGTGTAATTTCAGCATAAGATGTGCATGTTCACAGTCACAATTCACAAGGCAGTAATAAAATAATTGAATTATGCTGCAGTTCAGTTTTCAGATTACTATAATCTTGTATGTTCTAGATATCCATTATCTTTCACCTCAGGATCTTCAAATTGGGCATATTGTGGTAATCATTTAAACATTAAATCCCAAATGTTAAGCGGCAGGGTGATGGATCTGGGTGTTGCGTTTTCTCACTTCTCTGAAGTTGCCTTTCAGGGGTCAGCAAGGCTGGAGGGCAGCCAAACCTCAGAGGTAAGGTCATAAGGTTGGCAACCTGAAGAGATGGTATAAGCTGGCAGAGAGGCCAGGAAGCTTGCTGCAATATCAGGATGCAGTCAGGGTTCACACTCAAATCAGGGAGCTGATATTCTCTTCTCAGGACATAACTGCCAAATGTCAAAAGGCAAGAGAACTCAGACCCCTGAGTTATAAGCTTGGAGTATTTTTCAAGTTAAATAAATAAAGTAGAATGTTCACATAATTTGATTTTAAATAACTGAAAATAACAGTATCTCATAATAAGTCTTCTGACGTTCAATGTACATGCATTAATTGGCAGTTTAAAAGCTTAGCCAGGAATGCATTTTTTTGCACTGAACATATCGCAAAATGTAATTTCGCTTTGGTGGCATAAAGAAAGTTTGTTTGCAAACGTTGCAGACCAAGAGTTGTTTGAAACATGCTAAAACCACTGAATTGTATAGAAAATTTGAACACCTACAAACAATTGGGCTAAACGAAGAACATTTGTTTCATATACTTTTATTTGCCTTACGTTCCCAGTTTGACAGACAATTTTTTTTTCAGCATATTTGAATGACAGGAAGACATTCATACATAGTTCCTTAGGCCAGGTAATGCCACTCACTGCATGCTATAAAACACCTATAAAGAAAATGCAATACTGTGAATTTCCAGGCAACAGCTATGAACTAATATTCCATATGTCCCATCTGGTTGGACCTGCGGGCTCCATATGTAGGAACAGGATGAGTTCTGCTTTAGTTATCCATTCAAGGACTTAGCATGTTAGGGGTAAAATGTAAGAACAATGACCTTCATTGTAAGTAATTTATTTATGGCTGATTGCTATTAATCTGATATAAATCAGGCTTGTTCTGGGAATGCCTTCTCAACCATGTTCCATACACAAGGGCAGCATATGATACAGCCTGGATCCTCAAAGGCTACAGCCAGAGGACCCTAACAAAACATAGACAGGAAAGAAATATGTAGCTGAGCACAGCACGCACCGGTTAGAAGCAAAAATGCAAGGCTTTGTCTTGCATTCTGACAGACAGAGGAAGGTGTAATTTATATATTTTTTCCTTATTTTTAATGGAGTGTGTGGATCTGTCTGTTTGTTTGTCCTCTAGGATACAGAAAAAAGTGTCAATCAGTGCCAGATGTGTTAATGATATCTACAAAGTTCAACAGCACATATTTCAGTGATCCATCCCATTTGATATCACCCTTAATACATTTCACGAAAAACACTTTTTAAATACAAGTTTTGAGGAATTTTAATGTTTTTTTTATTTTTTTCCTAAAATATGTCCTTTGGCATAATTGATTTTATCAGAATTAATAGGCCGCAGATTTTAGGTGACACATCAAAAAAACTACACGTTTAAAAGACTGACTTTAAATTATTGATTTTCTATTTAACCAAATTCTGCTTCAGGACAGTCACTATTATATCAACAAACCAGTACTATCAGAGAGGCAAACAATATTTTTATGCATTCTCCTTCTTGGGTATCAATGTGATGCCTGTATGATGTGCGCCAATGTTAATTTGTATCACTTACTGATTTAACGTAGCATCAGATTCTGTATGTCAGGGCCTAAACTGTGCTGGTGTGGTATCACTGATTTAACTGGTTCCTTATGCTGATCACTGGAGGTTAATGTAAGTAATGGGTTCACCTAAAGGTGGATGGAGTGTCTTCCAAATAATTAAGCGATGGATGTAGGCAGATTCTTCCACCTTTTACTGAGCATGCCACGTGGATTTTCAAGCCAAACTCAGTAACAAAAACTTCTTAGTTCCGTCTCCCTACCACTCCCATCATGTTCCCACTTGGCCAGCAGATGTCACTGGCCATCCCACCTGTTCAAAACGTGTCTCGATCTCCTGCACCCATTTCCCACTTGTGGCTCATTACATGTGTTACATCCCTAGTGTTTGGTTTGTTACTCTTACCCTGCTCTTTGTCGGTCATGTTGATACAGAGGTTAGTACTGTGTGGTAGTCTCCTGCGTTACTGCCTTATGTATTAGTAACATAAGTCTTGCTTGTGCTTCCCTGTTTAAACCTAGCTCATGTTATTCCTTGATTATCTACATGTCTTCTATTCTGACCCTTCAACGTCCCTTTTGTTTTGTGATGGAAAGCTGCATCGCGGATCGTTGCTCTATCCCTGTGTCCTATCGAGACACCCCATTTGGCCACTTTTATCCAATCAAATTACTCCAAATTCAAATTGATAAACTTTCACCCAAATCAAAATCAGCATATTCAGAACAATATTCATTTAACAGTTAATAATAAATTAGATGATGTCAGTCAATTCAATTCAAAGTTCTATAAAATCTGACCTCAATATCATCTAATAGACCACTTTCTACACTTTCCGCTGTCAATATTGGAGGGTACGAATTAACACCTGGGGTGTCAGTTACACCCAGGCAGTCAGACACTCTACACTGATTTTCCGGTATAGGTTTTCAGGTGCTGTTTGTTTTAAACAGGCTTTAATTGTTTGTAAAAATCAGTTCTCTTAATTTTTCTTGCTTTGGAATTTCAGCTGTGGCTCAGGCTAATGAAAAATTCTTTTATGTACATTCAGTGGGGCGTGTAAGAATAAATCAATTTCTAGTCCATGTTAAATGTTTAATTCCTCAGGCCAGGTGAGATGTTGTTAGCAAGAAGTGATGCTCTTAAATGCAAAAAGCAAGACTGAGTCTTTATCAGCATGCCAGCACAGCATTACTGAAGCGCTTTGACCTTCATGGCTGTCAAATGCTCTGGTGTAAAACCAGACAAGCTGACCTTTCCCTGATTGTGCTCTGAGGAGTCACACCAACATGCACTGTATATTGGCATAATGATGAAGGAAGAAGAACAAGAAAGCCCTTTTAAGAAATACGTTTTTTTTTTAAGCCTTTATAAAACCGACATGCCAGTTGGCAGTGGCTGGATCCTGTGGCTTAATACTCTGCACTGTTGCAATAAGTAGGACTTCGCAGATTAGCTTTTGTTTCTAAGTGTCATTTTCATTTGACTTCTCCGGCTTTCTCACACAGTTTGGCTGGAAATCGGGACAAGAGTCTTATAATTGTGCCCAAATGGCCCTCAGCTGCTGACAGACTCTTTGAGAACCACAGAGGAAGTTGACCCCCCCCCCCCCCTCCCAGAGACAACACTGACTCACAGACAGCACACTGACGTACAGGCTGATGGCCAACTCAAATGCAGGGAGATGGTCACTGCCAGCCTGTGAGGCTAGATGGAGGAGACAGAGGCTGTACTGCACGATAAGGCAAAAATATTAGTTTCAGTTCAATCTGCTGTGTTTTTTAATAACTGATTACAAGTTTTAATGTTCAAGACTTACTGTTTGCAAAAATCGTTAGACCAGGAGGAAGCTGATGTTCTGAAGACCTTCTAGCTTCTACCTTTATCAAAATAAGAATATAGTTGGATTATGGATGACTTGGAACAATAATTTGGTGTACTGTATATGTGGGTTGCTTGATGTCAGGCTGCATATTGTCCAAGTGACAATTCCCGGAAATACAGTAATACCCCGGTATACATCACTTCGTCATACGGCAAACTCGACTTTACATTGCTTGTCTGTGGTAGTTTAAATGATTTTAAGTAAATAATAAGCAGAATTTACTTCCATTAACATGGTTCATTTACGTTGATATACACAATAGCAGACGACTGGAGGGACTTGGAAGTTATGTAAAATATGCAATTTATTTTGATGAAACACAGTACAAAATATTTTATGTAGTTACTTTTATTACAGTAATTTCTGTTTTGTTTTTCTGAATACGAGGTGGACATTTGACTTTTAAGATTGCAAAGTGAACACTGACTTTTGTAATGAATAAAGCTGCATTTATGTCAATGGAAATGACAGCATCTATTTATTAGTCCTTCTCAGGCATTTTTAAGGCATTACTTTGGGTTACGTCAAAAATCTGCTTATGACGGGGCTCTTGGAACCAAATAATGACATAAGGCGGGGTATGGCGGGGTAGTTATATTTGTTTAGGAATAATGTACATGGCAAATGAACAGTTTTATACATCCAGAAAGAGGTTCATAAAATCTGCTCCGATTTATTGGTCTGAATATATCCCGTGGTTGAGGACTTGGAGGTAAATATGGCTTGTTGGTTCTTTCTGGGAAAATGCTTGTTTCCGATCATAGCTCCTGATCCCCATCTTGATTCAGTGCTAGTATGAGACCATATGATTGTGGATCAGAATTAAAAGTGTGGATGTACAGCTTGAAATGGCTTCCATCCCTGCACGTACCAAAACTCCCCCCACCACATCCCCACATGTACCAAAACCGCCCCCACCTCAGCCACGTGTGTACCAAACCGATCCCCACCCCATCCCCACGTATACCAAACCCCTCCCCACCCCATCCCCATGTGTACCAAAACCACCCCCACCCCATCCCCATGTATACCAAACCCATCCCCATTTATACCAAAACTGCTAAATACTGAGAACTCGGATAGAAACCGACCAGCTGATGTTTGAGGGATCATTAAATAATAGCTATAAATTACAAATTTCATCCATCCATCCATCCGTTTTCTGAAACTGCTCATCCTTCCAGGTCACAGGGGGTCCGGAGCCTATCCCAGAAGCTATGGGCAAAAGGCAGGGAACAACCCAGGATGGGGGGCCAGCCCGTTGCAGGGCACACTCACAATTCACCCACACATGCATGCATGCCTATGGGCAATTTGGTAACTCCAATTAACCTTGGCGTATTTTGGGACTGTGGGGAGAAACCAGAGTACCAGGAGGAAGCCCCATGGCGGTAGGGGAGGACATGCAAACTCCACACACATGGAACCTGGGCGGAGACTTGAACCCTGGTTCCAGAGGTGTAAGGCAGCAGTGTTTAACCTGCACAACTGTGTCGCCTTCACTGTATTTCACTGTATCATATTTTCTCAAAAGATTTCCATGTCCATGACAGTGAACAAATATAAATGTAGAAGAATACTGCCATGCTGTCATTTTCAAAATAAATGGTTTTATGAAGATTCCAATTAGCTTCATAATGTAGTTGAAATACTCTGTGTTCCACATTTTGCTTGTTGCCAGAATCACTGAGGACCCCCCTTTTCTTGCTTATGAATTAATTATATGACCATGGGTTAAGTGCGGTGGGCATGTTTAAGCTTAACTTAAAATATGTTTTTTGACTTGACGGGGGAATTGACCTAGTAATGAAAAATGCACGTACCCTTAAGTCACGGACAGAATACGCTTAAGGGTCATTTACAGGCAACTCCATATTTTGGAGTTTCTCCACCCAAAGTGAACCGAACTGTAATGTAATGTAATGTACCCCAAATTTAAGTTGATGGGAGAATATACTTAAGTCAAAAAAGCATGCAGGAATGTACTTTTTCGACTTAATTGCATGGGAGATCAGACCCCAGTATCATTTATTTTGGACAGAGGTATGCTCTACATGACAGACCTGCAAGATAAAATGATAAATCCTTTATTTGCCATTCTGCACAAAGACAGGTACATTGGGATTGCCCCATCTTGCTCTCCATAGCTTGGGGGTCACAGCACAAGGTCAGTCAACAAGCAGCAACCCTGGAACTGGGGGTGAAGGGCCTTGCTCAAGGGCCCACGGACATGTGACTGTTTCTGCTGAGGCCGAAGCTTGGACCAGCGATCTTCCAGTCATGGTACAAAGGCGTAGCCCACTGAGCCACTCACTTAAGGTTCAGAATAATGCTTCCACTGGATTCTGTTCCCGTGCAACTGAAAACCATCAAGATATTAGGGCAAGAGCTAGGGAAAATTAATAGGGCAGCAAGGCTTTGAGGGCAGGGATCTGCTCAAATAGCATACCATCATCCCTTCACATGGTATTTACAAGCCTCAGCATGGCCAAAGCTGACAGCTGTTAGGCCGTTACAAGCATGTAGTAGGTCAGGGTCTCATCCAATCAAAACAGCAATGAAATACTATAGAAAAGCCCTGAAATGTATTACTTGTACCTTGTATGTGACTTGGCATATCACACTGAAGTTATGTCTCATCCCAAGTTTCCTTCAGCGCACAAATTCTAACCACCTGTACCTGTCCAAACTGTAACCATAATCCACCTACCTGAATACCGGGCTTATTTTCTCCTTTAAGATGTTTCAGCCTTAAAATCTTTATAATCCACATTGCAGTTTCAACATGGACCAATCAAAGCCACACATCCACCCATAATGACAAAAATACTCAGCTGAATCTCTGAAGAAATTAATATTTTCTCCGATTTACAGTGCTGTTTATAATTATAGCGGTCTTAAAACCACTCTACTCCATTATGTTTACAAGAGTGAGTTATATTATTTTTCCATGACCCCCGATTCAGTGGAAAATACCCATCAGTTGTATATGGTTCTTAAGAGCACAAGGCCAAAGACAAGTGTAGAAAATTGTGGTTGTGGGAATCTGTTTAAACCAGTGTCTCTGAGGTCTGTACAGCATGCCATTTTCTCTTTTGAAACAGCCATTAAAAATATCGACATAATTGAATTAAAATGGACTGACAATGCCATGGGCTCACGCAAGTATGACAGAGGGAGGAAAACGGGCTTTTTTATCGGGTTATCCCACTTTATTCTGTTTGTTCCCTGATTGGTGAGTAGTCATTCTCCTGCGTTCATTGGAGCATGAAATATAATTCTTAGCAGATTTGTTTCACCATATGTCAGAAAGATTGGTTTTGCTGTGGCCACACTATTTTAATACCAGAATAGCAGTCTATAGTGTACTCTATTGTGAAAGATTATTCTTCATTTGTAGTCAATGAAGCTTTGTTAAACAATTTAAAATAGTCACAGGTTATAGTTTTGATAATGAATTTTATATATATATATATATATGTCTGTGTGTCACGTTGTCGGCGAGAGGAACGACCCATCATGCAGGCTGCGGGGTTAAAACCCTTTCTAGGGCGTTGGGAATCAGGGAATCACAAAAGCCGGACAAAACACGTAACATCCAATACAATAACCGACAAAGGGAACAGGACGCAGACTGACTAAAATAGGGCAAGA
>JAODKL010000036.1:24236582-24248204 GCA_026780765.1 Petrocephalus schoutedeni
GTATACAGTACCAGGTGCTGGTACTCCCCTTGGTATACAGTACCAGGTGCTGGTATTCCCCTTGGTATACAGTACCAGGTGCTGGTATTCCCCTTGGTATACAGTACCATGTGCTGGTATTCCCCTTGGTATACAGTACCATGTGCTGGTACTCCCCTTGGTATACAGTACCATGTGCTGGTACTCCCCTTGGTATACAGTACCAGATGCTGGTACTCCTCTTGGTATTCCCCTTTGTATACAGTACCAGGGGCTGGTATGCCCCTTGGTATACAGTACCAGATTAGCCAACAGATTAGTAGCCAACAATGCTATTAACACCCAGGATCAATAACCAATGACCAATTTGTACAAAGCAGGCAGATGCTACTCACACCTCATTGTCAGTAGCTAGCATCATTATTATATTATTATTATTGTTGTAGTTGCGGAGCTGAACAGAGTGGCAGATGCTTGTTGCACCCAGGTGCAAATACACACTCCGTAAATTTTATTTTATTGAGAAAACTGCTTCATTCTTTTTTCAAGGAAAATGTTTTCGAAATTATATATTTACTGGTTTTATATGGATCCTATTGGTTGTGTGACAAGTGGCTTACCTTATGCCGTCATTTCTGGAGCATATTTTAGTGTTGAGGGTGAATAGTTTAAGCACTAAGAATGAGCAGCCACTGGAATAGCTTCAGTGAATGGAATCTGGGAAACAGTGCCATGTGGCAAAGACTCAAAGTGGCCACTCTACAAAAAACACACTGAAAGAGGTATGGACTAGTCGCTGAAATTCATATCCTCAAATATAATAGCTCTGTTTTGGGAAGATATATGGGCTAACCCCATGCTGACCTCCCAATAGGGAGGCTGTACCATATTTTATATGTATTATAAGTAGACTTTGAGTGACCCAGCTGCAGTTGTCTCTTACATCCAAGAATAAAGTCAACTTAATACTAACACTCTTATTATTTACATATGCATTTAAATGATATACATGATTTGATGTTTCTGACTTTCAGGAGACTAAATGTTTCTCCCATTCAGGAGACTGGGCCAGGCCCTCTCTTAGGTCCCAGCTGATACCGGTGGCTGCCCCTGGGACCTGGGACTGGACCAGCCAAAGCCTCGGGCTATGGCAGGGGCCCATGGAGCAGGACTCAGGGCATGGCCCCGAGCGGTCCCACACTAAGGCCTCCAAAAGGGCTGATATGTATATTCTCAGCACGTGAAGCTGTAATAATGAGGGAAGCTCTTATATTAATTTAGAAATGGTTCTTTGTGAGACAAGAATGGAGCAATACCCATAATCATAAAATGAGTATGGAGTTGATGTATAGCCTAAGCACTTTCTCAATTCCTGGACACACCTCAGTATTTAGGGAACTAATTTGTGTCAAGATGTAGCGGAAGGGGAAATTATTGCCTTTTAACGTTTCAGCTATAAGTAGAGTGATTATGAATGAGCAAAGGCTTAAATTGATCTAATTTAACACAAGATTGGACACAGTAAAGGACATGCCAAGAAAAAAAAAATGCAAACGTAGACCATAACTGGAGCAATTTGTTTTTGAGTGATAAATAGATGACTGATTTCCAGCCATCTGTGCGGCAAGTCAGAATCAAGCGGTTGTTGGTGCGGAAATGGCAGCTCTAATTAGGAGCCGGCATTGAGGAGCATCGTCCAGCTGTCAGCTTTGACACTCAGGAGGGGGGTGTTATTAGAAACACCTGGATTCGGGGTGAAGAGCTTAAACACTTTCATATGATTGGAGATGCGAGACAGGGCGCTGGTTGTGGGCTTCACAACTGGCTGGAGACCAGGGGCATTACTACCAGAACTCCGCAGAAGCTTTGTTCTTATTGCTTTCATTGTCTGACCTCTGCTGGGCTATGGACAAGATTTAGACTGACTGATACTGTAAGTCTTGCAGAATGATTTGTGAAAGATTTTATCCCTTAACATCAATGGTTGCTTAAATCAATGCTGATAAGTCCTGTGATTTTCAGTCAGGATCAAGCTTTGTCTCAACACATTCCAAAAGGATCATCCATCCAGAATGAATCACTTTGATTTGATTTTGAATCAGTAGTACTCTTCCAAAATGATGACTAAAATATAAAATACAAATTGTTCATCTCTAAGACAGCACATATCCAGCACATTACAATCCCTCATGACCTTAAGAAACCCAAAGCAAATAAAAACATTTTACATGGAGATTAAGTACAGTATAGTCTGACATTTAGTGCATCATGTTGTCAAAACTGTCAAGGATACCAGGGTGGATATAAATGGGATTGGTTATCATTTCGGTATCTGAACAAAATAACACATGTATGGAGAGACTTCAATCATTGCTTTATAGACCCCAATGTGGAACTCTAATCACTCACTCCATCCTCCACAAGGTCAAAAGACCCAGTTTGTGGCAGGTGATAAGGGAGTTTGGAAAGGGTCTTCTGGGAGATGAATTACTGGGAGTTCTTTGACATGGAACCAGATCTTCACAGATTACATGGATGAAAGTAACTAGTTGAATTTTCATTCATACTTCCAGAACTAGGAATCATATTCATAATTCATAATTGGTAAGAATGGTTTAGGCTTTTAATGCAAAATTTCAGAAGATTTTGTGATGGTAATAGTATTTTTATCCATGTTTATCATAGCAATTTCAATTTACTCAAAATTTGGGTCACAATTAAATTACATCCTTTTACAGGCTAAAGTTGCAACAGAATTAATACTATATTCTTGGAAGGATAATTTTGCCCAGAGATGATGAGTGTGTTAAATCCAAACCACAGCCAATAACCAGTGGAGGAAGATAAACTGTTTGTCTTTACATTATTTTTCTTTGTTATTGTAAATAATATTTATTAATGCAAGTATGAAGTATTACAATAAATTTAAAATGATATGGTTGGCATAATTTCAGAAAGATTAATGCATATAATATCTAAAATGCATCCATCTTTGTACTGATTATCCTGTTCAGGGTCACTGGGACTATCTAAAGCCTATATAAGTTTTCACATAAATATCTAGTACATTTTTATCATTGCTGTGCCAAGGCAATTAAAATAAAAACTTGGTTCACGTCAGTCCTAAATAAAATAATGACACTTTTAAAAAATGTATTTTATTAAAGGGGCTTTGTTTTATAGTTTTTTATATCAGTCCCTTTGGATTCATTGGCAGTGGAATGCCAGGAAAAGCATAACTTACAGAAACCATTCCTGTAGTTGAGCGAAGCCCAAATGTTTCAAACTTGAATAAAGCCTGTGTGGAAAGCCCAGAGGATCAGTAAAGAAATGTCAGCTAGCACATGGTGGATAATTCTGTGAAATGTCACCAAGGGCTTCAACAAAATGTTCACTCCCACCCCTAGAGTTGCGTGAACCCTGGGCCTCTCCATGCCTGCACATTGTCTTTCACCGGTTTCCACAGAGTTTAGTTATCATAAGTAAGAAGCAAACCAAAGGACCAAAGGGACCAAGGGAACTGTGTTACCAGTTCATGATAGCTTCTTCAAAATAAATAAATCAGTTCACACATCCACCCTTCCTTCACCCTTCCTCTTCCCATACCACTTATTCAGAACAGTGTCAGAGTCAGGTGAGAGTCACATTGGATGGGATCCTTGTCCACTGCAATTCCAAGCCACCAATCTGGTCTATAACTGGAATATAACTGGAAAAATATAATAATAATGGGTGTGACAGTACTGACACTCAGCTGTCACCTGCATCTGTCTGCACCACTGCTTTAATAAAATGTGCACCCAGCTTCCCCAAAAGGGCCTGTTGGGGGTGGGAGGGGTAAACACACTGGAAAGGTTTTGTGCTATGAAAACATACATTAGGAAAATGACCAATGAGCCCTTAAAAGCAGCATGAGACTTGTCTGTGGCTTGCGGGCCGGCCAATGGTCCTGTCTGTCAGCCAGCCGTGATTTATGGTTGGCCGTGTTCCTGAGAGGCGTGGCTTTTAATGACACATGTGACATTGCATCTGGGAGGGTCGTTTGCAGGAATTCACAGCTCCAGCGCCTTCCACAACAGGGGCGCTCTTAAGGACAGCAATTACACTGCTAATGTTATTTTCAAGGGTAGAAGGATGATCATGTATAATTTATTGTTGGCTCTTTTCAGACAGACAATTGTCTTTTAAATTATAAATTAAATTGTAAATTTAAATTATTTAAATTGGTAATGAAATGGAATTTCAAAGTTGTGAATGCTTAATCTGTTTCACCATTCCAACACACTGCAGAGGGGATCTAGATCTACAAGTATTGCATTTTAGTGTGGTATTATACATGCATGCAGAAACATACATGCTATCCTATTTTATTGTTTACTACTGGATCTCTTTGATTATTTTAGCTGCTATATACACTTTTATGTTATTTTTTGTTATGTCTTTTCCGCTCTTGGACTATAAAACTAAATATAAAAATATTTGCTATCTTTAGCTGTAGCTCACTGCAGTTTCAAACACGTTTACTGACCTATTGACCAAATGGATATATATTTTTTTAATTCTAACCGCAATTTGAAATACGGAAATGGACCACAGTCTACATATGTGATTTAATTTGTGATGTTGTCACTTTATCATTGGACAATTTTCACCTTTCTAAAAAATGTACTGCAGAGAGGTCATCCAGAAACACGGCAGATTATTTTCATTTGGCAGACAAACACAGTAGTCTTGTGTAGAGTAATATTGTTTCAATTATTAACAGGCACTGATATTTATTGGAGCAATATGGATACAGCCCAAGGCAGATTATTGCAGGCTTGTGTAAATGTGTGTGTGTGTACAGGTTTTGCTATACTTGTGAGTGATGTCATTTTTTTGGTCCTCACTACTTCAAACCATTGAAAATAGAATTGAAAACTCAATTTTATGTGTTCAAAGTCTTGTATTTTATTTGGTTACTTATAGTTAGAGTAGGATAGGGTCCAGCAGCTGCAGGGCTTTGGTTGGTGAGGAAAGATGTACTGATCTTGACCTCGCCGATGATGCTGTGATCGTCATGAAGTCAATGGAGGCTCTGATCGGGGCTCTTGAGAGACTGAGTGAGTAGACTGAGAGTCTGGGTCTGCGAGTGTCCTGGTTAAAAACTAAGATCCAGGCCTTTAATGACCTCTTAGGCACAGCCATCAGCAGTGTTCCTACTTGTGGGGAGAGTGTTGACCGCGTTGAGAGGTTCACTTACCTCGGCAGCGACATTCATGTCTCTGGTGACTCTTCCTATGAAGTCACTAGATGGATTGGGAGAGCATGGGGGGTCATGAGGTCGCTGGAAAGGGATGTATAGCACTCCCGATATCTTGGACAAAGGTCCAAGTCTTCAGAGTCCTGGTGCTCCCTGTTTTGCTGTATGGCTGCAAGACATGGATATTGTCCAGTCACCTGAAATGAAGACTGGACTCCTGTGGGACTGTGTCTCTTTGGAGAATCTTTGTGTACTGCTGGTTTAATTTTTTGCTGCTTGGGGACTAGAAATGAATGGAAAGTCCCCACAAAGATGTAAATGCAAATGTGTGTGTGTGTATGCTGCAAATACTGTAGTGGTTTTAGGCAAGGTTCTGAAATGGCTAATCACTTGTTATAAGTCAAAGAATGAACCAAATGTGCACCTTGTAGGACTGTGAGGACTGCCAGAAAATTATATTGGAATGAATTATATGTTGAGTGGACTGTATTTGAAGAAGAATCCATACATTGAGAAATGAACAAAGGCCATATATATACATTCAGTCAGATAGCAGCACATATATTGGCTAGAAGGTGATCTGCTTCTCATTTAGCGGGCTACCTGTGAGGCTGAGCACTTGTGTGGGTTCTTCCCACTCCCACTGCGCTCCCTCATTAACACAGCAGTCAGTCTCGTGCTGTCCCCAGGCCTACAAGGCTCTGCTGACTGCACTGCTGCCGCTCAGGAAGGACCCACGTCATAACAAAGTCCCCACACCGCAGGTAGCAGCGATACCACCATAATAAGTTGTAATGTCTGAAGCTTTTAGAGAGAGAGAGGGAAAAGAAACATACAATTTCTCAGATTCCTTCAGTACCTCCTCCAAAATAAGCAGACCAAAGCCCTATTAAATGTTAATAAGTCTTAAACCGATGTATATTAGGTTATTGTAAATAAGCTTTTAATGAAAGGAAAGATGATGTTAGCTTTTAATAATACTAAATTTAAAGAATATGGGGGTCAGTCTGTTTTGGCTGAGTGAAGTTGCAGAGCCATTGGCTCATGGTATTGGATTGAAATAAGATACGCAGATGTTCAACTAGTGAAGCTAGTATTAAAATTGTCTTCCTACAACATTTATTACCTTATTGGCATGATTGTACTGATTTTCAGTTCTTTAAGACGGACAGTTTTTTTATACCATAACAACTCATAGTGGTGAACTACACATTTATTAATATGTTGACTTGCTAGTATGACATTAATGTCTCCATATCCATTAAATGATCTTGTACATATTTTGAGGTTCAGTTTCAAGAAAAAATGATTTAGGACTACTTTGATATCAATTAAAATGATTGTAAATGACATTTTTACAAGATTTTCAAAATTGTCTTCAAAAAGAGCCAAAAACTGAACATGCACCATGATTTCTAATCATATTTTACTTTAAGCAGGAAACATCTTTAAGCAGGTGGCTGCCGTGATGAGAGGAATCGTCAGTCACGTTAGTAGTGCTACATCTGCACACCACTAGACCATTGGGTTGTTCAATTTGCAATGCAATATTTGGATACCATCCAGTTGAAGCAAGCACTTGAAAAATGCACAGCTTGTCAGACTAATGGCTTAGTGAATATTACAGCATCAACACACACATTCTGGGAGAAACGATGATTTTCAACAACTGAAGAATGTCAAAAGATTCAGTAGTTACACCTGCCACTGGAGATGGCTCATTGTTATGGCATATGTGTATCTGCTAAAGGAAGATGCTGGATGACATATTTTCTTCCTGTCACTGAACATGACTGCTTTTTCCCTGTATGGGTTTTATTTTAGTTCTTAAATATGCCACACAGTACTTCCTGGCCAGCCATCATCACCTCATATCATAGCTCTTACTGTCATGGCTGCTTTTTCATATCTCCTCATGTAGGGCTTACCATCTGTTTCCCGATGGTTCCTTGAGGGTTATTTATGTGTTCAGTGACATTTTGACAGTGCAAAATGAGACATAAAAACAACTGTCTAGACTGTGACTAAAATGGTCCAAAAAATAACTTGCCAAATGAATGAGTAATAAACAAACACAATACACAACATTGTGTTGAATACATTCTTAGAATAGAAAACGAGGTACAATAATACCCTAAGGAACATGAAATAATGGATGTGTTAGTGCATTGTTTGTTTGAAACAAATAAGCCTTAAATCACTAGAAAGACATACAAAAGGATTGCAGATACTGTTACAGCAGATTTCTTATTATCCTATGATAGGGTCCTATAATCTTAGTTTTCATAATTTTATATGCTAGTCATCAGCAATGGTTCAAAATTTCTTGAGTGAACAGAATTATAGGAACTGTTTCATGTAACATCATAAAACTGAGATAATCAACACAAATAACACGTGGTAAATCTCTGTGCAGGGTAGACTCAGTAAAGAAATACACATCTTTAAGGAAATTCAGAATTGTTATAAATCTTCAAAACTTATACTTAAATGAACTGCTGTGGTTTGAAAATGAAAAGAACAGAATGAAAGCATTAATTCCCAAGTGTTTCTCCGATTTATTGTAGAAAAAGGTGACTGGATTCTGTCATGCTGAGAGATGGGCTTATTCCACTACAAGGTAACAGACAAGTTACTGTGATTTCCAGTCCTCTGGACAATGCAATGTTCTGTTGACACTGACTAAACAGACTTAGAAGAAGAGCAGGATCGGTGAAACATTTAAACATTTTTGAGGGCCTAACAAAGGCATGCAGTGCATTCTGGGAGGGAATGGAGAGGCTTGGGGACACAATGATTTGCAGGCAGGAGGGGGGTTAATCTGAGAATGCCTATAGTTATTAGAGAATGATGCTGAAGACTGGAGAACCCTCAAAAACAGATGATGGGTGGTTAGTATTAACTTAGTATTAGTATTAATTAGTATAATTTGCTTAATAAGAAAAGGAAAAATATCAAATCAGTAGTCCAATATTTGTGCCCCTGACTGTGACCAACAAGTACTGCAAATTTAATTTATTTAATCTGGCAGTAGATGTTCTGAACGGTTTCAGATATTTGCCGATATCTGCTGTTTCCTCTCATTCTATCTAAATATGTGTGAGTCAAGGACACAATACTCTTATTGTGAGGAGGAGGAAGATTATCTGAATTTTTTAAAATATTTCTTCTAAGGTGAGAAGACATACTATTATAAACCAGTAAATTTACAAAACGTACTGCCAATGTTAAGCAGGAAAAGCTATTAATATGAGTGAGGAACATTTCTGGGCAAGAATAATGGTGATACACATGTATTCAATCACAGGAAAATTGTTATACCCATGGCTGGTACGATTCAAAACAAAGGGCTGCCATTTTTGAGAAACTAACTTCACAAGTACTGATTTGAGGATTGTGAGGCTTCAGCAATGCTGCTTTTTAATACACAATATAAATGTCACAATATTAAAACTGTAATATAAAGGAGGAAAACAGTTTTAAACAATAATCATTATTCTACTGTTTCTGCACCAGTATTTTAATGAAAAATTTCATGACATTGTTTAAAACCAAATGACTTTACAGTGTGTTTAAGTTTGTGAAAGTTTATCGTGTATTTATTGCCAAAACTTAACCAAATTGTAAGTGATAAATATCTTTACTAGAGCTGGCAAAATCCAGTAGATGTTTAAGTTTGTAGTTTGCATACACATTTGCCTTGGCAGGACAACAATTAAAATGTGAATACTTTATATATAAAAGTGGACTATTCTAAACTGTAGGTACTACCAAAATATTTCAGTTCATTAACCAAAAGATCGCATTGCATTAACAATAATAATAACAGAATTAAATTAAAGTGAAAACAAATGTAGCAGCAAGTCAGAATAACATGTAATCCCTGTATCTGTCCATCAATCCACCTTCCATAACTGCTTCTCATTATCAATCTAGGCCTGTGGTTTCCCTGGAACCATTCCCAGGACATCCCCTCGGGAAAACAGGGGACAGCCTCAGTGGGACGGCAGTTCTCCACAAGACTCACACACAGACACACTAAGATCATTCACTGAACCACATGCCTTTGGACTGTAGGAGGAAACACACAGGAATATAGGGGAAATATGCGAACTCACACATTTATGCCAATAAATCCACAACCACGGTCTTATGCGGCCACAATGCTAAACACTGAGCCACCACTGTGTCACATTGACACCCATAAGTTTAATCACTCAAAACTACATTGAAAATATTACAAACAGCAGAGGGTCTTTGGTCTTTTTGAGCTGGGCTCTGTTTCGGCAGGAGGTGTGGCAGCTGTCACACATCATTTTATAATGTTCCGCCCTTTGCTCATATCCAGCAGCACCTACCCTCCTTCGATTCTTCTCCTCCAGATGGTTTTCCAACACAGACCTGTGCATTCCACGTGTAGCTAGAGCCCGTAACACACACTTCCCAAATTTGCGATGCCATCCTTCACAGGATTTTTGGGCACATGCTGCCTGAAGGGACGACGTCCTCTAAATGAAACAAGGTGCTTGTCGGCTATAACATGAAGGATGAGACTGAATACGAGCAGCAGGATGTCCAACAATGGCCAGTCCGTCTCAGTCATATCAGAAAGGTCTGGTGCTATGCTTATCCAAATAACTCACCCTAGAGATGGGCTGAGAGAATTTCACTGACATATTTGTTCAGAATACCAGCCCCCTCTGAATTTCACAGATCTGTTTATTTCCTAGATGAATTGTTGCTTTTTTTAATTTGTGAACTCATATCCACAAAACCTACGCATGCAAGTCAGGCCAATCATGTAACCCGCAACTCTCCAGAAACATAACCCCCAGAGTTGGTCAGCTGCAAAGAAATCACTGTTTGAAGTATGAGGAGCTCAGATGCGGCTCGCATGTCGAGCGGCTGCTGGCCCATAGGCCCTGGTACTGTTTTGATTACTTTGGAAGCTGTCAGTTTGCCTTGGCCTTGTTGTGGAGACAGAGACCATCATTTATTTCTGTCTTTAGATTTCCATATCTCTTCTCTTGAGAATCCTTCTTATATCCCATTGTTTGAATTTTATGAAACCACAGAAATGGCAGATTCTCAGAATCCCCTTTAGAAGAAAAATGCAGTGAGCGCTATTGATATCTCCTCTGTTGCAACCTACACCCAGACCCAGGCATAACTCATCATTGAGTTTCTGGATCCATTTCATGAGCATTTATAACTGCTTCATAGTGAGTCATCATTAGTTCAGCTTGTTTTCTTAACCTAGAGTCACGTTGAACCTGGGACCTATCCCAGGAAAAATAGCAGAGAGGCCACCCTGGATGGGATGCCAGTCCATCACAGGATGTTCTTCTTTACATGCATCTGTGCACACACTTCCACACTTCTGCAGAGTGAACAGACATGGCCTGCCAGTCAAGTTTTTGGATCATAGTCAGCTACTGTACCATTTACAATGCTGATGTCATGATCTGAGTCTGTCATGTACCTATGCAACCAGTAGAGGTCTCTGTAGACCATTTCATTAGCAACCCCCTTGGTTTCCTAAATACCCACACCTGTATTCTACCCTTTGTGATTCCTAATGTGCGACGTATTGTTAATGACCCGCACCTGTTCATAGTTTGCCATAATTGTCTCCCTGTGTATTTGTCTGCCTATATTAATTCCTCAGTTAGTCAATCCCTAGTTGCTGTCCCGATGGTTCATGTTTGTATTCAGCATTGCTTTTTCCCCTTTAGCTTTCCCATTGTTCAGAGCAGCCCTTACGTTCACCTCCTTGCCTCGTGTTTTGACCCCTTGTGGTCATTCTGGCCAGCTGCGCCTGGATGGCCATTCCCTCTCTGTGTTGGTACATGGCAGCTAAAATAGCTGAATTTGAAACTTTTCCCAGTAGTACACTGTAAAAGGAATATAATATATTTGTATGACTGTTGGTCATAAAGTACAGTTATTTTCATCTTATCATTTCTTAGATAATTAGCTAATAATGTATATGGTCATGGATAGCAGCAGAACTCTGAGAAACAGAAGTGAGATATTAATGTCCAATATCCAAAGGCAATTAACTAAAAATAACTGAAATATATTTGCACACAGCAATGAGGGGGCTGAGCAGATTGCCAGAGTGTAGTTAATATGTCATTTTCTCTGGGGTTTGGCTGTATGCACTTGTAGCACTTGTAGTTAGTCAGTTGACTAACAATTGGCCAAGATATGAGCTCATGTCCTGTTTGACGGTGTCACTGCCAAATTTCATAGGCAGTATAGATGGATGAATAAAAAGATCAGTATGATATCTTTCATGAGGCTTTGTCTGAAGATCTCTGCAAAATTTGGTGAAGATTTGACAAGGTTTGTGGCCATTGAATCTTTTTTTATTAAATCCAAAGTGGAAGCCACATACA
>JAODKL010000037.1:3486-18785 GCA_026780765.1 Petrocephalus schoutedeni
AGCACCATTGAACTTATATATTGTATTTCATATAATAGCCTATATAAATGCCTTAAAGCAAATTGTTCTCACCACACTTGAGACCCTGGGGTTCCTTCACAAGAATATGTTTCCCTACCCTGCCACTAGTCATTCCAGAATATTACAGTGACAGAATTCTGCAACAATCAGTGCGGGATCTCTTGGCAAGCCTCGGTTAACAGGGGACAGCCTGGTGAACAGTATGGTGCTTCAGATAAATGTACTGCCACCGTCACCGCTAAAGCACAAGCCACCCCGCGCACGGAAGGATTTACAGATCCCCGCGGGAATGCAAGGCGACTTCTGGACACCTGGCAGGTGGTCAACCAATCCTGATGCTGGCTGAACGGCCCTTTAGCGTCACGCCACTTTTAGTCATCTCCAAATGTGCGTCAGCTGACGTGCAGATGGTCATGATGACTGGATAAAGGTGCAGACGTCTAGCAGAGCCAGAATTGTTTGAGAAACAAAGGGACTGGACAGGTGAGATATTCTTAAGGAAGCGTTGCGTTAAGGAAACGTTATCTGCCACTGTTGACGAATGTCGCAGATAGCTGAAATATCAGCATAAAATAAGCAGCATTCCCTCTCAGCTGATCAAGATGCTCAGTGCAGAACAGCTACTGATTGAAGACCAAGATAGACAAATAAATGGCATTGCTAGCATGGCTAGAGAAGCTGGTCCATTTCCCGCTCGAATTAACACCTGGATACATCGCATGCTCTGCAACGCCTCCGCTGATATGTGCGTGAGTGTCCTCCAGAGCAGGTTACCATTTCTGCGGCTCCACTCCATTCCACACAACCTACAGGGGGGCAAATATTCAACTAGGCTATTTACTCCTACACACCTCCCATCTGCGATTCATTATTTTTCATCATCGGTATATTCCATATACCCTAGGCAAAGTTTAATTGCCAGCAGTATAAATTAATGGAATACATCAGACGGCATAACACAAAGGAATACAACGAAGTCTGCTTTACTGTATGTAATTTATATATCATGCAAGATAATCAAGAGGAATCCATGTCCTTTCGGAGATGCTTTGGTGGTAATCAAAAGCAATTCAAACCCAATATCACACCTCAGTATTGTTTTATTGCTACTTGTTGGCACATAAATATATCAGTGCTGGAAGATGTGTCTGCTGGTGTCAGTTTCTCAGCTTTATAGATTCTGAGGAACATCCCCATTATGAATTGCATGCATGCTGTACAGTCAGATACACAGAGATGAACCAAGCATTATTGACTAGGCTGCACATAAATGCCACGTACAATAAGAAATCGGAAGATTTATTATCCTGAAGGAAGGACGTCGGCTCCTCACGCAGGAGATCCTCATTCCAAAGTTTAAAATTCATTGCAGGTAATTCATAAGGATTCTAGATCTTAGCACTTGACCCTTATAACCCCATATTTATTTCATTCCCTTTTTTTTTGCCTTTGTAACCCACCTCTACCACCCGACATCGATTTCTACCACAGCAAAAGGCAACTTCAGCATAAAATCACATCTGCTACAAGCTGTACACCTTCCTGACTGACAGAAACTCGGTGAAGAATTGCAGCCCTACAACCACACTCCTTATATTTATTCATATTATAACTATTGGACGACGTGAGCAATGCAGATGTCTACGGTACACTGGACCGGGCTGCGGGTGGGGGGTGGGGGGGGGGGATTATAAGGAGTGTGTAAATAGGCCTGCTTACAAATTGATGCTGCTGCGGGAAGCGGCTTGCAGTTTGTCATAATCATATTCCAACTAAATAACATTCACTCGGCATTGACTTAGCGCTTTCTAAAAGCCACGTGTTCATTTTTAACAGACGTTTGCTTAAATTTCGCATACTCTTATGCCTTTTTCAGCTATGCCATCAGCCGTAAGGAATCTCGAGGCAGAGTCATACACGCTTAATCCGGTTACTCCCGCCTCACTTTCACCGTAAGTGCACAGTGACGGCAGAGCTTGTTTACGGTGTTGGTTTGTTTGTATTAGCGAAAGTCAGCTGGAAAAGCAGGTGCACGTCTAAATGGCGTCACCATCTACGGCCAAAGTGCCACGACCCAAGCCTCCAGAAGCAACTCTGTGGTCTCAAGAAGAGCAAGGTTAAAAATAGTCCTTCTGCGCTATACAGTGGCCCTGTTTTGGTTGTTCTGCAGCCAAGTAACACACTTTCCTAACTGTCACAACAGGACCAGTTTTCCATATTGTCGCAATACAGTTGGAGAAGCTTAGACCAGTGTTACATGAGGGAGGAGCTTCATAAGGTCAATCAAACTTCCCCATTATTCATTCAAATCACTGGCAAATTCAGTTTACCCTGATCAATACTAAGATGACATTTTTAATTCACTACAGCAGAGATGCAGTAGACTTTTTTTTTTATCAAAACTGGGATAAGAAAGTAATTCAAAATGGGGAAAAAAGAAAGCAATTAATTTGCTATTAAAGGCAATTCAGCAGCGGAAGAAATATTATAATCTAATAATATTATAATCTGTATTGTATAGTCAACTAAAAACATTCATTGACCTGTTATGAATCATTCCAATAAGATCTGTAAATTATCCTGTAATATCAATATTTATATATATGTGTGTGTATATATGCTGCGTATATATATGCTGCGTACGTGTATATATATATATATATATATATGTAAAAAAGAAAATAGTATGCATATAACATTGACAGTTTTTGGCTTAATTTATGTAATTTTCACTGCAGGTTTTCCCATTGCATTACCACAGAATTGTCTACTTCAGTGTTTCCCAGCCAGGTTGTCAGGGACCCCCAGATGGTCTGCGTTCTGGATCCCTTCCAGCTTCCTGCACAACCCACATTTTTGCTACCAAGAGTGGGGTGGGAGCAACAACCTCGACTTTCTGACTGTATTGGGAAACGCTGGTCTATTGGACCATCTACCAGGCGAGTTGCAAAGTGAAAATGTTTTGTCTCATCTCGCCTCAACGTTGAGTCTCATCCCCAGTCCAATTTGGGGTTAATCTCTGCAGAGTCCTCATTTCTTCACCTGCGCTCGCGTTCATGGTTTGGTACCTCTCCTCTCGACCTGACCGGGGGGGGGGGGGTTGAGTGGGAGACAACCCCTACTCCCCCCTCCCCTTCCCCATTCTATGTGAAGTGAAACATAGTCCAAGACACCCAACCTTAAATATCCTATGTGGGGTGGTTGCATGCGCAATGGACATAAGCTATTCCACTGCCCCCTGGGAAAGATGGGGGGGGGGGGGGGGGGGCTGATGTGAAATGCAGCCCAAGGAGGCCAACTTAACAGGGCCTACATGTTGCAGACCATAACTCTGAAGGATTGCGCGCTGAACAGGCATGATGAAAAAAAGCAAGCTGAGAGTGGGGGGGCCAGCACAAAACGTGAGAAGAAATCCATTTGCTGGCGCGGCCGCGTCAATCGCTCACCGCTAAGAAGGGCTGAGTCGGGGCAGAGAGGGAGCCGGCAAAAACTGCACTGATCTGCAGCTCGAGTCCTGACAGCCCCTTTTTTCACCGCAGACGCTGGCCGTGAACGTGCAAAAAAGAACGGCAGAAAAACGGTCAAGGAAATCTGTGGAGCAGAAGCGTCCTTCCGAATTGCCATAAAATTTACTCGCTGATAGCTGCTCAGCAAAAGTTTGGGACAGGCTTATATAATAGATGCTCAACGCAGCTCCCCTGACAACCAGATTTGTGTCAGACCTCCGAAATGTTCCAGATCCTGCTGCATTCCGTTCCTATTAAGGCTGAATTGGCAGGAAGAGGAAATGTTCTACAAAAAGAGGGAGCGTAAAACAGGATCAGAAGAGCAACGACGGAGAGGGAAGGCTACTCCTAAGGGCCAGCCAAGCAGTGACACCCAGGACTGGTGGATAAGGACTGCAGCAGATGCAGACAGGAGTGTCTCTGGATCATGGGGACTGGTCTCTATGGGTTGCATGACATGGCACTGCAGAAATTCCTAAACCAAGGTCAGAGAGCATCATCCGAGTCCCCTGTGACTGTGACTGAAATTTATACAATCAATTCTCTCTCAAAAAAAAAAAAATGGATTTGTAAGATAGATGAGTTAGTCATCCATTTGTTGGCAGTTATTGCAATTTATTTAATCATCAGATGTTCCTAGGTAAGGGTTTTACTATTTTGGTTACATAATTCATATACTGGGTACTGTGTACAATATGGCAGTAGACTAACTTCTCACACTAACTCTGGCTGGATGCCGGGATAGAGAGTCAGCGAAAAAAATTGAGGCGCTCAACACCTGCTGATAAAAGCATTTTTATTGAAGACCAAAAGAAAAAAAAACAGTTTGCCATTATTAGGTTTGGTCAAGTAAATAGTCTGCACAAAACGTAACAGACCGGATGTCCATCTCCCTGTGTTTTTTAGTCTCAGGATTCAAGTGGTTCAGTGTGACTGCTCCTTATAATACCCATGAACGGCCGTAAGGCTCAGCTTGCCTTGAGGCCACGTACAAGGGCTTCAGAGCCTGAGAACTGAAGTGGGCGAATTCAGTTTAGCTCTCATACAAGCATACTACTCTCGCAGTCCCTCACAGATAAAGGTGCAGAGAATGAACAGATTCTATGGAGCTTCTAGCCTTCTCTTTTTTGTTTATGTCCAGCATAGATACGCAGTTCTGACACTGAACTAGAGCAGATGGCATGGGACACACTAAGACTGCCAGGGTTCCCCGGACCGGAAGCGGTTACATAATGCGCAAATCGAAAGTGAACGAGGCATGGCGACACCCATTTGCAGACGGAGGGCTTTTAATACGTTTCAAACCAATAGAGTTTAATACGTTTAGGGGTGTTGAAACGGAGGAGCCTGTGCCTACCCTGCCGATACTTATCCTGCATAGGGAACACAGCATTGGTCACGCTCAGGCCTAAATTTACAGGGTTGCAGGTCTACCTGCAACATAAAATGCTGCCGCAGCTACTTGAAAAAAATACATTTACCCCCCAACTTGGGACCTCGGGCTCCAGCCCACGTTAGCCTGTGCAGGTCTGGCCATGGTCACAATGATCTAAATATATCTAGAGCGAAAGATGTGTATTACTTTACAAGGGACACATCAGAGACTGTTTGCCTTTATAGATGATGGAGATACAGAATGTCTTGCTTTCTTTTGTTATACACGGTATATTTTACGGCCAGCTACTCCCTACAGAGCTTGAGGAGCATGCGGGGGGGGAGTCTGGTTGTAGTTAAACGTCGGCACGCCACTGATGTTTTCCCATCTCCGACTGTCCAGATCGAACATCGCGGGAGCATGACAGCGTGCCAGCCAGTCTGGAATACCCTGGCAAATTTCCTCCTGGCGGACGACGGCAATAAAGACAACTCGATGGCATACTTACAACAATCCTTCATCATCACGGCCAGTGTGTCAGCCATCCGGCACATAGGGTTGGAGGAACCTGCCAAATCTGTGTTGTGACAGCAAGCTGCTACTACTGGAAACAATGTTCTCAAGTAGGCTAGAGAAATCAGCGTTGACACCCACTTAACAACCCATTCTCGGTCATGCACCCCTACCTCCAAACTGGCCTTTTATGATTTGATTACCACTTTAACTCAAGTCCAGCAGTTGCTGGAACCAAGCGTCTATCATCTAAACCAGTGTTAACCCAACCGGGTCCCGGTGGACGGTTCACATTTTTGCTCCCTCCTGGTACCCGGGAGGGCTGGGAGGACGCAAAAAAGGGGATTGTCTGGGGGTCCCCAAGGACTGGGTCGAGAAATGCTGACCTAAAGCCCATGTCATTTTGCCCAACTGACCCCTATCCTAAATCCTAGTGAAGTTCAATCCACGTCAGATGGACTTCATTCTCAGACACATTGGTAGGTCTAGGGATTGTGATGAGTTTTGATGAGGATGCAAAATACCTATCTCTGGTCTCCCACCAGCTCAGGGCTGCTTTTTTTCCCCACCCCTCGATTTCTTTAGCTCAGATTAATGTGCTGGATTCTGCTGCATGCTTCTGGAAAGGAGGTTGCACACCAAGGTGACCTTTTGTACAGAACCACTCCGTCGTCAGCAGAAGCCCTTCTGGTAGAGACACACCGAGGTCCCTGCTGATCAAAGGTGCCGTGGTGTTGAACTGTATCACTCTCATGCAGTCGATACACATCACACAGAACTGCCAGACAGCAAACAGCCACATGCTGATTAAGTCTAAATCAGTGTTTCTCAATCTGGTCCTCAGGGACCCCCAGGCGGTCCACATTTTTGCTCCCTCCTATACAGTCCACATTTTTGCTGGGAGCTGGGGAAAAAAGGTTTGAGAAACACTGTCTAAATGAACGGGAAACATCAAACACAGACAGCACCGTTATATATTAGGGGAAACCCCAGTTCTGTGATGATGCAGGGCCACTCTAGCATCTGAGCATGATCTAAACACCCACAATCCCCTCCCATCTCTGTTTGTCACAGTCAGCATCACAAGGGGACTGGAGCCTATCCCAGGCAACATGGGGGAAAGGGCACAGTATCCCCTGGATGGGATAATGAAGATGATAAAATGCTACTATTCAAAGCTAACTTCTGTTCTGAAGGACGAATATTATAACAGCTGTAAAACTCAAGTCTGCAGATATTAGCCCCATTATTGGGATTATACATTTTATACACCCTAGTCTGCAGTTTCACATCTGCTGCGTAGCTTCTTACACTCCAGGTCTTGCTGGTGGTCCGGCTCATTCCTCTGCGGAGCCCGTGCATCAGACACATGCCGAAACCCTATAGGTCTCCATAGACCCACTTCCCCTATGTAGTCTATTGGAATCCCATAGTCTTCAGCCAAGAACCGAACAGATGGATAAATCTGTCCGTGCACGGTTCACCAAACAATATCCTCCGCGTTGTGCCACTCTATACTATTTGCAAGAACAAGCAGTCCTCATTATTCACAGACCCGCATTCCAGCTAATCTATTCTTTTCCCCCCTTCCGTTTAACCGTTGATTAACCTGTTATTTATACTTTTATCATCTGATGTTTTACGCGCTATTATGTTACTGACATAAAATCTATTTGCTACGTATTTTTAATAGCCGTTCCTTCATTTCAGGTAATGCCCGTGTGTCCGTCCGGGTCAATAATTCAGTGTGGCTTTTAGATTTTCGGCGATGGATCAAATTAAAACTCACCAGCAGCCGAACGGAGGAGGAGATAGCAGGGACACGCCAGTAATTGAGCCACGCTTGAATGACCTAGCCACAGAAAGAACTTTCTGGAACAAAAGGCGAACATCTGTGGCCCATTAGGATGGGGAAAAAACGCTGAATAATGAACTCGTAAAGCCACTTAAATTTGATATTAAATTAAAATGGTGGAACTGAAATATGAACGTGCCCAAATACCTATCCAGACACACAGACTGGGATCATGTTCTTTAATTTCAGGGATTGCTTATGCATATATCCTCAACTACTAATAGGCAGAGTATCAAAGCACCACACAAATGTACAATGCCATCTAAAAGCATTTGTAATCCGTACAGACTTTGAATTTATCCCATTTGCACAATGCATATTTGCACTATTTACTATATTGGCCTGGGACAAAATTATATCAACCAGGCCCCCCCCCACATCTCCTGCCCCCCCGCCAAGGGGCTGACCTTGCTAAGTTACGGCATTGTAAACAGCACTCTAACAGATACAGAGTTATGCAACTCAAAGAGCACTTAATATAAGGAACATGACCACTTGCTGGAGCTATAATAAGCTGGAACCCCCAGCCAACCAGAGAATCAGAGAGCTCCTGAATGAAAGGAAAACCTTAAGCTTAGTGCTGGAAACCATTTGAAAAAAAGACCGAGTCCATCTGACTGCCTGTTTAAGTGTATTATATATACAGGGGTACCAGGCTAATACAGCCAGATCATGGCGATATACAGCACGAGTTCTCTTTAGTATTTTTGCCGCAGCAGTTTAGAGCATTCAGCCACTGTGCCTTCAGAGTCCAGCCTTTGGAAGGGGGGGGGAATAAATAAATAAATAAATAATAAAAGAGTTCCTGGACAGAGAACTCTGCTTCATGCAGTATGCTTGAGAAATTGCAGCTGAGGGAAACATTTGTGTAGATTCTTCACATGCAAACATTTTGGCCATTCTTGTTTTATTAAATTTCCATTATAAACAACGTTATGGGAGGAAAAATTGCACAGTCTCATAATTCACAGCCTCCAGATACATTGTCTAAAATCAGTGTAACTTCAAAGTGTAACTTTGAAAGTGGTACACCCTTAACTAGCATAAAGCCAATGATTTCAATATTGTAGCTCCTTGTGATAAAAAAAATACTGCAGTATCAGTTTTTCGGTTTTATACTATTGCTGTGTTGAACGGAGTAAATTCAAGCAGAATATTATTCATATTCAAAGCTTAAGTGCATTGTGTATTTAAACAATTACAGCAATTTGGTTGATCACGAGACACTAAAACATTTTAAAACCGCCGGATATTGTTTTCCCCAACGTTGCTGTTTATGAATTTTTTCCACCTTCTCTGACTTTTTGTGCGGTATTTCAGCAATTCCAAATGTAGAATCTTGAGGCCTCACTAACAATGCCCCCTGGTGACCACTTCTGAAACTGCAACTTTGGAGTTCACTCAAAAGAAAGCGTTCGATTGCAAAAATGTACTTTGAGACCATTTGTTGACCAGAACACGAGGCTCCTCACAGTGCCTTCCAAGCTTCCAAATCCCACGTGGGTTCTTTGATCTTCTGCAGTTCAATAAAATCAGACTTAATTACCAGACGAAGGTACTGCAAAATCATTGACGCACAGACTCATACATTCTTACATAACTATTCAGAGCATCGCCTAGTGGCAATTAAACAATAAACCAGTTCTGTAAGATCACTGACGTACACAGAATGTAAGCACATGGCAGTCATGAATGAGGGTGCAGATACTGTATAGCACCAGAGTTCTCCAGCCTCTTCAGGGCCTGTGCTTCATGAGACAAGTCGTGATAGGAGTTCTGAATAACAAAAACAGCAGAAAACTATGATTTCATCATCATCATCATAATCATCATCATCAGGACATCTGGCAGCATATCACACAGACACTAATCATACCAATCAAATCATTGCTCTTCGTACACCAATCAAAAGGTTGAGAACTCAAAGCCTTTTTCTAATATGTTTAATCATAGCTCAAAATGAGGGTGGTCTTGGGGTTGAGGATCCCCCGTATTTTCTATAACACCCCCCCTGATAAAGTCAGCAACAGGGCGGTTGTACATCTGACCCACCTTCATTGCTGTCATCGTGTCCGACCCATAGTAGTGTATTGGGTGCCTCAGGTTCTTTGAGAGGGGATACCCGAAGCCTGCGATGTGAACGACGTCACAGTAGCTCAAGGCCACATATATGGCTAATATCCCTGTTGTGGGGTGGATGGGTCTCTGTGTGGAGAGAGTTGTGTTGACATAATGTTATACCATGTTCTGCCAGCAGGTGGCAGCTCGCATCTGCCGCAGACAAGCCGTGAGCCTCGTACTGCCCCGCCCCTCCCAGACGTTCCGCGTATCTCAGCTGGCCCACCCGCCTTGCCCACCCTGCAAACTCTTTACAGGATTGAAATGAGGGAGAAAAAATAAATTCTCTTCGAACATTTTTCTCCATACCCTTCTTTGATTGTAAATGAGACAAGACCTTAGGTCTGCCCTAGAACTTCCTTTGTTTATAAAAGTGACTTTAAAAGATTTTCATAAGGCGTTACACTTTGCTTCCACGTCCCACAGCCTACCGGTACCCTCCCAGTGATACCAGGGCAGGGGCGTCAGAAGCATTTTGAATGTGGGGGGGGACACACTGGCCGGGTGAACTAATATTTTATGTTAAATGTGGGGGGGTCCAAACGAATAATCACAAGATGTGAGCGGGACACATCCCTCCCAAATTTAATGGTGGCAATATCCATGTACCAGGGAGTGCGTTTTCTCTTTTGGAAAGTTGTTTTCTCTTTTGGAACGCCTTAGCAACGCTTAAACTCCACGAGCGAGAAAAAATAGCTTCAGGCATTTTTTTTAGCGTTTCAATGCATCAGCACGTTTCTCAGACTCAGGTTAGCACGTGGCACTGAATAACGATCCAGGTCTTTGCGGGATCCTGCCACGGAAATACCAGCGAGGCACCATTAGCACGTCTGATCGGCGCACCAGCCTGCTACTCAGCAGATGGGAAAATTACATCCAGCTCCATCCTGGCCCTTTTTAGTGGGCAGGATCCGAGCAGCTCTCTTCCATGTGTGGGAAAGAAACTCCTCTGTTTCTCGCGAAACCCAACAGCTCTGTGAGTCAGCTGTCTGGCCCGAATTTCATGCTCCAGACCAGACACAAGTAGAAAAAAGGGGGGGAAAAAATAAAAAAATAAAAAAAACTCCAGCCAGGCCCTGATGCCTTTTCCACCATTACTCATGTTTAATGCACGCAGCATTAAGTGGCATTTTTTTCACAAGCTCTGCCAGGATGAATCTGAAGCTCTGGTTGACGGTAGGCCTGGATGGGGAGGAGTGGGCCAGGGTGGGAGGCTGGCTGGCTGGCTGGCAGGGGCCGTTGTGTCTAACGAGGTGGGGCGAGGCCAGGTACTCATGCAGTTGCCAGCTCTGAGCCTCCCAACCCAAACCCCGAAATCGGACCCTCCTGCCACAGAAACTCGGCACGCTTCCGCTACCGGACTCCCTGGGTAAACAGGGGGCTGCTGCCAAGTCTGAAGTCATCTGGCGGAAAGCAGCGCGAGATTCCCAGCATGCAGCTGGGCTAATTGCTCAGAGAGCCGACGTCACCAGTGTTTGTTCTTTTCAGACTCAGGCTAAGAAGTACGCAAGACAAAAGTGTTCTATAGTGACCGGGACATTTTGCCGTTTCACTGCAGGTCCTTTGCCTTCGAGAGAATCCAGCATCAAGTCTTAAGGGCTGGAAGCATTCAATGTTACATCTGAGGAGTAGGTAATCTGTGGGGTGATTAATTACGACTGACAACAAGATTACACAAGGCTTGGCGAGGGGGAAACATGGCTGGGGTAGGGTGGAGGGGGTTAGGGTACTACCCACCTGACTCCACTTCGGTGGGACAGGAATCTTCAGCAACTTGCTCGCTGTCTGCCTTAAGAAATAAGGGTCCAGGATGCGGATATGGCTGCTTTTGCCTTGCCAGATCTGGGGCGGGGGCTTCCAGAAGCCTTTCCTCACCTGGGAAAATAGGAAGTGCATCAAACACCATCATAGACCATCCCTGAACATCTCCACGGCAACACCGTCTCCACAGCTAGGTTCTAATTTTGGCGGGACCGAGAAAAATGGCAGTAAATGGCCCAAGCAGAGACCCTTCTAAGCTTTCCACCACCATTTGCATCACGCGGGCGAGACGCCCCCATGCATTTAATGTGACCATGGCAAAGGATTTTCCAGTCGCGGCAGACGTTAATTTTTAACAGGGCCTAATCACAGACGCGGGGCCTGAACGGTGGAGACCTACCGATGGAAACATGGCGGAAGCGGCGTGCCACATACCCTTTTCTCGTCATAGAGGATTTCCTTGAGCCATCGCAAGTCGTTCTGCTTGAAAGGGACAAGTACCATCAGAGTATCGGGGTTATTGTGGAGGCCGGGCTCGTGGGAGGCCGACTCGGGGTAGAAGAACCGCAGGGTCGTCTTGCTGCCCACGTCGGCCTCGTGGCCCCGGACAGGGGCGTCGTTCAACCTGCGATCAGGCGAGACAGAGACCGGGAGGCAATCAGCACGGGCGCATTTGCGAAGATAAATGCCACGAGTCGGCCCCATTGTGGCACTGCTGCGTGGTGAGGCCACCAATCACACTCAGTAATGGTAGGACCAGGCCCAGGGACAACTGCCATTCTTACTACACTGTTATGAGAATAGGGGCAGAGAGCTGCAGTATACAACGAAAGCTTTGTACCTCTTCTACATTAACGCCTATGGCAAGGGTGGCCAGCCTTATCCGCAAAGGGCCGGTGTGTGTGCAGGTTTTTGGGGATAACCTTTAGGTCAGCTATTCAAACGCAGGTGTGAGGACTCTTCAGCCAATCAGTCCTCTAATTAGTAATCTAATTAGGGAGCTGCAGCGAAAACCCGCACACACAGCGGCCCTTTCTGCCCACCCCTACCTATGGTGATATCAGAGTCCTTCAGAGACCACATAACGGTACCATCCCCGAGAAGGAGCTACTGGAAACTTAAGCAGGGAATTGAAATGCCAAGCCTGGTCCGAAACTGAGTGAACTGGCAATAAGGACCCTTTAACAAAACCTACTGGTATCTCTAGTAATCAAGCCCCTGAAACTCCAAAAATGGGTGTTCTGGTCGCAGCATTTATTTTTTTTATTTTTGAAAGCTCCAAGAAAATATATGGCAGAGGCAGGAAAATGGTACTTAATGTTCTTTTTTTAAAACTTTATTTTCAGCTGGTTGCCATTTAGTCCCACAGTAGCAGTCCTCATTACTAATCCTGAGCACCACCCAAGACAAAATCGCAAAGAAAGCGACCATTTCAGGCCAAGCCGGAGGGACAGAATTTGTTAAAACTTTCAGGCAGCACAATATACGTAAACAGTAAAGTACCTGATTACAACATCGTATGCGTTTATAACAGATCCTAACGAGCTGTTTTTGATAGTGTATCCATTACCGACAACAATACAGGTCCTGCAGTCCAGCCTGAAAAAAGACAAACATTCATTAGAATTTTCAGCTAGAAAAATAAGCATTGTTTTGCTTCGTTACGAGTTCACTTAACTGACCTATGGCAGTAACCACCGTTTTTACTCACTTGCTGATGCTCTCTGGCATTTCATAACTGGCAGTTACTGCTAAGACCTTAAGGAGCAGGAACTCTGTAATGGAGACGCACATCAGACGACACAGGCCGGGCGTTTCCTCCCCCGACAATATCAGCAATGACATTCTGACACCCTGAAGGAATTTCTACAATTATGTGTTACGGGCGAGTGATTTTCAGAAACTGATTTTCACAAGCCATTATATTACTATACCGTTAGAAAAAAGGTTCTGACATTGGCAGACCAGCAGAAATTATCCTACAGATGGTATGATTTTGAAATCGGAATATTTAGTCAACTCTCCAAAGCTTGATCACACACAGTACCTGGGAATGTAGGTTATCCAATGGAAATGGGTAGAAGGACTTACCGCTGCCCTTCACGCCATAGGGTAACGACAACGGTGATGATCTTTCGTGCCAAAAGAAATCTTTCAGTTTCAAAAACAGGGTGCTATTGCGGGTGATGCTGTTTAACATGCAATTATGAAAGGGGGGGAAAAAAAAATAAATCATACAAGTTAATATTCCACCCAAGCCATCTTCATCAGGACATGAATGAAATGTTTGTGTGGAACAGTTACAATGACGTTTTAAAATACACGCACACACACACTTCCAGGGTAAGAATTACGTTGTTAGGTTACACATGATAACATCCAGTCACCTAATTGCTTTAAATCAGATTTTATTACTCACTTAAAGTCAAGTCCTGCCCATTTCTTTGACGGGTGACCGCTTCCACACGGGCCAGCACCGGGAGCTGAAGACTTTGCCGTCAACCCCGTACTGAAAAGGCAGACTATCAGCATTAAAGGTAACATTACGTAACAGTACTGGGGAGAACTTCAAGCCAGGGGCAGGGTGAAAGCCTGCTTAGGAGCCTTACCCTTGGAGGACCAGGTACGAGTAGTAATAGTAGGAGATGACAAAAAGCACCACCGGCAACAGGCTGAAAGCCCATGCTGCAGGGAAGAGAAGCAGAGGGCTGAGTTTCAGGAGGCTAACCATGTGCAGACTCTATAGACAACATGCTGCAAAGCAGGCTTCAATTAAAGAGCCTACCAGTTCAAGGCAATGGAAATGATTAATACATTCACTTTGGCTCCACATTCCTAAAACCAGGGCCCTTATACACTTTCCATTTAGAAATCCCATACTTACAACAACTTCACACATACTTCGTATTTTTGCTTGCCGCTCACATTTGGGATCCTTAACCAACCAGTTACAATATTTGGGATTGCTTAGCTAAGCAGGGAAAAACTGACATTTCCTCATTGTGAGTGTTTTAAATTTATTTAATTATATAATTTATATAATTTAAAGTGTGCACCCTACTAGGGCTGCAGCGATTCACCGAGTAACTTGAATAATTCTTTGCTTCGATGCTTCGTTTAAGCCACACAACTATATACTGCTCTGCAGTGATCTGCAGTATTTCCCACGCAGGATTATTACTGTTGCACAGTGTGCTTATGCTGCATTACGTGTAGCAGAGCGGTAGTAGAAAGAAGAGTGGCGCGGCTGTACAAATCAGGCAGCGACAAGGCTGTACAGATCAGGCAGCGACAAGGCTGTACAGATCAGGCAGCGACAAGGCTGTACAGATCAGGCAGCGACAAGGCTGTACAGAATATTTCCAAACATTGACATTCACGGCATAGAATCACCGTCATTTCCATTGCTTACCAAGCACTATAAGCGGTATGTTGATCAAATAACATAAAAAAAATAATACATTACCCGTCATTAATATACTACATAATTTAAATTTTTTTTGTTAGCATTAATGGTTATCATTATTAATAATGACCGAAGGTAGCTTAGCAGCTACCGAGGCTAAGGTCCCCATTTCAGTGATGGTTTTGTCAATTACTACTGACGCAATCTTACACTGCGTAATGAAGTTGTTCTAGTTATCAACGGCTTCATAATTACAATTAGCTGCACTGCTACCATGTTAACATAGCTGATTAAAATATCAGTTTACAGCTCTCCATGTCACATGGGTAAATGTGAATTTACTACCAAATTTATGGCAAAATAGCTTAAATTATTTTGTGGTAAATTGTTTGCCAAAAAAAAAAACGTGCTGCAGTAAAATGTATGTATTATTATGTGCGCTTTATGTGCTTTAAGTGCTGCCTTGGCAAACAGCGCTCAAACAAAAAGTACTTTTTTTCCAGATTATTCTGTCTCACCCATGTTAAATTACTTAAAATATCACCATTATGGCATGCAGTTTAACCATTAAAACCAATGAATTGTTCATTTTAAAAGTTCTGGCTTTTTTCACTTTTAAATAGTTGAATAGTTACTACTAAGACAAAAGTATTTCTTATCTGATTACTCGATTAATCACTGGAATATTCGAATACACGATTACTAAAATATTCGATAGCTGCAGCCTACACACTAACACACACA
>JAODKL010000037.1:41053-56462 GCA_026780765.1 Petrocephalus schoutedeni
GCTTCCGGGATAGGCTCCGGACCCCCCGCGACCCTGAACAGGATAAGCGGGTTGGAAAATGGATGGATGGATGTTTTGGTTCGTTTATTTGTTGGAAAATCACTACAAAGGCCATAGAATTTTAGGTTTTTTCAATGCCAACTAACTGCTCCTAATTGAGTGAAAGTTGCATTGATGGATGAACGGATGGACAAATGCTTCAATAATAATTATTCCCGTTCAAAGCTTGAAATAGACATTCCATTCATGCCACATTGGTCGACAATCACTATCATAAAGAGAATAATCTGATAGCAAAGCATAAGCCCAGCGTGAATCTTGCCCTCCCTGTGAAATGTTTAGACTGCTGTTTTCACAGTGGCGTCAGCCGCGATCTGAGTAAGATATGGAGCAAGACATACTGTGAGAAAATCTGTATCTTCATCTGAGGTCATCAATTAGGGGAATATTTCCCAGTATGTTTCTGTAAAATGAACTGTTACGACACATTTGTTTAGATACAATACAGTTTGAATTTGGTGCACCTATAGAAAGTTTACCCTACACAATGATGACATAATAAGAAATCTCTATATGTAGATTTTGAACTTGGTATGTTCCCGTGTTCCTTTACCATACTCAAAGCCAAAGCGCCCTAAAAAAGAGAGACTTCCTGTGTGGATTGCATACCGGGGACAGCTTCTGGATGAGATCATGGGCCACATGTACCAGGTTCTTGTCTTCCTGCAGGCTCTTCTGGAAACGCCGACTCTCCTCCTCCTCCAGGAGGTCAAAGTCGTTGGCGGCGTCCAGCAGGGCCTGGATGAGACCTTTCCAGGAGCGAAGTGCTGGGACTTGAGGAGCCACAGCAGAGCTAACCCCAGTCCCGATCACCAGGACCAGCTCAGGGGCCCTTTTGGTCTTCAGACTAGGAAGCAGTTTCCTTATTGGCAGAGAGTGAGGAGAACTTACTGTAGAAACTCCAGTGCTGCTCTAGATAAAATGCACTATATTCTATAAAACAGGGACCAGCTATGAGGCGTTTAATTACTAGAATAATTACAGTGGCTCCCAATTCTTTTTGTCTGATTATCTCAGCCTGTTGTGCCACAACCACAGCAACTCCCACATGGAAAGACCTTGTCTACATTCTTTTTATAAGTGTTTTTTTATAAGTGTTTCTTTTGATATTTTTTACAAGGCCAATAGCTCGCCTACACAGAACAAAACGCTCACCTTGGTTTTTTGTGATTCAAGCTCATGTCATCGTCGAGAGCAGGCCTCTTGTCAATCTTCACAGACACCATGGAGGCCATCCAGCTGATACGATGTATTGACAGTCAGTGACTAACCTCCTCAGCCACACACTAGTCTAACGTCGACAGCAACCTCTGCAGTACCTCAGTGGTTAACCAGGAAGCAACATTGTTGCTGCACCTTTGATCAAGAACATGAATTTCTCTAGTAAAATATTCAGCTCTATATCATTCACACATTAACTAAGATCTTTTAAGCCCATTATTACATGATTTATATGCATGGAGAGCATACATGTTTGTAGTATCATAGAATAGGCACAGAAAACCACTGCATGCCTGACTTCCTGTAATCTTATCTCTACAATAAAGCAAACAATGTGTGACATTCTAAGCACGGGAAATTCTAAGTCTAAAAAATAATCAGGAAAGTTCTGTGCCAATCACAATGCCAAGCATAATCCATCCATCCTTTTTCTCTGGCGGAGGATCCGGAGCTTATCCCAGAAGCTACGAGGACGGGCGCCTCCCTTTTGCAGGCCAAATATAATCGCTACTTTAAATACGTGTATTTAATAATTCGTTAGGGTAACCCTGGTAACCCTGTAACAAAACGCCTCTACAATATGTCCTCTTCAAATGGCATTTGTATGAAATACACCAAATAAACCCAAAGGGGCGCGGCTATTCCGATGAAGCATTTAAGTATGGTATGTAATTACTTTGCATAGGCAACATTAAGGTATCACTGAATACGGTGACAAGGAAGCAAGGTAAGAGTTTCCTACGTCAGTAATTTATCTGACGCAGTATAAAAGCTAAACGAAGGAACTGGGTACAGTTCAGTGTGTTCCGCCAAACGCCATAGTTGCGTTTCTCAGAAACCTGCTGTACTAAAAATAGGTATTAAAGCAATTGTGTCAATACGGAAAAGTGGGGGTCAGGATAGCAATAAAGTTTTTCTTTTTTTCCAAGCAACAGAGAGTGTTTTATAGCAGTGTACCTATACATTTTGTTAATGCAAACTAAATGTAACACATAACACTAAGTATAACACACCGAACGCCACTGAGCCTCATTCATTTGGGAGCGGGTAGCGTCTTTTACAGCCTCTTAATCAATCGGCACCGCAAAGGAAAGGCGCCACGTTACCGTCTGTGAAAGATTTTTAGAATCGTTTCCAAGTTTTACTGGGAACAAGCCCCGCGCTTTTATCACGTCTAATCTTGTCCTTCCTGCGCTTCTTGACTATAGGCTTATTTATTACAGGAAAACGACTTTTCTTGTGTTTTATTCGGAATCAGCAGTGTCCGCCGGCGTTATGATTTGAAAATAATTAATCGGATCGCCGATGGGCCGCTATATAGTATAGGTGTGTGTGTGTGTGTGTGTGTGTGTATATGTAAAAAAGGTAAATCCTCTACAGAAGCCGTGCAACAGATACGCTAAATGGACTAGCAAAGAATTCGGACCCTTTTTTGATTTAAAAATAAAAACCTACATTACAACATTACAATTGCACCCTGGGTGATGGACCCAGGTATAGCCGCATCCATGCCCACCAGTTCCCGGGAGCCGCTATTGGTGACGCCGCTCCGGACCGGGGCAGCGCGGCTTGTCATTACAGGTGTATGTACCTTTGTATGTCACCGACTGGGTGGCATCTTACAAACCAGACTTTTGAAAGGTTTACCAGCAATCTCTCAAATAAAATAGACCCCAAGCGACCAGCTGTAATCTAACTCGCAAACGACGTGCAATCGGGCGAAGCGTATCGACAGCTCGGCTTTATTGACGAGGCTGTCTGTCCCGTTTTTTTGCAGTTTGACCTACGCGAGGACTGGCCGGTACTGAAAGCCCGTCTGACCCGGCAGCGTGTGCGCAGAACCCGCTCCGCGGACCCGCAGGCTGAAGGTAAAACCCCGCGGCTGAAACATCTGGATGCCTCGATGGCCTCTCTCCCAGCCCCCCGCGCCTCTCCGCTTATGGCGTCTGCCCTGCGGGCGAGTCCGCCGCGCCCCGCAGAGCCGCGGTGCTGCTCATTTCGCGGTGATGGATGTTTCACAAACTTATCATACTTGTATGGAAAACTTAAAGCAGACTGTTAATCCCGCGCATAATTTGCAAAACAATACCACTACTACTACTAACAACAACAATAATGATAATAATAATAACAATACTAGTTTACTATCAATGAATTAATGGGTTGTTATAGCCTAGACTGCTGCCCACTTGTATTATGAAAGTCATATGGTGAATATCTCAGGTGCCAAGCATAATGCATACGTACAGTAATGGAAAACCAACGCGTACGCATTACCAAGTTTAATACTATCGTTTATTAATATATTGTTTGATGTGAAAATCAAACAGGAAAATTACCAACCTCATGTCCACCTTCCTGTGCTGTGGAGCCTGGAGAACAGCTAACATGGTTAAATTAGTATTTTTGCCTCTATTTAGTTAATCTCATTATTGCATTTATTCGACCTGTCCAGCTAAATGCAATGAAGAGCATGGGGGAAGTTGGAATCGCCGACCTACAGACCAATATCACTCATATATTTCAATAATGTGTAAAATGAAGACTTACGTTATCCCCGAAAAGGTGGATGCTCCCTGTCGAAAACGGTCAAACTTTCCCTCTGACACTGGTAAAGTTGGTATGACTATCTGCTTAGTTGTCCCATATTCTCTGACAGAATGATGATGATTCCTGCGTTCCCTTCCGCGCAGTTGCCCCAGAGGCGGACTAACCTCCCTGCTAAGGTGGAAGCTGGCCAGTACCAGCCGTAATAAACGCCGCCCCTGTAACTTAAACCAGTTTGGTCTAGAAGGAGGTAGTTAGAAGCACACTTACTGCTGGTGATGCTGCTCTTCCCGCCTCATTATACAACTCAGCAAACTCTTAAAGAGAAAGAAACAAAGCAATGGGCAAAAGCAATAAAAATGCGCGTTAAAAGTGCCATGCCTGTGTGCACATTCAGTACATTTTCATTGCGCGTCTCATTAAGAGAATTAAGCGCGCCTAAAATTTGATCTCTCGGGTTTCTCTACTGGAACTTCTCCCCGCTTTTAATCAAAATGTTATTCGTGGATGTTAAAAGCACAGGGCTCTGCCTGGTACTGGAAATGTCGCTACTCGTTTCTACTTTGATAGAAATGTGGTCCAGGTCATTCAACACAGGTTATTATTGGTGTTAGAAAATATCTTTCCCCGTCGAATAATTGTGGACGGTAGTAACAGAACGTCCTGACTCTTTGCAAGGGGGAAGAACGTGTCCCGTAGTTAGCATTAAAAGGCAATTTGTAGTAATGCACTCTTACTCTCTCAGCGCTTGTCATAAACTCTCTGCCCAAGTTTGTTTCTTTGCTTATGCAGTTGGAATGTTTTTGTTAAATGAGGCATAGCTAATTCACTGATGGGCTAATCTCTTATAGGAGGTTTGGGAAAGAAAAGGCAAGGCTTATGCAGGACTGATGCAGTGAATGGATGGAACCCACAAGTAATTTTTAATGTGCATTTATGTCATTTAATTCCACAGTAAAAAGCGGGCAAAGATGGCAGTGCCCGCATGACAGGCGCATAGCAGAAGGCATTAAATTCACGTTAGAGGTTTGATGACGCGTGTGCTGGGGGGGGGGGGGGGCATCTGAAATATTTAAATGCATTCCTGACGTTCTTTGCTTTACTACAAGTCAGTGGGTGACCGTGACATGACATCTGAAAGAGTCTCAGTGGAAGCAGGTGGGCATTTCCCCATAGTTGGGCACTGTATTTCATTTTGGAAACATTCACGCAGGAAAGACACAGATGAGACCCTCGTCATCCCATTTTTTCCCCCCTTTATTCATTTTGTAGAAATCCAGACGCCTCCATCCCCAAATGCCCCAGCCAGCAGGTCAGCCGCTCAGACACCTGCTGCAGACAAAATCCTCTGACAGGTTTGGACGTTTCCATCCCAGATGAGACACCACAAAATAAATTTTTTTTATAAAGCAAAAACAAAACAAAACAAAACAAAAAAAAATCTCTTTCCGCAATTAAAAACTAGAGTATAAAAGGGAGCCGCACTCATCTCTGGGTCACAGGGCAGGCCTTCAGTGCTTCGTGCGCAGAGAGATTAGAGCTTATGTTCGGGAAAGTCCCCGGTTGTCTAGATCCCTCACCTGTGGAACATAGAAAGGGGTTAGACCCAAATTCATGCCCAGTGATCACAAACCACACAGGAAGGGGGTCATCGGGTGCAGAGACCGGAGGAACAGGGCCTCCTGACCTTGTATATCCTAACCAGCCAGTGCTCTGTGGTGTAAGCTTCCTCCAGCACGTCCAGCTCGAAGTCCTTATTGCCAATCTCGGCGTTCCTCACCCTGTCGTAGCCGGGAGGGCGCTCTGAGGGGAAGAGCGAGTGACATGGTGAGAGGCCACAAACACCCGTGTCCACACCCCACTTCCCTTTCTGGCTGCAGCTGCCCGACAGTTCGGGGAACGGAACGAGACAGGCAATTCCACAGAAGGTGCTTTTCACAGTGGAGTTCTGGAACCGGGCCGCCATTTGCCAGTCCCCCGACCATCTGTACCAGGGACTTTTCTAGCCTCTGGCCACTTCCGTGTGTTGCCGTCACACCTCACAACAGGAAGTAGTACCTTTACGCCAATTAAACATGGTAGACGCCAAAAGCTTATTGGTTAAAACTTAACATGTGATTTCATACAAAAAAAAATAAAAAAATAAAAAACACTGCCACCTAAAAAATGAAGGTGGAGCAAGCAGGTGTTAGGTGTTTGTTGTTGTCGGCATCAGTACAGGACAGTTATTTATATGAAATCGCAACATTTATAAGTATTAAATCTGCCCAGCTAAATCGGCCCTTCACTAAGAACGGAAGAAGAATGAAAGCACCCATAAAGACGAAGCGGGCCAAACCAAGCCATTCGTTCCACATGGCCTTTCTGGATATGGTGAATGCAGAGGCTTGGCCTCCGGTATGACCAGGGGGTTTCTGGCAGGTACTCACTGGCCTCCGTGTAGACTTGGCCAAAGCGGTAGTAGCACATCTTGTACATCAGGCAGTTGAGGAGCACGGGAGAGCCCTCCCGGTCCACACGGAACTCCCCGGTAGGGGTGTAGTAGTCGTGTTCCTTGATGTGCCTCCCGGTATCTGTGCTGCCACCAATTCGCACCATCCACAGGAACTTGTTTATGTCTGGGGGGGGGGGGGCGGGCGGGGTGGGTGAAATTAGAAATAAAAAAAATAATAGAAAGATAGACATGGTACCTTGAGGCGAGGTGCAAGTTTCACTTAATTTCAGCATCAGTCACTTCATGTTATTTTACTGTAGTGGGAATCTATAAACGCCACTTATGGTGAATCAAATTACTTTACACCATTGTCCCTTGCACTGGCTGTAGATGAACATGAATTACAATATACTTCTGGCATACTGACCAATACAACATGATGATTTTGTTCAACAATGTAATGTTGAAATAAGGACAATTTTCCTTTTGTTTTCTGGCTTGGAGTTTAACATGGAGTAAGCAGTCATCTAAATTTTCATAAGTTTTCGTGATAACCAAAACTTCCTGGGATTCATAACAGTCACTCTTGGGCACATGCGCCGGACTTCGTGCAACCTGCAGCCTATAGATTCTTAGGCAGTAAGGTCACAAGCCCAAACTTTCACCCATTAGGTCTGCCCTATGTGCAGTGACATGGATTGATAAGCACCTAAGTAAATACTTGCTAAATCTGTTGAAAGCGTGCACATGCTATGGAAGGAGCAGCTGAGTAAGGCTCGGAGCACATACCGTCTGAGGAGTAACCCGTCAGTCCCCCGAATATCACCAACACGTAGCTCACATCCAGCTCCCGCATGATCTCATAAGCCTTCTCCTCGGTGGAAGCCATAGCCTATGAGGAAAGGGACACCCAACGGCCACAGACGTTAGTGCTATAGTATTCAAGCAGGCCGACCCCCTTGCCTACACAAGATCCTAAACTGGAATATACCTGGCCCACTCGAGAAATGTGAGTGTTGTTCCACGTGTTGTTGTCCACCAGGATGGTCCTATTAGCCATTGCTGTTATCTGGTACCCATAATCCCACCATGACATCACCTTGGCATCCTATTGAAAACCACAGACAAGGTACTGAGCACTGATGATCACGGCAGAGGAAATGGGACGGCTCTATATAGGCCTCGGTGAGAGGCGAACAGAGACCGATGTGATATGAACCTTTGTTAATTTGGATTACAGAACGGGACCATGGACAAAGGCAATGCTCAATGCTAACCTCTGGGGTGTTGTGTCTCAGCCAGTAATAAGCCTCTCTGAAGTCGTCAAAGATGATGCGGCTGCCGTCTCCACCACGGGCCGAGAGCACGATGGACGGGGAGGAGTAGGCCTCACTGGTGACCCAGGTGGAGTGGAAGGTGTAGGTGATGAGGAAGAAGGCCATGACCAGGATCATACCACTGGCCACCTGAGCGCAGGGAGTGAATCATTCAGCATTAAAACATTGTCACCTATCAGGTTCCATTACCAAAAGCAATGGATTAAAGCTGAACCCTTATATATTTGTACTTAATACAACAGTAATGCTGTTCAACCAGGACTACTCACTCAGGCAATGACAAGCTAGCCCAAACCAAACCAGACTTTGTATAGCAGATCTGCATCCAGATCTAAGGTAGCAGGCCAACAGCTGTTCTTGGCTGAAGGGATATCCAAGCCTGGACTGCTCAGCGGCCTCACCTCATTCTTAATGGGGTAGGTGGAGTCGTGCTGCTTCTTGCTCTTCTTATCGGGTCGGCTGACGTCCAGATTCTTCATGTAGGTGGTGAGCACCTGGGAGACCCCGATGCCCGAGAGTATGCACATGACGGGGGCCAGGACCAGCATGAGACGCACCTAGAAAAGGCCACCAGGGGGCATCACTTTTAAAGCACTGGACTCATCTGAGGGGAAATGAAATACAGCTTGCCACCCACCCACCCCAAAAAGTCTCAATTAACCCCAAACAAACGCTTACCATGACAGCTGAGAAGTACATGCTGGTGACTCCATACATGATGATGAAAATCCTGGCATCCGATAGGTTGTTGAAGCAATAGTAAAGCCCCACTGTTAAATAAGAAGGAAAGGTCGGGGTAATTTAACATTTTAACCACCATCAACAAAGAGATACAGCTGTGCCATCACGGTGAAGGTCTCCTACCGGGAAACATGAATACCAGCAGCTGAAGGTCAAAGTAGTAGGAGGACCAGGTGGTTGGCTGGTGCTCAGACACAGAGGCGATGATGGGGATGTTGTTTTTAGCGTAAGAGGGGTCCAGCAGAGAGTAGAAACGCCCAGTCCAAGGAGAGATCTTACCTGAGGAGCAGAGACCATTTATTTAAACCATGGTAAAATAAAAAAAAGTAAGGCTTAACAAGTCAAAGCAATAACTGTATTATGTTGCATTAAGTGGTGTCTGGCACAGCCAATCTGACTCACCGTCAACACCCACCAAAAGGGATACAAAAGTTTAGGGATACTAACGCAGTTGCTCTTAGAGATGACAAACACTGTCAACAGCACGTCTCTCAGCTACATTACCACCAGTGTCAGGGCAGACTTCCTGAAGGCCAGGAGTTCTGACGTGCTCTCAGTCTTCATAATGGATAGCAACAACCATACTCGTTAGCGGAATCACAGTTCTATAGCCGGACCCAGCTCCGCCTACCAGTCAGCATGAGCACCGCACCGATGGAGAGCAGCCCAAATCCAACCAGGGAGATGACGCTCTTGAAGAGGATCTCAAACTGCTGAGTGTTCAGCTTGCTGCGGAGGTAGTCGACGAAGGCGTGGATCTGGCACAGGCCGAAGACCCCGAAGGCAGCCATGTGCTCCGAGGATTGCACTGGCTGCAGGGGGGATAACACACAGCGAGACGGATGTGACGCAAAACCGCTTTGTAACACACGGCGAGACGGATGTGACGCAAAACCGCTTTGTAACACACGGCGAGACGGATGTGACGCAAAACCGCTTGATAACACACGGCGAGACAGATGTGACGCAAAACCGCTTTTAGGGACCTAAGCTTATCTCTTCATGATGTCTCGTTATTTTAGCCTGAAGGTCAAATGCTGAGAGAAGGGGAAGGAAAAACACGCGCGTGCGCGCACGCACACACACACACACACACACACACACACACACACACACACACACACACCACCTGCCTGTAGCACAGCAGGACCAGCAGGTCACAGACAATGCTGCGTTTGTACAACCCGCTCATTAGCCTGCCCCCTGCAGGAGGCTGAATGCACACATTTATTCTCACCTGGCTGGGCAGACACCACACGCAAAAGGCTCGCCGTCCATCCACATAAGTGTATAATGTATAAAACAGTTCACGGTGGTACTTTTCCCTACATGCACCAACAAAAAGGTTATCAAAATGACATTCTGGTTGAAGCCTTTCAGTGCAATGAGGAACACGACAATGGAACTTCATGACTTCAGCAAGAACTGACGCTCGGGGGGGGGGGGGGGGGGGGGTTGTGAAAGCTTAAGCTGATGAACAGGATAAGCAGCGTTCCTCACTCTCCAAGGCGGACGGCAAAAAGTGAGCCAGCCTAGCAATTTCAGCTGGATGAGTCTGCTCGCACAGTTTACAAAAGCACAATGCGAGACGCACCTTTGTCACAAATCAGGCCACGCCCCCATGTGTGCGTGCCAGCTTCCGCTGCAGCCCGACGGACAGGTAGGGAGGAGCGAGCGGCCAAGACTTGCCTGGAAGCCTACGAAGGAGATCTGCATGGAGAGGATGGTGCCCAGGCAGTAGACTGTGCAGTAGGCCACGTAGATGCGGTGAGAGAAGCGCCCGGTGAGCATCAGCACCAGCACGTGAAGGGGGATGAGGTTGATCAGGAACACGTAGCCTCCCCACGAGGACACCTGGGAAAGGCGGGACACCATTTAACACACGGGGGTTAGCAGCAACGACCTTCAGCAGAAACTCACGAGAGCGAATGATGCACCCTAATATTTTTCTCCATGGCCGATATTTCACAGAATCAAGGGGGGAAAGTTTTGGATAAGACCCGATTCCCACGTGGCACTTGTTTTCTTGTACGACGTCCACATACGCCGAGAAATAATTTTGCATGCGTGTGGGGATTTCCTTCTGTGCGCGTTCTGATACTAGCCCCAGCACGCAGAGAGCAGCTCGCCGCTCACCATGTAGAAGTACGCCAGAGCGCACATGGACGACCAGTAGATGGAGCCAGTCTTCACTGCCTTGATCCACATGTAATAGGTGAGCAGCATGCAGAAAATGGCGATGCCTGCACGGGGAAGATGGCGAGAGAACCGGAGTGAGATCCAGTGCAAGCCAGGACTCTCAAGGGACTGAAGAGCATTGTTCTTGGGGGCGGGGGGTGTTTGGAGAGAGCTGCACACACCTTCGTTATCGTAGGAGCCGGCCACAGAACGTGAAATGTAACCAGGAACTACGGCGATCATGGCTGCTGCTAGAAGCCCCGCCCCTGCATCCTGGTCAGAGGAGGACACGCCCAATCTCGGTTAGATAAATGGTGGCCAACAGAACAACTGGATGGGAACTAACACCTGATCCAGTCTTTCACGCTTCCTGGGCATCTCATTAACCTTGGAAAGGTCTGATTGACTTGGCAGTACAAGTTTGTACTAATTTGTACTTGCACTGTTTGGAAGCAATTATTAATATATGTAATTAGATTACGAAGTATTATGCTCAAAAAGATACAACAGAACTTCATTCCCCTAATAGCTAAGAACATTGTGCAGGAGGCCTATGTAAGAACAAGACTGAGTTAGCATTAGAGATGGTACAGAGTGCCCCCCCACCTCACCTTCAGCTCCTTTGTCAGGTGATATGTCACGATTGCGGTGAAGGAGGAGAACAGGGGCGCCAGGAACACGCAGACATTCCGGATGTCAATGGTGATGTGGAAGAAGTGCAAGACGTGGTAGAGTGCTGCAGAGGTGATCATCAGACCTAGGGGGCAGCAGAGAGTCAATCGCCGCTACACACTGCATTCATAGGCACAGCCTTGTGGGGCAGGAGGCTTTCCCACCACAGATATTCTACATATACTGTAACAGCCACAGAGGTTTTACGGCAGCAGTTTTAAAATCAGTCATTTTGAGAAGAGTCAGGTTCACGACACGGCTTGCTACACTCCTGATGACGTCGCGCAGAACATTCCTAGGCAGATGCATATACAGCAGCAGCCTCCATATCCTTGCCTGAATTTACAGCGACACAGCATCCTTACCTGGGTAAATCGTACCACCAATGATCCTCCCCAGAGGGTACCAAGCTCGATCGTCAAACCAGTTGTGAAACTTGTAGAAACCCTCTTCTGCCAAGAAACGAGTGGTACGGTAGTTGAAGTACCTAAACAATAATAAGATCACAAAAGATGCTTTAGACCTCCTTCAGCAGTACTGCCACAGCCCTACTTTCATACGGAGGACCCGAATCACAAAACTAGATTTCAAGGTTAGCGAGATTAGCCCTGACTACCTTAAAACCGGCCGGTTAACTGGGGCACATTTAAGTTTGACAGGTTATCTAGCCAACCAACAAATCTTCAGGTGCAGGAGACCAAACAGAACGACTTACGGGTCAAACTCATGGATAACACTTTCAAATCTCAGCACAGAGAAGAGCCGTGTGGAGAATGCTGGGGGGGGAGGTGAAAAAAGAGCAACATGTTTACTGATTCTGAGATCCACCAAATGACATTGAGAGGACGGGGAGAAGCCCCAGCGACTCACAGAGAATGGCAGCCATAGAGAGGATGAGCAGCTTGAGCAGCGTGTCCTGCTTCTCGTAGGACAGCCGCAGGAACCCCAGCTTGGTCATCTTGACGAAGGGGTGGGAGGACCAGCCCTAGACACCTGGGGGCCATGGAAACAGAGCCAGCCACCTGACAATCAGATATCTCAACATCTAATGAGCATGCACAGAATCATTTTGCCATTCTTAGTTAAATATAGATGGTTAATAGGTTGACAGCAATGTATTTAAAAACAATATACGTAATCAATTCCTTCCAAGCTGTCATATACTTGAAATAATCTGCTGCAGCTCCATTTAGAGAACACTCTCTAAAGTAACCCAAATCATTTTAAAGGTCATAAGCAGGGCATCACCACCTTAAGGACCAGCCAACCTAGGTCTAGACCAGGGGTCTCCAACTCCTGTCCTGGAGAACTACTCTCCAGTAGGTTTTCTATCCTACCTGACTTCTGATGAGCCACACTTGGTCCTGGTATTTACCTGAGAACAGGTGCAGCTCATCAGACGTAAGGTAGGATAGAAAACCTACTGGAGAGTAGTTCTCCAGGACAGGAGTTGGAGATCCCTGGTCTAGACAAATCAGTGCCTAGACAACTAGACAGGGAGCCCTGTGGAACAGGGTACAAACCGACGTCAAACCACATTCCGACGCAGGAGAAAAATCAATTCACGTGCCAAGCAGAAAAATGTGTAGAAGAAAAATCAGCAGATACCCAATGCTTTGAAAAAGGGGTAAAACGTAAAATGTAAAAACTGCGATTCTTTCGGAGAGTGTAGCAACACTTACAGCAGTTTTCATTAATGAAAACACTTCTGATAAATACCACACGCATTTCCCCCTCTGTACGGATTGCTGGGGCTAGCTAGTTAGCACGGGGTTCATATAAAGCTAGCTGCTGTCTAGCTTTACGGATCTGTAATTAAAATGGTAACAACGGTATGCAGTTTCATCTGCAAAAAAAAATTCAGAATGTATTTTGGTGTTACAGCATAATAAAGAAAACATGACACAGGTTTGCAAGCTTTTTACCTGCTTTGACCAGCTAAACTCAGCCTCCAGAGGTCCAGCTACATCCACACTCCTCACACACTCCGGAGAAAGAGCCTGAAACCCGCCCGGCACTCTCATGCTTCACTCTTATTGGTTAACTTTTGATTATCAGGACGCTGGGCATTTTGTGATTGGTGCAGAATACACGTCAATCAGAGGTCACGAGTGTGTGCCAGCCGAGCAGCCCGTAGCTTCCAGTCGTGACGTGTCGCATTCAAGTTCAATGTTTGAAATACCGCGGAGCATTTACAACAGCGACCCCACACTTTGGGAGGATAGTTACAGATCCTTAAATTTTGTACACCGGGTCAGTCTAACTATTACGCGCACCTCCGACATTATCTGCATCTAGCAAAAACAAAAAAAAAAGACTTTTCAGATAATATACAGATGAATTTTAATGAAATGCATAATACATTTACAAAAAAATTCACAATAATTATCCGCAAACTTAGCACTGTATGTACTACTTACAATCATTAAATACCATTTTAGACACCCCATCTCCTCATGTCGAGGTGACATGTAATACACAAACATAAGACACGCGCGCAAACACACGCATACACACATTTTCTGTAACATTTACCACTGCTGTAAGCTTTTCAAAGTTATGGAAACAATACAGGCATCCCGTGGACTTTCTAAAAGGTATGTGCACTCTTCTCTTCAGAAATGCAACACAGAATTAAGTCAGTATGCCAACGTCAATCCGGTAGCTGGGACGACAGCTGAACCAGCCGCATCTGTAGTATAGCACAGGTTTTCTGCCCTCCAAGGAGGTGCTGCAGGGCTGAGTCCAGAAGCAGTAGTGTCAGAAGAGGACACAGCAGAAGGGATGCTGCCGTTTTCAGTAAACAACCATACTGGGTTAACAACCAGTATGGGGGAGAAAAAAAAAAAAATTTTTGCAGGGCAAAGCATAACAAAAACAAAGGGCATCATCAGAGGATATTGTACTCATGTCACTGAAAACAAATCTGCTTCTGCTTCTCCTTCAATACTTAGGCACATCCCAGACGGCTCAGCCCTTGACATAAAAAAAAAGCCAACTACAAACGACTCAAACGCAAGAAAGACTTGGAGTATTTCCCTATAAATGGGGCCAGTGTTACCACGTTCCGTATAAAAACAGGAAAATCTTCCCTTGTCTGGCAAATTCCTGTCAGCTCCCTGGCTGCCAATTTGTAGAATCGTCTAAAATGCGAAAGGGAAAAGGAAAAAGGATCCCTTTTCTTGTTTTGCAAGGTCCAACTGTATAATGAAAGGTCCACCGAGTTCAACAACGTCCTGAAAACACGGTGAAGTTTAACAGGCTGAACAAACAGGGCAGGAGGCAGATTGTGGTCAAATGATGGAGTAAGACCTACTGGACTTAAATTTCCAAACATCCATTAAAATACAAAGCTTGTGGTAATTTGATATTGAACACAAATTAAGCACCTGATAATATATGTATAAAAAAAATCTTAAAATCGTATCTGATATCTAGTTTTCAAACAGCCCATGATTCAGTATTACTGCAACAAGTGACTCACCATATCACAGATCAACAGTTTGCATGTTTCTTCTGATTTTAAACAGAATAACTTCCTAGACTTACAACTAATTATATCTAATCTATCTCACTCTTTACATTGTTACATTGTGATTTACAGATTCATTTAAAATACAGGAGAACACAGTGAACGTAATTGCAAAAGGCTAACTAAAGGGTGTTCGACCAGGTTTGTGACTGCAAACGTCTTAAAGAAAAACAATGGCACGTAACTTGTACAAAACAAAAGTTAAAAAATGTTCAACATGAAGGTTTGAAACTAATCAGTTCAGTCAATCCATTTTCCACATTAAAATTAAGCCTGATTTGAACAGCACTCACTACAGTACTGAAGTACTGAGTTCTTGAATCGTACTTAACAAAACCCCTTCATATGACCCAGCCCATAACAAACAAATGCAAAAAAAAAAAAAAAAAATCAAATCCACTTTGATAAAGTTTGATAAAGCCAGAATACTTTTTACATATTTTGTTTTCCTGCTCCCTCCGTGCCGTGAAGTGGTGTGTTCTGTCTCCCCCTGGTGGCACTCACTGAACTGGCAGGGAGCGCTGCCGGGCAGGCGAGGCATGAGGAGAGGGCAATCTGTCCGAGGAGGTAGAGGCTGTTAGGGTTGCCTGCAGGTGCACAGTCTTGTGGAACAGCTTGTTGCTGATGAGCACCACCAGGGAGAAGAGACGCAGCTGGAAATGGCTGGGGGGGGGGGGGGGGGGGGGG
>JAODKL010000037.1:63652-91769 GCA_026780765.1 Petrocephalus schoutedeni
CTGGGGAAGAGGTAACACAGATATGACAGTTTTGTTCGTCAGTACAACTGGAGAAAATTTGAAGAAAAAAAGAAAAAAAAAGGTTTTATATCCTGACCTGTGTAAGCTAGACCACAAGCTACATTGCTGCCCAGGATGGGCACCTGTTCCCTGGAGATCTGGCTCCAGCAAGCGTCATTCCCCACGAGGGCAATCACTGGGGTCTGAAGAAGAAGAGGGAAACAGTACCAGCGTTTCATCTGAAGCTGCTCTCCATGCTGAGCATCAGCAGAGAGATTTCTCATAACCAGGGTATGAAAAAATAAAAATAAAATACCTTGTGGCGAGCAAATGTGTCAAATTCCACCACGCTGAATCCCAGTGATCCATCTCCATAGATAATCCACACCTAAAGAAACTCACTTAGTCACCGTTTCTCATTAATACCTGTCATCGCATCATTGATAACGTATTACTCGATCCAAATCCTCTCGATAAATTCACATTTGTTACATTTTGTGAAAACAGCAGGAGAGTATAATGGCGGATTATTAAAATTCAGACTGCCATACCTCTGACTCAGGCCTACAGAGCTTCGCCCCGAGGGCAAAGCCTCCGGCAACCCCTAGAGTCCCAAACGCCCCTGTTGGGGTGGAAGAATGTTAACACTTTCAGTAGAAGGGCACGAGGTACAAAGAGACGAGGCTCAGTGCCCGATTGGCTCGGACCTGGGTCCAGCCAGCGAAGGGGGCCACGGGGCCTCAGAATGTAAGCAGCGCTGCCAACGAAGTCGCCGCCATCCGCCACAATGATGCTATCTTCCGCCATCAGGTCATCCACGCAGTGCAACACGCTCAGTGGGTTCAAGTGATGCTCCGTTTTCTCATCCGCCTTTGCTCTGTCGGGAGAGGATACTCGCTATCATAAGCTAGCAAAACAAGGAACCTACCTTTTCATCATGATGAATATCCCAGAGAATTATAAAAGCATCATAATGCATTTTCTGTGTAATTTACATTGTATGTATTTAGCAAACGCTTTTATCCAAAGCAACATGCAGTTAAGAAAGCAACCTCAGCCAGTCCCTGGAGCAATTGGGGATTAAGGGTCTTGGTTCAAGGGCCCAATAGTGCCATAACTCTGTATGCCACATTTACTTTTATTCTGAAATGGACAAAATACATTAAGCCAGCGAGAACCATCCTTGCTACTCTGCTAAACCTGGGAAACAGACCCCAGGTGGCCTGCATGGCCTAAATGTCTCATATCCATAATTAACTGCAATGTGTTAAATGCCATTCTAGCAAATGCTAACAGATATACCGGTTTGCTTTCTCTTTGGCCATGTCCCCTTCTTTCAGACTTCGTGGCCAGTCCTGGGGACATTTGTGACCCATGAGACCTTTAGAGAGACGCAACAGGAAGGACCCAGCATCCCCTGCAAGGAGAGACAGTAAGACAGACTGACGCATGTGAAAATATGACACCAGCAGAGTGATGGACAGATTGCAGACCAATCTGGCACAATGATAGAGTTAGATCATTTTCCCAGGCTCAGTTTCTCAGTTAAGGTCATACCCTGAATAGCAACAGTGGGCAACCAGAACATGTCAGAGTTCTTCAGCAATTGGGATTTATCTCTGTTGACGGCGATGATGTTGCTGCGCCGACTCAGAACCCGCCCGTAGCTCAACCTGAAGTCACACACGGTACCTGTTGCACCAATCACAACAGTTAGAAAATTCCAGAAACAGAGGACTGTCTTCCAGCTCTCCATTGTGCAAACAAAATAATGCAAAAGAGGAGGGATTTTGAACTTGAATCTACCCTGTTCTCAAAGATCTTAGAGAATGTAACTAGATTATCGACATCTCACCAGCCAGAATGACCAGGTCAGCTTCCTTCAGGGCATCCCGTCTGTTCTGCCGAATATGCAGAGGACTGTCCCTTCCCAGCATGCCTCGGGCCATGCCACCCAAGAAGCAGGGGATGCCCATAGACTCAAGGGCTGTTCTGCAGGAGGGATTTGGAACCGAGGTTTTAGAATTAGCGTCATTTCAAATAATCAAAAACAATAGGGTTCCATAAGCTACATGGACTGGAACCAAAATGAAATAACATGGATGAGACAGGATATTTAAATCAGCAATTACCAGCTCTATTCAGAACTCACGGTGGAGCAGACTGACAAAGACAAAAAGCAGTTCCTCCTGTCATTTAAATCGCTACACTAGTGAAAGGAGTATTTCATCTAAAGTTACAGCATACCCCACCCCACCCCCCATCCGCACAACTCGCACACCTGAGCTCGTTAACAGGGGTAGGGGGCAGTGTCACCTGGCTGCCCACCAGGATCACCGGTTTCTTGGCTCGGCTAACCAGCTCCACGCTCAGTTGCACCTCGAGAGATTAACACAGAGGAACTAGTTTCATATAACCAGTAGTACAATGAGCATCTGCAATTACTTTCAATTAACATAAGGGCACAAGTGCAAAATGACCCCCTTTAGAAGCTAATGTGACCTTATTCTAATAAAAAAAATCTATTATTTACAAGCAAAAATTTTAATACTATTAAGTTCTATTACTTAATATTCTATTAACAACTACAATACACACAAAGTCTTAGGACACTTGCTTAATTCAGAAAAATTTAGGAAATTTATTGGGATTTATAAAAAATAGTACTTTATTCATTTGTTTATAAAAAATATATATCACATTAGAAGCAACCAGGTAAGTAAAATATTCATTTCAAAAAGTAATACATTGAAACCCAAACTATAGCTTTAAAAGCTGTTCCAAGATAAAAGGTTCATTGACAAATAGCGCTTTTTAATTAGTGACACCTTTGAAATTACATAAAACACAAACATTTGTGTTTAGTATCCCTTTGGAAGCCAGTGACTACAATAACAATTAATAGCAAAACAAAACTTAATGAGTCAGGGAAAAACTTGACACTTAATAAAAAGAAAATATCTTCTGCATAGACATGTGCCGATACGTTAAACGTCGCTTTTTAGAGAATTAAGCAAGTGTCACAAGACTTTGTGGGCCCCGTATGTCTGAAAGGCTAATTATGTTAGGCACTATAAAAGCCCTCTGCTCTAAGAAGCAGATCTGAGAGTTTGCCTGCCAGAGACTATCCCCAGGGTAACAAACACGTGGCAGCTTTACCTGATCATTTGTGGCCAGTGGTATTTGTACAGGGAGTGGGGAGACATCCCTGTTTTCCCAGGCACCAGCAAACAGGTTTTTCAGGTGATTACGGAGATACCTGACAGATAACAGGAAAAGCCTTTGTCATGCTTCATCGCACCTCCATTCACAAAAAAATGTGCTTTCTCACTATTTAACATTTTTCAAGCGTCAGAAATAATCATTACATCACCGACATCCATAACAATACTAACTACACGTTTTACTGCAGTCTACTTCAAATATGGACATGCAAAGTGGATTTTTAACATGGATTTAAAAGCTGCAATATAACAACAAGTCCTTTATACCAGGCAATAATCTTTCCCATCAGCCCCTTGCCAGTGGTTTTGCCCACAAATTCCTTCTCCACCAGATGAAAGGAGTACAGTGTGTCAATGGGGAACTCCACAAACACCGGGCCTGAAAACAAACAGTTCAAATATTATTGGAATAATACTACGCCAATGAATAAAGGAGTGATTCTTCGAGGTAGGGATGAAATCCAGCTGGTGTAGTATAGACTGAACAGCTTTTTTGTTTTTTTGAATGGATGACTGTTGTGATAATACCTGGAGTGCCAGACTGCGCTACTGCGAGGGCCTTCCGTACCACAGGAACGATGTCCCGCACCGTTCGCACAGAGATACATAACTTGCAAAGGGGCTTGAAAAGGGACATCTGGTCGATGTCTTGCAAGGCACCCCTACCCTGGACATTTAGAGAAGCTAATTAAACCTTGAGTATCAAAATGATGATTGTGATGATGACTGTGGCTGAGAGTGGGATAAATAGCAGATGTGGAAGAAAACGGAGGTCAGAGCTCAGCACCGACCTGTAAAAGTGTGGCGGCCGCCCCCCCCATCAGGAGCAGGGGGGATTCGGCCATCTGTGCATTTTTCACCGCTGTGATGGTGTTCGTCAGACCCGGCCCAGCCGTGACAACGGCCACCCCGACGGTGCCTGAGCAGGAAGGTCCAAAGGTGCACACAAGACTGATAACACATCAGCAGCAATTACTGTACTTAACAGCCTCTTAAGCTGTATAATCTGGAACAAACTTGATTCTTCCACATTTCCCCATTATTAAGCTACCAATAAAGATACATTCTCTTATCCAGGTAATTTATGGAGAAAAAGGCATGGCCAAGAGTATTTTACCGGAGAGCCTTGCGACGGCATCGGCCGCAAAAACGGCAGTGGCTTCATGTCTGGTGTCCACGATACGGATACCGAGCTTCTCGCAGGCCACCAGGATGGGCGAGATGTGACCCCCGACCAGGGTGAAGACGAAGCGGACCCCGTGAGCCCGCAGCACCTCCGCCACACTCTCCCCACCATGCCGAGAGCTCTTGGTCTCAGTCTGCAACCATTGACGACAAAAGCAGTTACACATACAAACATGGCTTAAGTGTCATTTCCACCACCGGCCAGAATCTGGGTACTAAAATGCGTAGATTATTTTAAATAGCCACCAATCAGTACTGAGTGTACAAGTCCCCCTTAAACAAGACATGCAGCTTTGCATATTATTGCATATTAGATCATACAGTCTGTCGTGCAAAGACACTTAGTTTTCATCCATTAGTCACGCAATAAAACCAGAAATCGCCTAAGGTACATTTAGTCATTTCTAAAGAGTAATAATGGAGACCTCACATGTGCAACTGCAGATTACCATCACTGTTACCCACCTTGTGAAGGAACTGGTAAAACAGTCCAAGTTTGTAAGCTGCAATCGCTAACACGGTAAGGAGGACAACAACAGTCCAGCCCAACGCCGAGCAAACGTGACTGAGCAAGTCCATGTCTTGGTGAAATATAATTACAAAAACAGATCGTCAAGAAAAACCGTTTTTGCCCGCCGCTGCCCGCTCGCAATCAGGGCACCTACAGGACCCGGACTGGGGATGTGAACAACAACCGCCAACGAACCGAGTTAATCATTTGTAGCCACCTACAAAATAAATAATTGATACATCAGAGAACATTCAGAGGCTATATCTATCGCTTATATATATTCCCGGCGCATCGGATCGCGACCCGGCCGCCCGCACATTCGGCTCTTTAAACACACTTGTTATTTTAACTGCCTTTTCAGGTACCGCCGCTGTCACCGACCGGCCGGGAAATTACCCACGAAACGGGCTACTGCAAAAAAAAAAGTGCCGACCGTAACAGTGTTTCAACTCGATACTACCCTGTAGTTTGTACGTAGTCGTAAAACCGTACAAAATCCCCGTAACATAATCCGGCGTTACCTGGGTTACGTAGAATACGTCCACTATTAGATGTTCGTGAATCGCATTGAAATTCCCTGATCAACGTGACAAAGGATCTGACCAATGGGAAGCGATATGCAAATCGGTAGCGGTGCGGACGTTGTACCGTTCAGTAGCGCGGAGGAGAGCGCCAAGCCGGAAGGCGAAGCTGTGCATTTAGCGGTCTAGCGTTAGTTCCTTACCCTCACGTATATGGTGAAGAGCTTGAGATAGTGACTGGAAGAAGGAAACGGCGGTTGCAAGGGGCAGACATTAGTTTCTTTCGCAGGGTGTGCTCAGCTTACGCTTAGGATGAGCAGCTCTAAATAAGAGCAGCGAGCCGGTTGGGGTGGTTTGGTTGAGATTACTGTCTTTGGAGGTCTTAAGAACATGTTCATCTGGGAGGACACCATGGGACCACCTGGAATGTCCCGGAATCTGAGCCTTTTATATATGTGCCTTAATCATACTGTCATGTTCAGGAAAGAGCTATAGCCGATTAACAGAATGAGACTAAGCTTTGTCTTTTAGGCAATGAAATATGCTCCAGAAAATATGCTCTTTAGCTAATCAATTTCACACGGCATAGTCAGTGATGACTGGAGCACTGCCCATTGCCGCCATGTAGGAAGATTAGGTTAGTAAAAAAAAAAAAACGGATATTACATTGAAAATAAACGACTATAAAATAAAAATACAGCCAAAAAAAGTGAAATGCTTTATGTCATACAACAAAAGAAATGGAACGGCGACTGATGGAAATTGTATTAGTAAAAGTATTAGTGAAGAACTAAATATTTTTAGTTTGTGTATTGAGTTTTAGGTAAAAACTGAAGGTGTAAGCTATGGGGCCATAGCTAGTAGATAAAGCCATTATAGGGTAAACAATTAATATTTAAAATATTGGGGATTACACTGCCATGCTGGATTCCAATCTCCCCATCAAACAGACCTAAAACCTTAGGAATAATATCACTATGTACAATATTTTTGGTCAATAACTGATGTCTTGGCAGGGCATAGAGCAAGAAAGAACCACTGTGTGAATTACAAACACCATTTCAAATAAAACTCAAAAGGACAGGAAACCAAAGGGACCACAAGGGGTTAAAACAAGAGTAGGTTGGCTAGGCGTAGAAAAACAAGGGCTGAGACGGCGCAGAAGGACAACCACGCCCACACAGAGGCTGGCAGGTAACAATTACCAACAAAGAAAAGAACAAAGGCAGGCACATATAGACACAGGTAACAAGGACAAAAGAAGAAATAGGTGTGGGCCATTGACGATAAGGCCTAGAAATAACAAGACACAGGTGAGGGTCATAATTACACTACGAATGGAATGGGCAGCGACACCCGCAGGCCAGCAAGGGAAACAACAAACAGGACAGGGCAGGGACCGATCATGACAGACTGGGTGATCCGGAATTTTAAAGGACTGGAGTGGCAACCGTACCAAGTATCTCCCTGAGGAGCTGGCTGGGGAAAGGCAGGTCCAGGCATCCCTGGTCCAAATGCTGCTCCTGTGACCCGGCCCCATATAAGCAGCAGAATGGATGGGTGGATGGGTGGATGTTGGGCACATGGCAATTTTCTTTTTGAGTTTCGGAGGCCAAATTTGAAAACTCATTAAAAATTGTTACTCTTTTGGTTAAGCCGCAGTTAACCATAAATAGTATTACAATATTTTAGGGATAGTATTTCCTGATATTTTAGTGCATTTTTAATGGTTTTATTTTTAGTGGAACACTTATTGGATTACTGATTAGAGTAATTGCAGCTGCAAGGGTAAAATGATTTCATTTATAGACCTAAATAAGTAACCATTATTCAAACAATAAAAAACAAGGTAATATATTGTAAAATACTGCATTATTAATCACAAGTTTGATTTAGAAGACAACTGAAAGGCTGACTGTTCAACCTAATGGGGCCAAAACGTAATTAGGTCAGTCCATTCTGATGGTGAGCTTTGATAAATGGCACATTAGAAAATAATACCTGCTTTTTATTAGATATTATAAAACAGTGAAAGCATATGCTTTTATACTAACAAGGATGCATTGGTGCTCAGTTAAAAGACCATGCATATGTAGTACCTTAGATGACAGTTTATTCAATGGAACCGTGTGACAGAGATTTGATTGCCAAGTTGACTTTTATTACATAATTTTTCATTCTTAGGCACAGACATTGGGGGTGTGGAGGCAGCCGGAACAAATGGGAAGCCTCTGTCTTCACAGGAGGGACCCCACATATGATCACGTGGTAATCAGATCCTTGGCATGGTGGGAAGCACTCTGCTCCATGTTACTGGTGGCACAAAAACAAAATACACAAATATTAGAAATTTATGGGCCAACTTAGCATGCATAACCTGTTCTCTCCCCCAACATCACATTAAATAAATACTGTATATTTGTAGACAGCTGGTCAATTTCTATGCTGAAGTGTACAAATCAATGGAGCCCCAAGATACGAACTGCATCAAAAATGTATTTTAAGAAACAAAGTGAAGTGCTTGGGGGAAAAAAAGTGTATAAGGGTATGTTTGAGAATCATGAGTAAATGGATGGGGGGGATGTAACCCAGACGAGCAGGCAGAAGAAAAATAACAGGAAATAATAGAATAATTATAGCATGTAGACTTTGAAATGAGAGACACGTTTATTTACTGTTTAAAGGAGAGGACAAATGAAATGTTTTTTTACACTGGTCTTTGCCAGGTCAGGAGAGCAGGTACTCTCGATGTCATCGCCTTTCTTCTGCTCTTCAAACACAATGACCTGCAGTTTATGAACAGGAACGGAGGTCAGTGCAGCATTCGAAAGTCGCTTCAGCAGAAATGCGGCAGACACGGCAGCAATGCAGTCTAATGCAGCAGAGTGAAAATGAACAGGCCTGAGAATCCAGTGTGCATACTGCAGGAAGTGTACGACTATGCTAGCATATTACAACTTCGCTTCAAATATCATTTGAGCAATCGGCAAGAAAACATTCTCATTTTTTTGAGGAGTTCACTTTTGACGCTGGAAAAGAAATGATTCTGGTGAAATTATTATGCATTTATAAGAACCCGATTATAAGAACCCGAAAGATGGGTGGGCATGCCTGATTTTGTCCCGTCTTGAGCCAGGGTCCTGGGAGGTAAAGGGTTTGCTGGGGCCCAATGGACCAGTACCGTCCAAGGTTCTGCCCGTTCACAAAGACGACGCCTTTACTCCAGCCCTGGGGACCAAAGTCAGTTCAGCACAGTTGAAGATGACATCGCCCTCCTCAAGGATGCGCACTTCCGGAGTGGAACTCACCGGCAGTTTGATAAATGTGTCTAATGGGAGGCCGTCCACTACCAGGGTGCCCTGGAAAAACCCCGGGAAGCTAGTTTCCTGCTCCAGAGCTTTCCAGGACAGTGAGCTCAGCCTAAAATACAGAGAGATAATCAAGTTTGCAAATGCAAGCCACTAAGGTGCATTTAAAGAAATACAGCTGCAGGCAAAGTACGTGCTCAGAATAAAAAATGAACTCCGTTTGTCACGTACAACCTGAGTACAATATCTTTGGTGTCACAGTAAATTTAAATAAAACAAAATTACCAAAGCAACATAACAGTAACCAGATGCAATACAACAGGAGTGCATTGCATGACAAATTTGCCTAAAATTTGCCCAGTTTCCCATTATGATGAAATATGGAATTCGTTAAAACAAGAAAAATTTTGCATTATAATGTAATTTCTTGTTAAAAACAGGAATCTAAATTTTGTTCAAATCAGAAATGTTTCTCATTAAAACGTAATGGGCTTATGCTGTTGTAAGGAGAACAAGGTCAAAGCAAAGGAGGGCAAGCAAAACGTTAATGACTCATGTCGCCTTACATCATATCTGCACACAGTTTGCAAGTGCAGAAATACTATGGGTTTTACGTTAACATATTTGCTCAAATCTTTGTAGTCAATCTTTTGCATGCCTCCCATTCCAGCTTGAGAATGGTCTTCTATATCTGACAAGTAGCCACACAAAGTTTCATACAATTCAACAGCCGAATTCAGGGGTTACAGTCATTCAAATATATATATCGTAATAAATACAAGTATATATTACTGAATCTCTATAAATCGCTTTTCTCATTATAAGGAGAAACTGGGCAAATTTTATTTTTTGTCAAGGTGGAGGCAAAATGCTGCCGTACGTCTTTGTTCCACCTTTTCTTATTCAACTGAAGTGAGTTTATTTTTGCATATTGCACTTGCACCATAACGTTTCAAAGCGGTTTTACATAATCCCTGCCCAGTGCCCCCAGAGAGTAAGTCAGACTCAGAGTGGAGCCCTTCCTCCCTGGGCCAGCAGGAGAGGTCAGTGTTACACACAGCATACGATGACTGACCAGTACAAACGGCTTTAAATTTCTAAAAGAAAAGCCCCAGGGCTTCAGTGACAAAATAAAAAAATAAGGTGTTTTCAATCACCAATAGGTGACATAAAGGGCAATATAAAAAGGTCAACGTGTGTTATATTTATTTATATTATACGATGAAGACAGGCACACAGTAGGGGGTACAAACCTATTCACAAACTCAGGCTCCATTTCAAGGCTGGAAATGGTAAAATCCTTAAGTGGGGCGTGGTTCAGTTCGATACTACCAAGCAGGCCTAAGAGAAAACGCGAGAAAGCGATGTTTCAGTTGTGTTTCATACACCAATAAAATATGGCCCTGCTCATATCATTCAGCAGATCAGTGTTTCTCAAACCAGTCCTTGGGGGATCCCCAGACAAGCCATATTTTTGCTTAAAAATTAGCAAAACTGTGGACGGCCTGGGGGTCCCCGGGGCCCGTGCTGAGAAACACTGTGGTAAATGTCCTGCTTCGGCTCAGCTGTAACACTTACAGTGTATTTTACATGAAAATCAATCTGAGACGGTACAGGTACATGTAAATCTATTACATGTGATTTTGCCCTGCTGGAGTTCGGTATGAGAGTAATGGTGAGTGACAGGGTCACTGTACCTTTATGCTGCTTATCCAAGGCCTCACCATAGTTCACTCTTCCACAGTTTTCTACAAGCAAACTCAGTTTTTGTTTTCCCTTTAATAAAATAAGAAAAAACAATCCAGTGAAAAATATTGCTGTACTGAAATAATATGACTCTCTGGCCTGGTGATATTTCATCACGAAAAAGAAATGTGAGATGTTCTTCAAAGGAAATGCAAACCTTTATATGGAATGCAATCAGTAACATTCTAAAAAGACATTTGACATTTTTATAAGCTTCATAAATACAGTGATTTCCTTCTACCAACCCTGAAACCTCTATGTCTAACAGAACTGAATATTCAAGGCTCTGATTTACACTTCTTCAGTTCATTCATCAGTCCATCTATGCAGGGTCAGGGGGTCCGGAGACTTTCCCAGAAACAATGGGTGCAAAGCGGTGAATAACCCAGGATGGCGTGTTAACTCCCTCACAAGGGCAGTTGTTAAGTAACTGCCACAAACTCTAGTGTTTTCATGCTATGGGGAAAAAATAATTTACCTGCCCATCGCGTACTGATAGTTCCTGAGTCTTATAGTCAAGCACACCAATGAAGCATCTGTCCACAAACACCTAGAATCCACAAGTAAAGTTTTTTTGAATGGTATGATCCTGCATTTCATATACCAAATATTTTGTATAATGGCAATAGGTAATAATTTGTTACTGGTTAATTTTGAGTTAAGGAAGCTGGACAATGTTTACAATAACTGCATAATGAAGGGTAAGCATATTAGACAGCTGGATGTTTAATGAGGAAATTGAGATTTCGGAATAGAAAATAAGACTCCAGCGACTGAATCCACACCATTCTGCAGGAAAATCCAGTTCTTTCACTAGCAAACAACTCCATGACTCAAGATTCTCGGTTAGTCAAACTCACCAGGGCTCTGTCCCGCACGTTGTTCCTGGAGTTCAGCGTTCCTCCGCTGCTGATGCTGGTCTCGTACAGCGTGTATCCGTACGACTGTCCGTTTCCGTTGTTCACCGCCAGGTTCTCCATATTGACGGGGTTCTCCGACTGATTAGACTTAAGGGGGTAACAAAAGTAGCCAGACATATCAGTAGTCAACTAGGGCTGCAGGCAGTTAACGACTATAGCCTGAAACCCTCCCGGCAAACAAGCAGATATGTCATGTGTTTTTGTTAATTTCTCCACTCAAGATACAAGAGAAAAACAAGGTGTAACGACTGCCCTTTCTTGCCTTTATTAACTGCAGGGCCTCCCACAGTGGCAGACACTGACTAACAACAACCTTCTCATATGCTTTTTTTGGATTCTCAGGAGGCATCTCAGGTAGCTCCTCACCTACAAAAAAAAAAACCCAAGAGGCCGGAGGTGACGATTAAAAGGGCAGAGAAATATTATCAAACTGAAAGGTTTACCTCAGCATAACAAAGACTGATAACTATCCCAAACCTCTAACACATACCAATTCGGGCCCCAATGCTTTAAACTTACTGTGGTATCCGGCGAATAGTTCTCTCAGAAGGCGGTACTTTGTAGTGTAATCCCCAGATTCAGTCAGAGGTGCATCATAATCTGTAAGAGAAGCAACTCTTTCAGAGTAGCAAATGTTTAAAAAAGGCATTGAGCTGAGTTCCTTCCTTGATCTTCTGTACTCCTCACTACAACAGAAGGAGTACCTTATCTCGAGGACACACAGTAAGAGAACACTAGGATTTAGGGTACACAGGAGATAAGCAACATGAATGCAACCAGACCATCAGTCACTTTTATATTTTCAGAAAGAGTTGACAATCTACATTACATTAACCCTAGTAAAGTGGGATCCAGGAGATACACGTACCATAGCTGCCAACCTGCGGCTTGTATGTCCCCAAATCTGTAGCTCCATTCATGAACCCGAAGCTGGTTCCACCATGAAACATGTAAAGGTTGATGGACATGCCCCGGTTCAAAATCTCCGTTACCACAGAAACCATTTCTGAGATGATGGAAATAAACAAAAGGAACCCCAAAAATCAGCAGTCACAAGCAAATGGTTACAAAGGGTGCTGCAGGGAAATGTCACACTGTGGCTGTGATGCGGAATGGAAAGAGCCTTACCCTCGGCTTTAAAGGTGTGATGGGGCTCTCCCCAGACGTCGAACCACCCAGTCCAATACTCCATCACCAGTTTTGGCTTTTCAGGCTGTGAAAGCATGAAGGAAAAGTAACACTATGACCCCTTGGGATTAGACTGCCAGCATCACCAAAGAGTCTGTCTCCTACAGCTCACAGCCTCTAATGTCAATATCAGCCTCAGAGCCCTGTCACTATCACAGCTAGATCTATACGAGAAATCTGATTTTTTTTATTTTCTACCCTTCAGATGTGATGCTAAGGGTTTTTTTCTTATGCACCATTGGTTGCTCAACAATGAGCTGTATAAAACAAAAAAAATTCCATGAATTCTTAACCCCGTCTTACATACATGGAATATTTCTCGGTACATTTGGTCTTGCTCACAATACAACGGACAAGGTGGTCTGTTAGATACAGGTGTCCAGATCATGTTAACAATAATGTCAAAGGAAGCGGTCAAAAAGACAAATGGCTCAACCTTACCTCCATTTTATCCAAATGCTTTCGAACTTCAGGTGTCATTTTTTGAAAATTGATGGTCTTCAGGGCTTTGGTGATAGAAGAACAAATAATGCAGTCATTTTGTGTTGAATGTATATTTAGTTTGAACAGCACTGGAAATGCACAGTAAAATGCAGGGGGCATACAAATACGTTTAGTGACAGTATAATACCTCCATTTAGGCCACCACACTTGAATCCATCGTGGCTGTCCGATGTTAACAGAAGCTCACAGATTCCCCTGGACAGCATAGCCTATAAGGAAGGGAGATCCAGGGGAGTGGACAATCATCCGATGAAGAAAAGTGATACACTCAGATCGCACTGGTAAATTTACAGCGTTCATCACTTTGTAAAGCTCACAAAGGAGGAATCAAGATAGGCTTGACGTAAAGTTACTGTTACATAGCTCAGAGATAACCGCTACTCTGGTCTGAGCATTTTATAACCAGAGTAGCTGCATTATATAAAAATGAATACCACCATTCTCATCTGCAATCTCCAAGTGTAAGAATCATAAACAGAAAGACAGTAGATGTTCTCCACGATAGCTATTAAGTATCGCTGAAAGGGTACACACCTCTTTTATGAATGGCAAGCACTGGTCATCTTTAGCATATGAGCCATACTCATTCTCAACTTGAAGGGCAATGACGGGGCCGCCCTTGTCAAACTGCAAGAGAACAGAGACAAACCGTAACCGGCCGTGCCATCAATGAAACCTACAACCCTTAACTTCCATAAGATCTGATTTGTGATCTCGTTTCTTTTTCATTTAAAGAAAGAAGAATGAAAAGGATCTTGTTGGCATGCAGTACCTTTCAATTAGATGAGGCAAGCAGCCTCTAGTGGGCCGTGGATGTATTTCAAGTAAGGGCGGCTCGGCCCGTAATGGGCCGCTTCAGGAACCCGACCAATAATTACCGTGGAGACCTTCCATCGGTCGGCGAAAATTACCGAGAGGAATCCCTAACCCCGATCGGCAAAAGTTTTAGATGAGTCTTTGAATTGGTTAACAGCCCGACCATGTGCTTGGTAAGGCTGAGAATCCCTGATGTAGACAGCAATGCTGTATAATGGGTGAATTGGGGGAACTGTCTTCAAAATATCTACAGTCCTTAAAATGGCCCCTCAATTTCCTCAAATGTGTCTAAACAGGACGTGCGCTGTAAATCCTTATTTCAGTTTAACATACACGCACATAGGCCCATACACGTCAGGAACATAAACACAGAATGCAGAATGTGTGTCACCTGCAGGGGCACCACCCGAGGCATAAGTTCATCAAAGAATGAGTTGACTGCCTCTTTGAAGCCAGGGTAGGTTGTCCTCAACTTCATGTTTGGGTCACGCAGGAGCCAACTGGAAATTTAGTCAAAAGTTGATTAAGAAAATGCATCTGCATCAATTGGACTGACTGGTCTGAGGTTGCACTTTAACGCAAATCAAACTTGTCTACAAAATGAAAGAGCAGAATTTCAGAAGAAAGGGCTTTATTGCTGATGTTTCTGGGTCAATAAATGTTCTGTGCTTCAGCTGGAAAGGTTTTACAATGGCTCAGGAACTGGACTTTGTTTTGATATCGGTGAAATTAAAGTAGCAGAAGCAATTTTCATTGTAGTTACAACGTGTTTATGAAGCTTGCCTTGAGGGAGACTGATACTATACACATACAAAGCCCACGCTGTTCAAACTATAGAAAAACATCCAGACAAATTAAGGATGAAACCTCTCACCTGGGTAAGCCCCCAAGCTCCCACTCGGAGCAGATGTAGGGTCCTGGACGGAGAATCACCCAGAGCCCCACCTGAGCTGCTTCTCTGATGTATGCCCTGAGATACCGACATGACAACATCAAACCGATGGTGCAATTACCCCCGTGACAAATCTCGCCAAATATCCCATTTCTTTTGGGTCAGAGCCACAGCTGTCGTGTTGTCATGTTTTTCCGAACAAAACAGAGAAAATTAAAGTAGTTGGATGGTAAGTGCACTACAAGGCCCACGGATAATCTCCTGAAACATAGGCCATGCCTCTTGTGTTTTGTGTGACGAGTGCTAGTGCAGACACTCCTCATTTAACGACCGAGTTCCGTTCCTATGACTAGGTCGTTAAGCTAATTGGTCAAGAAGTGAGTAGCCACCTGTTACCGATATTTCAAGCATACTGTACTGGTAGTGGATTTCTGTCAATCGTCTTTAGATATTGTTGTAATGTCACCTTTGCACCATTTACAACATGTTAAAGTATATTTATAAATGTTTATACTGTAGTGTACTGTATGCTGTAAGAAACAGAAGACTGGAAATCAGCATCACTCAGCTTTGCATGCTGTAAGTACAGGTAACCGCTAGTGTAGAGAATACTGATCGACTGCAGGAACGAGCCCGAGACAGAGATGACGCGAGAGGAGATGCTGGCAGCTAAGTCACCGCGTTCCCATGACCAGAGTTCTCCTACAGCATACAATACCGACTGGTGGAACAGCCGGTCATAAGTCCGCGCGGTCGTTAAACAGGTAGGTGGTTAAATGAGGAGCATCTATAGTACATTAACCGTGCTCGTTGAGGAATAATCCACAGGCTGCTGCTAAGAGAAATATCATATTTTCCTCAGGGCAACAAAATCAGGCCATTGTTCCTCCAAAGCTGATTTATGAGCAAAACCCTGGCTCAGAAGGTTAGGATGCTGTTCCTGTGATCAGAAAGCTACTGGGGTCAAATCGCAAGGTTGGCACAGCAATTTTATTACTGGGTCCCCGAGCAAGGCCCTTTAGCCAAAATTGGGACTGTCTCAAAAATGTGCATCACTTTGGATAAACACACCTGCAAAGTAAGTATTTGATAGCATTGATTACTCCAAGTTATATTTCCTGCGACAGTGATCAGAAAGGAGAGAAAAATCCTTGAAGTGCTTAAGCTAAACACAATGCTGGGAGCAAAGGGGGAGACCGTGAAGACAATGGGGAGACTGTGCAGGCCAGGGGGAGACTGTGCAGAGATGGAGGCGAGTCACATCGTTCTGAGGTGCAGAGGTCTCACTCACTCAAGGTCTTGCTGTCCTTGGAAATCAAAAACTCCCCGCTTGGGCTCATGCAGATTCCACGGCACGTACCTGTTAAGAAATGCAGCAATGGTAGAGGCCGGGCCGAGGTAGCGCCAAAAGGCAGCTTCGCGTCGCGGCGGAGTACCGGGGTCGGTTCATATACACACGTGGTGAGGGTGTTGATGCCACAAGCCTTCATCTTCAGCAAGCGGTCCCGCCAGTAGGCCCTGGGGACGCGGAAGTAGTGTATGGACCCCCCGAGGATGCGGATTGGCTCTCCATTCAGCGTGAACTGGGATGAGTTGGCGGTCAGCCCCTGTTTCATGTTCTTCGCCATTCCCTCAGTGTAGTTACTGAATAACAAACATACAATCAGGAATACAGGGAGCTAAGCTAAGAGCGGTTACCATGGTCGTTAAGAACATTCTTTTGTTCTCATGCACCCGTTTTATGACACCTTCCATTGCCGAAGACCAGCTCCAAGACCAAGAACAAATATACAGAGGATGGAAAAAAATCCCCAGATGTTGTTCTTACTCCGCCCAAAATATTGAGGACACATCTGGTGTATTCTCACCAATCGAGAACAATCCCATGATTCATTGTGGCCCAACTTCTTGAAAGGCAAGGTAGCAAGGCTTTGCCAAGACCACAAGTTGGATGTTGGATTTGTATTTAGATTCACCCGTGGACTCATAAAGCAAGGCAGCCAGTTCAGAGTCCTTCTGCTGTACATGTGAGCTTGAAGTCTCTATGGCAGGATTCAGATGGTTCACCCCTGTCTCATGCCAAGCATAAACACCAGGGTTTAAAAAGCATGTGACAGTCCATAAATTAGTATGCGAACTGACAATACCCATCAGATATATGGGTGTACAGTATATGGAACTCAGGCACTTGTGTCGACTTTATTTAGGTTATATCACAAATGGATGCATCAAACCTGGTCGGATAATTATGGAAATACTAGTGGAAGACCCGCTGGCATTGCATTTCTTATCCGGCGGCCCGACTCTTTGCGTTTGTTTCGCCGGGATATGTGTATATTACGCCCGGGATAAACGGTAATAATAAGTTATAGCTAGTGCAAAGGAAGGATAATTTAACCATAATATTTCCATCGCCTGTTATTTCGAGAATGCTTTTAGGAATACAACATTGAAACTGCACCGTAAAAAAGACCAGGTTCTGATCAGCGACGTGTCCCGAGTACGGATTTTTTTTTTCGGATAATTTTAAGTTTTTGCTTATTTTCTATTAACATTCTATCAATGTTCGTTTTGCTTACATTAAGAGACACGTCCAATAAAGTCGTATTAAATCTCGCTGATATGACGTATTATAGAAGTACAAAAAACTTTTCTTTTAAAGCAGGAGGTTTTTTTTGCAAGTTGAACTCACCCCGCAGGCCACTTTGAAGCATCCGAAATAACAGCGCTTTCTGCTTCGGTTAGGGACAGGACAGGACGGCAAAATCTAGAAAGAAAATCTGAATGGCGGTGCACAATGTGAAAGAGCTAGGGCGAGCGCAGCATCAGGTTGGATCGGAATAGCACATATACTTCATGCATTTGCTGAGCAGCAGATTAACACGGATACTCTACGGGCACTTCGCCTTTCCTGCACCGATTTGCAGGCGTACATTAATGGTTACACTATTCATTCGCAATGCGCCGTATCCTGCAATAATCTTTAACCTCGCTTTACGTTTTTATTCCGCCCAGTTCCTGTTTATCTCCACCCAGACTGGCTAAGCAGGAACCATACGCGTAGAAGAACTACGTTTTGCTACGTTACTTCTTCAGCGGCGCTGGCTATTTCAGTTATTTTATAAACAACTATGGAAATAAGTAATTGTGTTGATATAGGAGTCTTTCATTAAAATACACTCAACAGCACTGACTGGATTAAAACGTAGAATTGGCTTTTACAGATTTGAAATCCTGGAATGTGGTCCTGGAATTAGGTAGCTATACGGTAAAACGCAAAATTGGTGCTCACCCCTAGAGTTAAAATATTCCAAAGTCCACCTATAGATGGTGCTGTAAAATCAAAAGGTATTTAGAAAAGCGTGAATGGTGCGTGTGTGCTGAATCAACACTTACCGTGTACCAATAATAAGGGCGCAGTTTTCCCCCCAAATGTGTTAACAGTAACAAGGGAAACTATTTGTTGTGTTTTCATTGTTCTGTTTTCTACAGTTTATGAGTGTCTATAACTTATGATATTTCTCAGTTTCAGTTGGCATGCAGCTTTCAAATGATCTTTACCTTTTTCATCATTTGCTAATTTCCTTATTTTACAATTCACTTACAAGTATGCATCCACATTTAATACTTACATTACCTGTGTCTAACTTTAAGTTAAGGTTGCTGTAGGAAAATTGTCTGTCACTGTCCATGTGTGGTAGCATTAATTATGTAATACACTGCTTACATACCTCTGAACCCCTGAATAAGGATTGGGTGGCCAGCTGCATGAAGTATCCCACTCATTAAGTATTGGATTGGCTGGTGCTTTTTATGTTACATCTTCAAGGGCTGACCAATCGTATTTTATGTTTGCGTTACATTTACAGCAAAACATCACAAGGAAGGATGAGTACAGCTTCTCATTAACCGTCTGCTGCTACAGTTTATCAGAAATCAATCCCTACAATTTGAGTTAGTTTAACAGGTGTTGCTCTGTTTGTCATTTTTGGAGCAAGCTGAATTATATGGACTAAACCCATGTTTCACAAACTACAGGCCCAACCAATACTGAGGTTGCTAGCTTAGTCGTGGTAGCGCAACAAGACAGGAGGCTTTAATGGCGTTTTGCTGATACCTGGTCCTGTTTCACACATTATGCATATGTTTCGCATTTTGTTCACTTTACAGGAACTTCTACAGCAGTGAAACAGCCTCTGTAACCAATTGATCCAAATAAAAAATTAAATCAAAAGTATAGCATTGACATTACCAGTTAATACTGGTCATGGTTAGTTTAAGCTCATAATGTGGTGCAAAGGTTTTCACATTCTAGATATCTATAGATCAGATATCTGATGTAGTTAAATGCGTCATGTAACACTCCTCCATATATGAAAAGTGAGGTCTGCATTTGAGGCAGACAGAACAAAGATTCTTGACTAGATTCTGCAGGGATGGATCGGGGCAGCATTGCATCTTCTCAGTCATGGGGGTTAAGGAGAGGCTTCAGTCCTCGTCATTTTCGTTCAAATCATTTACTGGCAGAAGTACAGTGGGTTAAAATGCAAGAAAGCTATCCCTTACTGCTATTACACGCTCCTCACCCGGGGCATTAAAACTGAAAGAGGGGGTCGAGTTTCACAGCATATCAGATTTTATTAGAGTGTTGACTGTCCCACCTCGCATCATTTTTTTTTACTGTTTGTCGGAAACATATTCGGTGAGATTACTAGCAAAGAACTGCTTGATTTAGCCAGATACGACTAGGACATAACACAGTTTAAAATAAGGAGCCAGAACTTGATTCAGTCAGGTTATTAAAGCTTTATCTTTGATATGTGACACTATGCACTTTTAGAAGAGCGAGATGATAAATAAAACTAGATGTTGTGTCTGTGCAGTGTGTATTAGCATTAATAAGAACCCTTCTTACCCGCCAAGGCAGATTATAATAGCAGACAGGGTAAGAGTGAGCGTAAATGCCACTGAGTCAGCCTGGGAAGAGGGCACTAAAACGGAACGCTTTCCAGATCACATTTACCCCACTGTGAGTTTTGTATACGTATTGTATACACAAGAAGGTGTGTCTGGACACAATAATTTCCACTTATTGACGTTTGTCTTTGACCCGAGGACGAACACAAAGCCACTAGGTGAAATTTATTCAATACCAGTTAGAATTACTTTGTGGTTGGGGGCAGGGGATCTGAGCTGAAAGGGTATAGAAGCTCTGTCACATTCAACATAAAATGTAACCTCCGTGTGAGGCCTGGGCTTCCTGAACTCAAGGGCCATTACGCTCCGGGTGAGATGCATGTTTTTAATTTGCTTGACCAGCTTTATAGAGCAAGCAGGTATGAATGATCGCCTTGCTACTGGTCTGATTGGTATTGATTGGTTTTGCAACCACTGTAAATAAAATTGGCCAAGAAAAAACAAAGAGCGTTAAATTTGTAGTTTGTTAAGTATAACACGTTTCTTGTCAGACTGGTCATTTCAAGATATTTAATGATTCTGGAGAAATCGATAGGATTGTGCATGTGCAAATTATAAAACTGACAGTTCATAATGTGCACGATATAAATATATTATTACTCCTAAACAAAGCCCGGCTGTGAGAAGTCCTGGCGTAGCCATGTTACATTGTTACATTTTTAAGCATTAACTGTTTCTGTGCCGTCTTTTGTGCGAATGTAACATTTTAAACTTCAACTGATTTAATAAAATGTCACAGTAGAGAAACACTCGCTTTGCAGACAGTCCGTGTAAATAAGGCGGTAGTAATTCGCTGGTCGCTTATTGCTGGCTGGGGAGACCTGTCAGTCTCCATGACCCTCCAGTTACTGGGGTGTATGGGCGGGAAGTTAGAGAAAAACTTCGGGAAGAAGTTCATTGGTGGCTGTGGGAGATCGCTGTGAGTAAGCCACGGATTCCTGCATACAGTAACCCAATATTAAACATCAAATCACTTAATTTGTTCCGTTTCTTTGATTCAAGCGATCGCACGCGTTGCAATACGCCCGCAATTAATGCGGGAAGTACGTATAGGGAAATAAATGACACCCTCGGACTGAAAAGAAGCGTGGCAGTTGAGAATAGGCGCTCTTCTGGTCGCGATCGCTTTTAATTTATGTAATCGCGCAGTGACACTTGACGCCTGGCATAACATCGTGGGCGGCGCGATCTGTGCTTCAGGGTTCCGGCTCTTCCGGAAAATATTAACCTCCTACCGCGTGAATCATCACACCAGATGCCCCACAACATTACCCCTCACAGTCTGCTTTTTCATTTACAACTCGCGACTTAAGTGACAGCTCCATGAGTGTCTTTACCTTTCATCGTGCTTCCAAGCGAGGACACGTCCTTCTCTGCCTGGCAGTCGCGGGGATAATCGTCTGGCACCTTTCCAGGTAAGTTTGAAGCCGGTACTGAACACCTACTCTCCATTGTCGGGTTAGTTCTTTCTTTAATAATGGTGACTGCTCTTCTGGCTCTGTAGTTGCTTTAGATGTGTGCATGCCGTACCCTGTTTTTATGGATCTTAATGTCATTTTGTTTTCATTGTAGCTTCTGCTCGAGGTTATACTCCGTTCCTATTTTTGCAGATACACTATACTGCTAAAAGTATTGGGACACCCCTCCAAATCATTGAATTCAGGTGTTCCAATCACTTCCATGGCCACAGGTGTATAAAATCAAGCACCTAGGCATGCAGACGGCGTCTACAAACATTTGTAAAAGAAAGGGTCGCTCTCAGGAGCTCAGTGGTTTCAAACATGGTACCATGACAGGAGTAGCGGAGACGTGTGTCCCCTGAAGTGACGAATCACGCTACTCTGACTGGCAATCCGCTGCACGAGTCTGGGTCTGGCAGTTGCCAGGAGAATGGTACTTGTCTGACTGCATTGTGCTAAGTGTAAAGTTTGGTGGAGGGGGGATTTTCAGGGGTTGGGCTTGAGCCCTTGGTTCCGGTGAAAGGAACTTCTTTCACTGCTTCGGCATACAGAGCCATTTTGGACAATTTCATGCTCCCAACTTTGTGGGAACAGTTTGGGGATGGCCCCTTCCTGTTCCAACATGACTGCACACCAGTGCACAAAGTAAGGTCTCTAAAGACATGGATGAGTTTGGTGTGGAGGGACTTGACTGGCCTTCACATAGCCCTGACCTCAACCCGATGGAACACCTTGGGATGAATTAGAGCAGAGACTGCAAGCCAGGCCTTCTCATCCAACATCATTGCCTGACCTCACAAGTGCTCCCCTGGAAGAATGGTCAAAAATTCCCATAAACGCACTCCTAAACCTTATGGAAAGCCTTCCCCGAAGAGTTGAAGCTGACATGCCTGCAAAGGGTGGGCCAACTCCATACTACAGCCTATGTATTATGAATGAGATGTCATTAAACTTCATGTGTGTGTAAAGGCAGGCGTCCCAATACTTTTGGCAATATAGTGTAAGCAGATATACTGCAGTTTTATAGGGCTCTCTAAAGTGCTTTGATAAAATGGGTAAATGTGTTGGAGTAGTTGTACTGTTTCAAGTCTACATGTAACTTATACAAAGTGTCCTGCTTATTCTCATTATAAATAACAACGCTTTCTCACTGATTGCTCACCATTGCAATTAAATTCAATAGAGAATCATTCATCCATTTCCTGTTTCGGGGGAGGTCTCCTGGTCAGTTTCCTTTTTTCAGAAGCCCCCAAAACGGGATGCCGCTGAGGAGAGCGGGCCTGGCCGCGAACTCCTCCCAGTTCACGCTGGAGGGACAACCGTTCCGTATCCTCGGGGGGTCCATGCACTACTTCCGTGTCCCCAGGGCCTACTGGAGTGACCGCATGCTGAAGATGAAGGCCTGCGGCATCAACACGCTCACCACGTAAGTCCGGGGCAGCCCACTGGCCCACTCAGCATCTGTCTTTTATGTTTTTCACTGCAGATATTGCAGGTGCCAGTGGACCGGCACCCCATCCTGGGTCATTGCTTGCCATGTGCCTGTTGATTCCAGGACCAGTCTTAGACTCCCATGACCCTGCATTGGAAATATTGCTATACAGTTTGGAAATAGCTATAGCTGGGGTGTATACAGTGATTCTGCCCTATCCATGAGTGGGACATTCCTAGACCTTCAGTGGATAAAATATTTAGGCGCACTGGTGCGAGTGACTTCTAAGATCGTTTAAGGAAATTGCCCGAAACCCTGGAAAGTGCACTGAGTCAGTGACTCACAATTGTCACAAGCGCTGTCACATTTGCATACACTTATATGCAAGTTGTGTTTCACGCTACAACTGGCTGCTTTGGAACCTGATAATCTCCCAGCATGCACCTCTGCAGCGATACAGAGATAAAAAGTTTTCTCAAAGTCGAGTGCGAAAAGAAATGACAACATATATATATATATATATATATATATATATATATTGTTTTTTTTTTTTTTTATCAAACGCGCCGGAACAGGAGAATGAAAATCTAAATGAGGAAGATGGTCAGAACCGCTGGTGAAGTGAAGGTGTACCGATTTGTTATTTAGCAAGGAAACTTCTGTATCCCTTGCAGGCTCTGTGCTTTTTGTGGTGGGAAAACCACATACACTCTATGAAGCGTGTTGCTGTAGTAAAACTCGAGGCATCTCCTTGGTATTTATGCTGTAGGGATGCATTTATTAGCGAATCAGACTTAATTACAGTACTTATTGTAACATGATCTTTGATAAAACATCGAAAGATTTCTAAAATATGAACATAATAAGTTTAATAACCGTTTTGTCTGTCATTCATAACCTTTACATTCCAGTGGCATGTATGTGAAATTGTATTATGATGCATTAACTTGAAATGCTTAAAAATCATAACTGACTGTGCTCCCAAATTTTTGTCTGTGCTCCTAAATTTTTTAACTTAGAGGCACAACTGCTCCTGGGGAAAAAAAGGTAGCGTAGAGCCCTATATATGGTAAAGTTGAATTGATAAATTACACACGATTAGGCATATCCGATGTTAAATACAGTAATAAAGCACACTGTACATTATACAGTACTGTATGGTACCGTACTGTCTCATGCTCTCAAATGAAAAGGATTCTGACATTTTGGCCTAATTCTTCCATTGCGATATTGTGTCTTAAGAATATCACGTATCAAGGGATAATGGAGCAATTAAAATTTTGCTTTTTGCACTCCCCAAAGGACGAAGGACCTATTAAAAAAACAAAAGCTACTGTTACACATTTTACAATAAAAATGTTGTATCATGTACCTGTACATAATCTGTAATGAGAAAGTTAATTGTTAAAAATTCTTAGCCTATTGTATGTAAGTAAGTAAAGTTTATTTATAAAGCACTTTTCACAGACATTTGTCACAAAGTGCTGCACAGAAAATGTAAATGATGCATATAAAAATTGTTAAAAATACAGGATATGACGTAAAAATAAAAAGATAATAAATAAATAAATAAAATAGACTACCAAAGGCCTGTGTAAAGAGGCGGGACTTAAGTTGGGCCTTAAACAATTCAAATGACTACACAGATCTCAGTGCTGGTGGAAGACTGTTCCAGAGTCTGGGGGCTACAGAAAAGAGCGCATAATCCCCTCGTGTCTTTAACCTAGTGCGCGAAATAGAAAGGAGGCCTTGATGGGTGGATCTCAAATCTCAACTAGTGGCATGATGATATACCCACTGGCTCCCTAGGCATGCTGGCTTTGCGGTTACTGGAGCCATGGTCACTGAAGCCGCGGATACAGGCTTCCACCTGTAGAGGGGTGTAAACACTGGCCCCAGCTGAAAACTGATTGGCCCCCAGAGTGCCCTTCCCCTGTTACATATTGATTCGAAAAATATTATTGGTTAATGGTAAGGTTGGCCCCTCTGTATGATCCTATGCCCTCCACTTAAAAAATGCTAGGATTGCTTCTGAATTATTGATTTGCCTTCTAGGTATGTGCCATGGAATCTGCATGAACCAGAAAGAGGTGCTTTCAACTTCAACTGGCAGCTGGAACTGGAGTGAGATTGACCTTGTTTTTTTTACTATTATTTTTTTTAAATAATCACTTTAATCATCATTTTATTGCTCTGAAACAGACATGCTGCCTCCTGTTTAATCACTGTTTATATATGAAGAGGATAACGCAGCAGCATTAAAATGTAAACTGACCTTCCTTACAAAGGAACACATCCTTCCTAGAAGAGATGCAATAATATTGTGCAAAACTAAAATCAAAACAAAGACTTAGAACTAGTTAAATCAGTCCACCAGCAAGTTTTTTTTTTCTGTAAATTGCCTGCTTTGGCTTGTCCAAAATCTCATTTAAAGGCCCAATAAGGGGTGTCTGCTGCTGGTGTGTTGAGTTGCAGGTCATTACGCCCAGTTTTTCTCCAGCTGGACAGTTTTCCTTCTAGACCGTAGCATTTTGCCTGCAGCAAGACGCGACCCATTTAATGAATTTCCTTAATAATTAGCTAGTATTTTTAGCTAGTATCTCAGCTGCCTGATGATTATTTTGCCAAGCAAATTGGTTGATCTTTTGATATGCCATTTTGGAGTTTGTTTATTTTGCCATGACGAGCACCTTGTTAGCAAAGTGTCCAAATAATGAAAAGTGTCCCATTGAGATGGCTGGTGTGATTTGCCGCCAGTGCCATAATGCCGTTGGTTTGACGTCTTCTTGTTGCTCTCTTAGGGAATTCATCAGACAAGCAGCTCAGGTGGGGCTCTGGGTGATTCTCCGTCCAGGACCCTACATCTGCTCCGAGTGGGATCTTGGGGGCTTACCCAGGTGAGACTTCTCATTGCACGCTAGTCTAGCCCCATTACGGGCAACATTTTAGGATCTCATGGTTTCACGTATCATTGCGTTAAAGATAGGTGTCACAGATTGGATCATGGTGGTATGTTATGCTTATAAAATGCCAGCGTAATTGAAATTTTATTAGTAAATATAATCATGAGCATAGTCGTTGATAACATGAATTTTCCAGCCAGCCAGCCTTAAGTTAAGCTACCAGTAATGTCAACCATGTATGATGATCATTGTCTGATTTTCATTTATTTGTTTGTTAGTTTGGCGATTTATTTAATAATTTATTTTGCTGTTAGATTTCGCGTTTAATTTCTGTTTTGTTTTCGCGGTTTATCGGTAGTTTTGGCTTGTGATGTGGTTTAAATTGCAGGTACCTATCTAACATTCAATGCAGCAAGACCATGAAGTGCGATATTTGTACTTGCATTGATTACTGAATGGGGAGATGACAGCCTGTAGGTATTAAGTTTCGCATCTTGAGCTTACAGCCACAACTGCATTTCTTTGGCATTAATGTTTTCCTCTTTAACCCTCAGATATAAAGGTAGTTTTCACCCAGGCCTGAATCATAACCCAAGCGACTGGTTGAGCCTCCAGTCTAACTCAACATTTGTGCCGTTTCCCTGTCTTTCCAGTTGGCTTCTGCGTGACGGGAACATGAAGTTACGAACCACCTATCCGGGCTTCTCGAAAGCAGTCAGCTCCTTCTTCGATGAAATCATCCCAAGAGTCGCCCCATTACAGGTGGAGATAGTACAGTATAATCGGCTAAGTTATTTTACGGTTGTGTAGTGCCATTGTTATGGAGGTTCTCTCTACAGCTACAGAAAATGTTTAGCTCATTCGTATTAGTCCTGGTATGCAATCATCAGAATTGCGCAACTGAGGGAATCAGAATGTGTTCAGGACGACGAGTTTCCTGCACACTCTTCTGTCCCTCAGTAATGATTTGCATGCTGCCCTGTTAACAAAAGACTCATTCAAGCCTTTGATCGTCCAGTTATTTTTCTGTTGATGGTCTTTGTTTTAGTACATGAACGGAGGCCCCATCATTGCATTTCAAGTGGAAAATGAATATGGATCCTATGCTAAAGATGGCAAATATATGTCCTTCATTAAAGAGGTCTGTTACTATTGTAGCATGTTTCAATACCATTATGTATTGTCCCGTTAATGGTGCATGTGATTTTGGTTTAACATAAGGAAATGCTGCACACTGTCCGCAAGACATGTCAGCCCAGTTGCTCATGAGGTTTCATGTATCTTTTGATGGGAAATACTTGTTAGTCATGGTCTCCATGGCACTCGCCTGATTTGCGGGACAGATCTCTGCTGTCCACTGACAGGCTCTGGTGTCCAGGGGAATCAAGGAGCTGCTGTTCACTTCGGACAACCGGAAGGGGCTGGATCACGGATCTGTGAATGGAGGTATTGTGCTGGCTGGTGTCCCCATGCATGTGACTAGTAGGGGTGGGAAATTTCCATCGCCGATTCACTCGCGATTCTATGGCGCATGCGCAGTAATCACCAAGGCTTCCGATGACGGGGCGAAACATTTGGCCGGACGCCATCTTTTCGGTACAATGCCGATTTTTACTTACGCCCACAATTTGGTAAACCGATTAATAGCACACCTAAAATATTAATGAGATGCGTGATGTGACGCCCAGAAGTTAGTAATCTGCATAAATTCGGCGTATCCTTATGTTTAAGTTCGGTTAACGCAGCACGCTACGTACAACTGCTTTGTCATGTGTTTGTGTTGCGGCGCTATTTTTTGCAGCTTAAATGATTTAATTAAATAATTAATTAATTTATTAAAATAAGGATATGCCGAATTTATACAGGTTACCAGGGGAGTTTCTAGCTATTGAAAAGACATTTTTAGGAAGATTGGTTAAAATATTCGGAGCTAAAATACTCGGGACTACAGTGATCTGCCTACAGTCCGAATGATCGGACCTGTTGACGCCCATGCAGATTAGTAATATTGTATACATACTATTAATCTGTTTACCAAATTGTGGACGTAAGTAAAAGTACGTATTGTACCAAAAAGCTGGTGTCCGGCCAAATGTTTCGCCCTTCATCTGAAGCCCTGGTGATTATTGCGCATGCGCCGTAGAATCGCGAGTGAATCGGCGACGCAAATTTCCCACCCCTAGTGAGTACTGCTCCTCCGTGACCCCCCCAGAGGGCGGTGGGTGGCCTCCATGCCTGAGTTGATCGGCCATGCGGGTTCTTGCTAGGTTCTTCTCCCTTTGAGATATGTGGTGCGTGTAATTGTGTATAATCTGATCAGTCGTGCTGATAGCCAGCCTTTGAGGAAGTGACCTGTGTCCCACTTCCATCGTCTGGGGTCTTTCTGCAGCATCTAAGTGCCACTCTGTTTTATCTTCTCTGCATGAAAAGCCCTGAAGACCTTAAACTTTCAGAAACTACGTCCTGAAGACATCCGCCACCTGGATTCTGTACAAGTAAGCCGAGCAATTCTTTATCCACCAGTACTTGT
>JAODKL010000037.1:91869-109411 GCA_026780765.1 Petrocephalus schoutedeni
ATGACATTCCTCTAAGACCAGGAATCATTCTCGTAGCCCTCCGTTGCACCTTTTCTAAGGCAGCAATGTCCTTCTTGTCTGTGTCTCATTCAGCACCACTGGGGTACAAACAAATTCAATGCTTGAATACAGGCAAGTGTCCCGTAAGGATTGGGAGTATTTCAGAAATGAGCCTCGGCACCCAGATGCCGGGAATTCCTTGAACTGGAGAGGGCAAAGCAAGGTCACACGTGGGCACGGAATGGCTAGCAATTAGCCACTAAACTACAAATCTCTGCCGTTAGTCGCAGTTTCCCCCTGGTGACCCACATCTTAGAATTTCAAACCCACTTGTCAGCTGGCGGGTGGCACATACTGCAGTTGTGCATTTTCTTCCTGAAGCCGTAAATAAATTGGCAGTAAGCAGGCTTCTGTGAGCGTTATAAGTATACTGGCCCTGCTAGTGTCTTTTTGGGCAGGGTGGTATGCTCTGTTCTTCCCTCTGTCTCTCACTCCCATTGACATGCACGCTTTCACTTTCACTTTATATTCACCTGCAGCCTCAGAAGCCCAAGCTGGTGATGGAATACTGGTCTGGTTGGTTTGATGCCTGGGGTGGTCTCCATCATGTCTATGACGCAGACGGTGAGCCCCGGAAGCTCAAGATGTTCACGGCCTTTGCTTCACCTTGCAATTAAACTGCTAGCAGCTCACTACTTTGATCACCATGCTCCTTCAGGCACTCGTCTGTTTACGCTTTCAGTGGCTTTTCACACAGAAAGGCAGTACTTCTGTATCATCTGTATGGAACACATGCTCTCCACCGATCTCATTTTTTACTCTGGGATTTTCCCAGTGGCACTTTGCCCCAATTCAAGAGTCAAAGTAAATTATCATCAGCAACGCTATGGGATGCCTCATCCTGCCAGGGCTTGTGCTAGCCATTACCGGGCCTTTGGAGAAAGAATTCAGAGGGGATTTGCCTGGAGAATCTACCCAAATGCTGCTTTAAGTGTCATCTGATTACTGGATTTTGCGGGGTTGTGCTAAATCATCCATTTTGAAAACATTATATTTTGTGCTTCAGCTCTGTGTTAAGTGCTTTAATTATTTCAAGTATAAATGAAGGGGATTGTGCAGACAATCTGCACATAATGCAATGTGATAAGCATCTGCAACCAATATTGCCAATGAGAATGTAAAGTACTGATATGAGTAAATTAGGATTTTACTGCCATAATATACCTATATCAGTGTTTCCCACCCTGATCCTCCGGGACCCCCAGACAGTCCTTGTTTTTGTTGCCTCCCAGTTCCCTACCAGTAGCTCCGAGGGTGCAGAAATACGGGCTGTCTGGGAGGCAGCAAAAACATGGACTGCCCGGGGGTCCCCAAGGGCCGGGTTGAGAAACGCTGACCTATATACTTATAATGTTCCATGTTGTTGCCAGTCTGATCTCCAAGAAGTGTACTGGTTCTGGTTCTGTCTGCTGTTTGCCATATCATCATTTGCATTTTATTTATTTAGTAGATACTTTTTATCCAAAGTGATTTATATTTTTGACAAGTGATAATCCCTGGAGCAGAGGTTAAGGGCCCTGCTCAGGGGCTCAACAGTGAAATCAATCAACAGCATCCTGACCTGCCAGACTAGTAACAATCCAGACCAGGATTTTGTTTCAACCAGCCATTTGTCTTGTGGTGTGACCCCTCTGCAAGGCGCTTAACATGAATTGCTTCAGTAGAATATACAGTAGTGTGAAGTTGTGGGTGTGACTGTCTTACGTTCCTCTTCTTTTTGGCAGAGATGATGCGGGTCGTCATGGAGATTCTGAACCAAGGCATGTCCATCAACCTGTACATGTTCCACGGTGGCACTAACTTTGGCTTCATGAGCGGGGCGCTGGGCAACCACCCTTACAAGCCGTTGGTCACTAGCTATGGTATGCAGTTTTTGTCGTCTATGTTTCATATGGAATTTTCCTGTAACTGCGTTGCAGCCCTGATTTGAATGTACCTTTCCAAATTGGATGCGGTGACTTGGTTGAGTGAATGTTTAGTTATATTCAATGGCCACTAGGCCGTGCTGTTACACCTTTTCAAAAATACACTTTGCGCAAAGCACTGTTCAAACAGGGGCAGAGAGGAAGAGTCCTGTGGATGTGCACATTTTTTGAAGTTAATCAGAATACTACTCATAACTGCTATTTATTCCAAGCATATAGTATTACTCTGACAGTTTTTCTCACTGTTTCTCTCTTTCTTTGGTAACTGCATGGAGGTGGCGTTGGCTGTAAATTGGTGGAGAACATAAACTGGAATCTTTTCCTTGATTGTCTTGCGTGGCTGCCACATGGCACTTTTAAGCCATCCTGAATTCACCATGGCAACTCCCCCTTTGCCAACCGAATGGCCCCGGACAGGGTACGGGGTCAAGTTAGGTCCATTTTCAGCCAGGACGTAGCAGTGCTGAGCCAGCAGCAGCACCAGGACCGAAGGACGAGGCCTATCACATTGCTCCTAATTGCTGCCCTGAAAGATGCTTTCCTTGCAGATTACGATGCGCCTCTTTCTGAAGCTGGGGACTACACTACAAAGTACCACCATCTGAGGACGCTCTTCCGGGGATTCCACTGTAAGCTTGCACGTGTTTGGCAATTACTTTTTCACAGCTACTGGTGCTGTTTGGCCATTCAACATGGGTCCTGAACTGCACTATGATGGGGAGGCTAGTTTCAGGTTTTGTCCTGATATGTGTATTGGTTCCAGTTTAGGTTTATTAAGATTAAGGGTATGTGAACATCCCCCATGTTAGTAGCAGGGTGAACCAGGTCACATTTTATTTGTAAATTGTGCATAAGATATATAAGTAATAGATATTTTGTGGTATGATTTAATAGAATTATCCATCTAGAAGTTATGAAACAGTGAGGACGTAAAGAGGCAATAATCAATTTTGAGTTTTATAAAACGTTTTATAAAACATTTTTAGAAGGAAATACCATTACACGTCTTAATATCTTATTCCTGCTAAATTTTTTAATTAGTGCAAAAAGACATTTGCAGTTGGTGTTTTATTAGAAGGGATTGTCCAGCATGGTAGTGATAGTGACAGTCTGGCATAGTCTGCACTTAGGTGTTTTCTTACGCCAGATCTTTAGGTTCAGGCCTAGAGCCCTGTGGCACTGATGGTGATGGGTTAACCGTAATAGCCTGAGACATAGGATCCACCCCAGTCTGGATGGACAGGGTTACTTAAGGGCTCAGAGTCACTCCCCAGAGTATGGGCTTGTTGATCTGAAGGTGTCCTCATGCTGCCCGAGCCAGAGCTGGCAGTCTCCCGCCACGGCTAAATCGTTAGCAGTCGCACGACACTGTTAGCTTGACGTGCTGCCAGTCGGACGCCTTTTAAATCTTCCCTGTGTAGGTTGCGAGGTAACCCACATATAAATGACTCAGTAGGCATTTTGAGACTGAAGTACTGGGGCATTTCGGCACTGCCGAGATGTGAGCGGTCCCTAAAAAAAGCTCGCTCTGTCCATCAGGTGTCGCGGCCTCCTCCACTCAGACACGTGTCATGGCGAGAGCAAGCGGGCAACTGGCTGGAGTGGTCCTGTGCTGTGACTAAGTGCATGTCTGTGTGACTAAGGAGCCATCTACGCTGTGTAGATATGGGGCGTGAGCCGTGTGTCACACTAGCATGCTAAAAGGCGTTAGCACAGAGACTCGTCAGACCCTTAAGTCTTAAAATTAAAAAAAAAAATCAACGATTGTTTTTAATACTCTTGTATTTTCATCATATGGGACAGTACCCTGCGGCCTAATACTGGGATTCCATCAGTTATTTAGTCAATACTACCATCGATCCCACTGTTGCTACTTGGTCCTTCGCCATTCATTTAAAATTTGACTCCGATATTTTAATGGTTTATTATGGCCGTGACAGCCTACAAATGTGTTTTCATATAGGATTATGTCATTGAGTCCTTTCCGTGTAATAAGGCTAAATCAACTTCCTGGGATCGCTCCATTATATTAATCCAGACTGGGGTCGTTAGTCGTGCACACTTGTGCTTATTAGTTTAACTAATTTGCATCAATCTAACGTGGATCCTTTGGTCCTGAAGACAAGCTCCAGTCAGGCATTCTTATCGGGCCTCTTAATTTAGGTGCGATTATCGGTTTGGTATTTAGTTCCTCTGCCCTATAGGCATATGAGAATCTGACAGGAAGTGTTCAAAGCCACGGCCCCAGTGCATCTATTCCTGCCAGACTGCACTGCTATCGATTACATGTCTTTTTAATGTCAGGCCTCACAAACGTCCTATTATTTCTGTTTCTGAATCTTTTGTGACTTCAGATATAACTCATAAGAGTCGATTGTATTTTTAAGGTGGGGGGATATAAGGGGGCTGTAATTCAGACCTTATCATTAGCCAGTGGCATGTTTTGAATCAGTGAGTGACAGGGGAAGGGCCAATCAGCTTTCAGGTGGGGTTTGTGTCCCTGAATACAGCCCTGTTACCCATGTGTGGTTAATTCCCCTTTCCATTTCATTCTGTTTTTTACCTTTTTTAGTTCAGTAAAATGTCGTCGTCTTGGCCTCCACACTGAATTAACAGCGACATCTGTTTCGACAGTGCTTATTTGATAACCTTGCCAGCCATATTGGCTGTTTATTGCTTTTGTTTGTTTGTACTGGAAATACTGGGAGATTTGCCATAATCCCTAGTTTGTATGGCCCCTTTCTGTCACTCCGGGTTCCCTCTCCCTGCATTTATTATGCATTTTTAGATGATAATTTACCCAAGATGCCCGCCATTCAGTGGAAGAAGGTGTACAAGCCGGTCTCTGCTCTTCAATATCTTCCTCTGTGGGACATCTTGGAATTTCTGGAGAAGGTGGGTGTACTTTCTGCCAGAAAATAGGGATCTGATGCCTGTCTAACTATATATATATATATATATATATATATATAAACTATAACTATATATATAAAAACTATAACTATATGTATAAATGATTATCCATCTAGACCATTTCATTTAATGAATTAGCATAATCATGACCACTCTAAATGTAATGTTCTCATTTGAGTGTCCATGCATTTTTAACTAATGACCAGTCGGGGTATCTTGACCTTTTAACAATCTTATTTCTTTCAGTTTTATGTATATGACTGTCAAAAGTGGAAAAAGTGCTTTGAAATGAAATGTATAATGTTTGCCCATTATATAGCAATCTAAGCATTTAATATGGCATAATGATGTAGGCCGTGTATATTATATATGGCATAAGGACATGACCACACGGGGGGGAGGAGTACCGTATGGCAACCTCAGCTGCCCTAATTAAGTCCCTCAGTGCCAGTCAGGCCCTCGGGCTGCTCTTAAAAGTGAGACCATGGGGGGTTGTTTCTCTTAGACACAACCCCCACCACCCAGAATCAAACATTCTGCCTTCAACTGCTTGTTATTTTGTTATTTTTGAAGTGTACTGCACTTTGCACCTCACCCCCCCCCCCATCCATGTCTTACTGCATGGTTACCACAATGGTTATAAGACTAAATCATATCTATAGGCATTGTGCAGGACTGCAGGAATGAATGATGTTTATTATAAGTATTAAAACGCTGGGGTCTATTGTAGCCGAAGCAGGCGACCCAATGGGTCAGCAGGGGAACATTGCCGCTGAGTCACTGCTCTGTTGCCTCCTTAAGCCTCATGAGTCAGAAAAACCTGTCAATATGGAGAACCTGGCGGTGAACAACGGAAACGGACAGTCGTACGGATACACGCTGTACGAGACCAGCATCAGCAGCGGAGGAACGCTGAACTCCAAGAACAACGTTCGGGACAGAGCCCTGGTGAGTTCCACTGGCGCTGGGAGAGGAACTGCCCAAGTAGTGTCATGGAAAAGGACAATTTTGGCCTTGAACGCCCACTGAATGTAACAGACTGTCCCTGAATATATAATAAGATTGTCTGCTTCTGTTGTAGGTTTTCGTGGACAGGCAGTTCATCGGCATCCTTGACTACAACATTCTAGAAATAATAGTTCCTAACAAGAAGGTAGATCGGTCTGTCTGCCCCTCCGTCCGTCCTTGCATCATTACACCTACAATGTTCACATGCCACAAACCTATTTTAGACCTCTGCGGGGAATGCAACCATGAAGCTCTTGACAAACTCAGACCTCCCAACCCGGGAACCTCAATACCAAAGCCTTTACACTGCAATTTCAAGAACATGGGTCTTAGAAACATATCGACAGTGTCATCGATTCAAAGCTCTAGTCTCCTGTGGCCTTTAAGCGTGATGGAACCTAGCCTTAAGTCCACAGTGTAACATTACAGACCCACTTCCTAAAATGTGAACAAATGTTATTTTTCAACTTTAGGGCAGACGGAATTTAAGTTTACTTGTGGAAAACTGTGGGCGAGTGAACTATGGCAAAGACCTTGATGACCAGCGTAAAGGTATGGTTAAAAAAAACAACTCGAAAGACATTCTGATAAGATAATATCCAAATCCAAAATATACTTTATAAATAAATAAAAAATTGTTTCTGATACAGTTTAGGTTATTTTGCTTTGCTGGTTAAATAATAATAAAGACACTGTTGATCCCTTGTGGGGAAAATCTCTTTTCGCCTAGCTGTGGGTTAAGGCGCACGCTCAAGGGCAGACGTGACTGTTTTGCCGAGGCCAGGCTCAAACCGGCGACCATCCGATCACAGGCACACAGGCTGAGTCGCACCCAGCCCTCTGCAATTTAAAGACTGCTGTTTAGTTCAAACTATAAAACATTATAAAAATCTATACATTTTGAGGTTCTCATGTTGAAGATCTTCAGGGAGTTTATATTTGTACAAGACCAGGACATTATTAAGCATAAATCATGGATTTTGAGCTTCTCGTATGGGTTTTAGAGACAGTCCCTGATCACATGATGTTTGAATATGATAAGGATTTCATTTAACGGGGCAAACAATGGTGCATGAAGAGTATTTCTCATAACCAATTAAAGAAGATAATGTAGTCAGATTCTCATCTCCCGTTCCTCAGCTACATAATTATCTGTCCGTATCCCTATTCTGTATATCTAATGGATTTATCAGAATCACCATACATTTTTATCTGTTCTTCTCACGTAACGATATAATAGTGTAATACTCACATTGTGTTTCGTTAAGTGCTGAAGTGTGATACCTTTCAGGTTTGGTTGGTGACATTCTACTGAACAAGGAGCCCCTGAAAGGCTTCAGAATATACAGTCTGGACATGAAGCCGGACTTTATACAAAGGTTTGTATTTTATTGCAGGACTTCTAGCAGTTAACATATGACTCTGCTTTAGAGTACAGGCCTGTATTGTTCAGTTAAATGGATTAAAAAAAAAACACGCACACATACAAACCACGTGCCTGTCGGAACACGCCACCATCGGTGTCCATACTTTGTCTTTTGGACATTTATACGCCCCCGCGAGACCCATAAGGTCCGATATAACCATCAGCTTACCCCATTGGCAGTTTCACGCTAATGACTCCGCCTCCTACTTACATTTTCATTTCTGGCATGTAGCCTCCTATTTGACGGCGTCATCTTGCTGCAGTAGCGTGTCCGTGTCCAGAAAGCACCCCTGACAGATTTCACTATTAGGTGTTGGTAATTTGAGGTTTTTAATTCTATTCCAGTTCTAAATGAATCCTATTCTCTGAAATGACTGTGAAAATACCTCATCCGCCAAGTTATTAGCCTCTTAATAACAAGGGATATTAAATCCAGCTATGTATAAAATTCCCCTTGTTTTTAATCAGGGTGCTTTTGCAATTTTGTGCACATTTATGAGAAGGGGTTTATATACATCTTAGCTCTGATGCCAGTTAAAGAAGTCGCTTATATGTCGAGCAGGCCTGCTGTTGCATTTAAATAGAGCAGAAGCAGGTGTACAGAGAGGAGTGGGACAGGCGTTAGCCTCAATCTTTTCGGAGTCGATATGTGCCTGATTTCTCTCCATTTCTCAGATTGAGCTCAAGCTACTGGAAGTCTGTTAAGAAAGCTCCCACCTTCCCAGCGTTTTTCCTGGCCAATCTGTACATTAGCGGGTACCCGGCGGACACCTTTATCCTGCTGCCAGTAAGACCAGCGCGCACCCCTCTCCAGCACCCCTCTGTGTCACAAAAACCAGCACATTGCCAGCTGCACATTGAGCAGTGTTTGTGGATGTGGGATAATTGCGGAAAAACACATCCAAAATGCATAAGAAAAAATTGTCACTGGGCAATAATTCATGGAAGTTTTATGCTAATTGAATCTACAGGGCTGGAAGAAAGGCGGCGTATTTGTGAACGGCCAGAACCTTGGACGGTACTGGTCCATTGGGCCCCAGCAAACCCTTTACCTCCCAGGACCCTGGCTCATGACTGGAATGAATCAGGTACATCTACTTGGCAATCACAGATTTTAAAAATAAACGCACTGACCATGTTTTTAGAAGCAGTCTGCATACAATTTAGTGTCCGTAGTCTGCTTCATTTAATCTAACCTGTAACTGTATGTTTTCTGCTGTTTATTTTATTTTTTTGTTTCAGCTCATTTTGTTTGAGGAAAAGGAATCCAACTTCAAAATCCAGTTCACCAGCAATCCCGACCTGGGAATGACCGTCGATGTTTGAACAATGTAATTTAAAGCATCTTCAGGCAATGTGCCCAGCTGCTGCACATACTGTACACGTATCTTTCGGTGCGGGCCACTCCACTGTGTTTCTGGTGCACTTTCCTGTGTGAAACCCTCGCACTGAATTATAGGCACCATGTGCTTGGATTTTTCTTGCAAGATCAGAATTTTAATTGAGAAATGATGCAGCTCATTTTGTAGTTGGAAATATTTTTGTTTAAATGATTTTTTTAAAATACATTTCATTGACTGTGTGTCTGGATGAAATGTCATTGTGTGCTGACAGGGAGACAACTGGTCTTGGGCTTTTTACCTGTAATTTATGGTATTTCTGTTCAGCATATATTTATAAAATTGGAGGCAACCCAGTGTTATGTATTGAATGTATGGAGGTAATTTACCCATGTGTCACAACGACTGCTGTACACATGAATTTAAAACAAGCTCCTTCTGCAAACACTGATCTTTTTAAAATACAATAAACACCTTTGCCTGTGACATTTCAGTCCTGATGCATCTTCTAGTGATTCGCAAATTCTTTGCAACAAAAGCATTTCTCTGGAAATGTTAAAAAGCTGCAGCCGGTAACATAATGAATGCAATCAGGTCAGTCATTGATTCACTGCAGCGTCTCTAAGCAGAAACTATGTTTTTTCCATGTCTTTGTCGGGTGATAATGGCAAATGAGAATGTTTTCTGAAAAAAAAGGCAGAAAGCCTCGTTTATCTTGAATATCAATCCATGACCCAGTCTATTGTGGTTAATATATTTCAGCATTCATCATCAGAACTCAAAAAGTGCTGGATTTGTAATATGAAACCATATCCCTTTGATTTAAGAGGGACCTTCTTCTATAAATGTGATTCCATGCTAGAATTTGGAGTAAACATTTCAGCTGTGATGACATTTCACAAACAGCTCATGCAGCTCAAATGCTGAGGGGGGAAAAATTCTATAGTTAATTTAGGATAGTATTCTTTATACCATAGCATATGAAGAATGAAACCCCAAAATGTACGTTTTATAGAGGCTCATTCAAATGTTGAGCAAAAAAAAATGAATGATTGCTTCAGCTACTGTAAATTGGCTTATCAATTTTTACTTTTACTATTTTTTTTCCACTCTGCTTGAAGAATTTTCCAGTGTGAAAGAAGAGGCGTAGAATAGAGCAGGAGTGTTATATCACTGCAGTGCACCCGCCGGGGCGAATGTGGCTTTCAGGCCAGGAAGCAGGGCTGGAGACCAGGTATGTGCGCTCCATGTCGGGGGCTTCCGTGCTGAGCTGAGGAGCTGCACCTAGGTCAAGCGATCCTCTTCTCCCCAAACACCTGCCATGGGCTCCGGTAGCCAAGAAAGGCGGCAAGGCCCCGACACGTGGGGGGTGAAGGTGATGGGCATTTTCTACCAGGTTCATCTTGTCTCTTTGGAGAGAAAGAGACATTCTGAAACCCCTGACCTGTTGGACACTGACAGCTGCCCTCGTCCAAGCAGTCCTTCTAGTTCAATCGGAATGACTTAAAAAAACTACGGAATGACTTAAAAAATTATGCCTGCCCAGTGTGGGTTAAAACAAGAATTTACAGGAGAAATAGATGAATAAATTAGTTAGTAGGAATTCAAAGGGTGGCTCCAGGTGGAGAAAACCGCAGATCAACAGTAGATATTGAATACAGTAAATACAATCTGTTGATTTGTATCCATTCTGCTCCCTTTAAAGGTAGCGTACATCCTCTTCTTTTTTTATGGGATTGTAATTATTTCAATAGCCGTGACACCGTCGACACTCAAAACAGACTAGTGCCATTAACAAAAATGGACCCTTTCAACTGTCGTGAATCACGAAACTGCCAAACACAGTCGCGGTTTCAGTGTTGTGCTTTCTTTATGAAGTGGGGAAGAGACGAGTTGTAAATTGCCCGAGTCACATCACATGTCAGCGATGTCATATATTGAAAACTTACAATTGAGCACTCGTGACCCTTGGTCTCATCAGAGCTTGTAGGGTTCTAATTCACATGCAGTCTAGCTATTTTCATTGCCTCCGGTAGAACCCGGGCTGTCTCTGTCACACATTCAGGCATCCGCAAGAGCATGGAATTTCAAGGAATTTCACTTACGTCGGGCCTGAGTTAACATAGTTAAAAGGAAGGAAGTTCCTTGAGCATCTGCAGCTCATGTTCACATGGCCAGTGATCTGAGAGGCCCTTAACATTTGAATCTGAATTTTTTTTGCGGAATCTATAAAGTGTGAAGGTTGCGAGGCTGTCGTCCATCACGGCCCAGTATGATTTTATTCTCTCTAAACTAAAGTGAGATCCAAAGGAATATAAGCCAAAGTAAATCTGGTTTATGTTTCTACAACAGAACATTTTGATATTGTTCAGATGTTGAAAAAAATCTATAATAAATGAAAGTGTCCACTTTAATGTTACGTATGACGTTACCAAGCCTGTTTCGCATTTAATCATCTGACATATGGGCTGCCCTCTATTAACTGACCATCTCTGTTCTTTGTTTCTGGGACGTTAGTGGAATCAGCATCACTATGATCCATCGGCCTATGCAAAATAGCCTCCACGAGCAGTCAGACGTCAGATTCTAAAACGTCAGCATCCTGCTGTTTCTCGCTCGGTTCAGTGGAAGACCCAGCTCGGATGCCACACTGACTCCGAGACAGACGTGTAATTCTGACACACGAGACACGCAGCTGAGACCAGGCGTCAGTGTGCGCACATCGAAGCAGCAGTGAGTTCAGCCATCTTGAACACCATTTTTATTACTTTGTGCTTGTCTTAATATTTTTTTTCCCCACAGATTAGTCAAGAATTGTCACAAAGTGTGTAACAGCACTGACATAAGCCCCAGAAAGAGAAAAAACAGAAACAAAAACAAACAGTAACGCGTCTGGGAAAAGAAATGATTGTGGCATCTGCGAATAAACAAAGATACTGCAGAGGGAACCTCTCCCTGCTTGCCAGTTCTGACAGTGTTGTTCTGCAGAATCTGCAGTAAATTCTCATAGTGTGAAGAAAAAAAAAAAAAGACACTCGAGACAACAAAATAACACAAATAGAGTCAGATGGGTGGGAATGCTTCATCTGCAAAACCTCTGCAGCCATCTGCCTTGGGCGCGTCACCCTGACGTCATCGCTTAGCCGACAGCTGCAGGACAGTGCAAGTCCATGGTGTTCCTCGCAGACTCTGGGAAAGCAGGTTTTCAGTGCTTGTCAATGGAAAGACCACATTGCCTACAAGATCCGTAATATTCCCATGTAAAGTCTGATTAATACTTCTGACTGAGTGCTCTTCACAGAGAGACTTCATTAACAGCGGTCATAAATTAAGATATGTCGGTAATTTTTAAGTTCTCAATAAAATTATTAAACATTCACATACATAAATACAGTAAAAGAAATATTAGTACATTGACCTAATCATAAGCAGTGGGCAACAAAATGTTCGTATTTAATAAATTTACCTACACAATTGTAAAATTTTCCGGTAATAATTCATATACACATGAATTTCACATGAAATTGTACAAGCTTTTTTTCTGATCATACCAATATTTACACTTAAATCTATGCCGTGTTTCACAATCACAGCAGTTTTAGAGCACTTGCTTGCAATATGATTTTCTCTCCAATAAGCAGTGATGTTGGCGGGGGGTTGGTTGTATAAAGGCTGCAGTACACACTCAGTGACATTTCTTGATATAATGCACTGTTTCGCCAATACCTGGGTTTTAAATACAGACAGAAGTCAGTAGCATTGGACTAGCAATAAAATGTAAACATCTACGAATTAAATTAAAAGCAGGCATAATGTTAAAAGAGGTATGTAAAAATAAGACATTCCTTTCATTTTAATATATTCTTCTAGGTTGGTATTTGCTGGGAAAAAAATGAGCAGACATATTTGTTTCCATTTGTTTTCTTATCAGGTGTTTGGGTAGGTCACTTAAGCTATTTGTTTTTTGGGGGAGGGGAGGTGAATATGTACTTTATGGCCACTTTCCCTCCTGGGTACCAGTGGAGTGGAAAGCCTATCACTTGTTGTCTCCAGTGAGACGAACACTACTTCCCACTAAGCAGTTTCAAATCCAAAAAAAAAATTATCATTCTAGGCTCAGGTGCAAAGGACCTGCTTCCAGACTCTGGAGGAGAGAGCTCCGTGATTGTCCTACTCATGAGTCAGTGCCATTGCTTTTGATTGGTTGACACATGATGGGGTTGGCGCAGTGTCTTCTTTCCTGATTGGCCGGCATGGCTGCCATGGTGTCACAACATGCAAGATGCAGACGCCTTTGCCCCTTGCTCTCCACTTGGCTCGTCTTCAAGTTCACCTCCTTGCTCCACGTTATTCTTTAGACTAAAATAGATTAATATTGCCATGTTGTATTAATCTGTGCTTTACTATTATATATGTTTCAGTTGTTTTTTTGTTTTTGTTCATTATTAAAAGAGTCTGTCGTTCTCAGTCAGCACATTTGGATGGGGAGAGTCCAAATATTCTGGAGATGTTGCCCAGGATGACCTCCTTAGGGGTCCTTCCAACAGCAACCAGCTGGAAAAATCAGAGAGAAAACAATACATTATATTTATATACTGAATTTACATACAGTACTGGGCAAAAGTCTTAGCCAGTTAAAATGCTTAAGGCTATTTATCTGGGTAGTAAATGTATATCTGCTCAGAAAAAAAACACAATTTAACTAAAGAACTTAATTCCAATTAATAGTAACACAAAAACTAAGAGGAATATCTTAGATGGCTAGATGAACACCACTTCAGTTCCCAGACCTCTCCTCAAGGGCACCCCAGACATTCCATTTATATATTAAAATTCACCACCAGCTTGAATAATTTAATGTAATTTAATAACTCAATGAGGTATTGATTAGCCATAGGAGATGGGGTAGTGGTTGAGTCAAAAAATACACAAGTGTATTGGGTGGTTGCTGCAACTGAGGAATGAATTTAGGGTTTTGAAGCTAACACACTTTGACAGACATAGTTTTACACCAGCATGAAGATCATTTGAACATCATCTATAGGCCCATATATACAGCACTGTGCAAAAGTCTTAGGCAGTTACATATATAATAGTATAAATCACACAATAGACTACATATCCTATAATTTTAGTGAAGGATTCTACTGCATTAGCTTCCTGATGGTGGTATTGGCATTGCAGATGTGTGAACTCATTATTTACGGTGCCAAGATATGTGTAAAAGCGAAGGGGGAGAACGTAAAACACCTCGGCATTCTCATGTCACGTCAAGTGTTAACATCCGTCAGCAGTCTTCCTTCTTTCCGAGGTGACTTGGGGAAGACGATCTATTTAATAATGTTTGCACTTGGAGTCTCAGATGTTTGTGCAGACAGTGGGATGAGTCATTTCCCTTTTTATGTGCGCGAAATAATATTGTGAATGAAACCCTAAGATCTTATTCCTGACAGTGTTGCAATTCCTCCAGTTAAACGTAGCTTTAGGGTATAATAATTCTTCTTTCATTTAAGAAATGGAAGTTTTCGCTGCTGTTACAGTTATGCTTACAGGGTCTGATTTCATTCGGTATGATCTTTGAGGCTTGCGGTAGCCTCGCAACCGCGCATTTTTTTTTTAAAGCCGTAACATTTCACTAGAGAATTGAATAGGCCTAATATAGGTGAAGAAATTCGTACCATTTTACAGTTTTAAGTAAGAAATGCTTCCGTTTTTAATTAAACTGCAGGCATTGCTTATAGACATTGGGTTGCATATGTTGCATGTCAACATCGTCACTTTGTGCCCCACTCAATTTCAGGATGTCTGTAAGAAGCTTGTGCGTTTACCAGCATCGAGAAAAATACGGCTGTCAAATCTCCAGGTTGGGGTCTGTGAATCCTTTCTTGCCCTCGTTCACTAACACCGGTTTCTCTGTTCTGGTGTGCCATACGAGAATCTGTGGATTGGGGAAAAAGGGAACAAACAAACGGTGACCAAAGGCTGTGTGCCAGCCATCCCACATCCTAGCAGTATATTCAGTTCAAGCCTGCATGAGAAAGGTACAGGGATACAGGGATCATTGTCCATATACGGAAAGTTAGGTTGAATGAAGTGTTGTTCACCTTCATTTAATATAGACCAACCAGTCCTCTTTCAGTAGGGTGACCTGATAATCCATGTCATCCCGGACGCTTTGAGTTACTTCAGATTTTACAAACTACTTTAATGCTGAAAGGCTCCTGTGCTTGGCTAAATAGTTGAGGTCTTCTTTTGCTATGACTGGTTCGTTTCCTTGATTGAAAGACTCGTTGTGACATATGCGTGATTACAGGGGACTGACCAATCAGCACACAGCTAGAACTCAGTGCTTAAGGGAAATCCAGGTCCTTTTGATTGAAATGGTAGTTTGCAAATCCTGTCCTAGCTCAAAGTGCCCTCCCTGACATGGATAATCATCCTACTTTCACAGTTTTTACATACAGATTTTTTCAATTTTATTTCACCAGGAACCTGTGATTAGAGGCCATTTTCCTCAGTGCCAGGGGGAAACTTCTGGACAATATCTATGTTTTATGTGGACTTGTAAATCTAATGAGTTATAAAACTTTGCCATTTATGTTGGCAAAGCCAAGAGCCTCCAGACGCTTTTCAGAGAAATCTTTGTATGTTAAATCGTCAGCAATTAATAAGCACATTTATGCATCCTCGTCCATAATTACCTGCCATAATGAAGCATAAATTAGCACCACAGTTTTAAGTATCAGTCACAATCTGGAACAGCTGAGCACAACAAGCTTCATTTCATTGTATCATTGCACTTCATAAACATTAGAAAGCTTCATTAACATTTTGCTTCGGAGAACCTGCAAGCATGAAGCTAAGGGTTGATGTATCACCACTGTGAATTTGCAGTACCCATGATGCCAAAGTCAACACTTAGCAGAAGCCCCTTTGGCAGCAATTAAAGCACACTTATACCCAGATTTTGCAATTTACACAAATTCTAGGAGGCGTTTGTTTCCTCCCGTCCCTGGCAGCTTTGACCAGTCCCCGTCGAATCATTTGGGGAGCATATAAGAGCAATTTCCCCGTGTGTAACATCTCCAGGGGACGCGAATCCACACACTCACTTTATTCTTCTTACATAATGAACGTTTGAGTACGTGCGGCGTGTTACTACTGAGTATCTTGCCAACGGTGTGCCCTGTCTTGCGCCCAATATCCTCCCAGGATTTGTCTCGGTGCGTATCTTACAATTCCACTAAAGTGACTCAATTTTATGTGCCGTGTCTCTTGGCAGTAGAGCTTTGTTGTAAGAAACCCGAAGGGTTCACACTCTGCGGCTACAGAGAATCTGGGCTTGCTTTACGGTCCCCAATGCTCTCGCGGCTTGTTCTCCGGATGAAAGGAAAGCTGCCTTGTTTTTCAAGCATCTGCCTGCTCCTCCTTTCAGCTGGAGATGATGGCGGCGCAGGAAGCGGGAACGAAAATGCGACAACTCAGGTGTGCGCTGCGTAGGAGGCGGCGTAAATCTGGTGAAATCACATGCATTGCTGCATCACCTGTAATGCCTTTTGTTAAAAACACACACCACTCTCTATGAGTGAAAATAGGCTGTTTCAAGCTTAAACATCTGATTTTAGATGCTATTCTGCAATATAGTGCTGTTCTTGAGAAGAGAGTCTCTTCCCAAACCCCTAAGGTGAGCTTCAAAGGAGCATTTGATATTGATCCCCGTCGTCATGGCAACTGAGGCGCTTTGCATTGTGCTGTACAGGCAAATATTCACGTTTATATCGCAGCGGTTGGCCGCGGGGAAAACGGACAGGCTTGATTTACTTCCTAGGAGTGTGGGGAAAAAAATGAAAAATAAGAATGTGTCGTCGAGCAGAGCATCATCAGTCCTGCTTAATCCCCCTCACAGTGGTGCTGCGACCGGGCATTTTCATTGCATCTTGTCGCATTGTGTGAATAATGCATCGGCATTGGAGATGCACCAGTGCCTCTCGGCCTTTGTGCCCGGGCGCAGGGGAGGTTAATAGTACCACTCGCACCTGAAGCGGGGTGATTATGAGGGGGGGTTAAATGACCCCCATCCTCCATTCCCTCTGTGTGCCCCCCCATCCCCCGGTCGCCAAAACCTGCCTCTGTCGTTCCTCTTACACACCCCCCTGGTGTCATAACCCAAACAGCAAGAATTTTAATGCTGGAGATTCCCTCTCTCCCCCCCCCCCATTGGCAGGAGAGGATCACAAGGCTAGATGATCACCTCTGCTGGTGATGGGGGTTTTACGATGGAAGAGATTACACAGCGTGTCTAAGTGCTGCTGGACCAGTTCAAGGGCTAACCGCTCATTAGCTCTTCGTTTGAACCCTACGGCTCATTTGAATAATGGCATAACATGTCATTTTTCACAGAATTATTAGCAGACACCTTTATAGATGGTGACTTACTGTAGGCACAGGGGTGGATGCACTTATCTGGGGCCCTAGGCTGATATCATCACAGACACAGTCGGGTTGCCAATTTAACTGATCGTTTCATTTTGGTGGACTGGGGCCCTGATATTTGCCGGGGCTCTGGGCTACAGCCTAGGATAGCCTGTGCATAACCCCGCCACTGCTTATGTGCTACAAACAGGGGCAGGCACTGGGGTGGGGTCACAGAGGCCGAGCTTAAAGCTGATTGGCCACCATAGTGCTCATTCCCCTGTCACTCACTGATTCAAGACATAACATTGGCATTGACATAATGATTAGGTGGCCACTCTTCATGAACTAAGGCCCCTCCTATACCCCCCACCTATCTAGTCTGTTATGGTTTCCATAGATACAGCGGACAATCAAACTGGTTAGATATGTCTGCTGCCAGCACGTCTACCCCCCCC
>JAODKL010000037.1:111685-127211 GCA_026780765.1 Petrocephalus schoutedeni
TAGTGTAAGATATTTCAAAAAGCACAAGGTCGGAATAGGAGGCACTTTATGCTCAGACGTTTTAGCAGAGGAACAGCTTACCTGCCTACATGAATCTGAGGTAATAAAGCCCCACAGCCCTGAAATTCTTACAAGTACGGTGACATGCGTCACACCCCTGTGATCTGAATTTAATTGATTATGTTTCGGGACTACCATCTGGAAGCAGAGCGCAACCGGCGCAGGGGCACAGGTACATCTTCTGTCCAAAATGTGGGAGACAGATGGACACACTTTTTTGGTACACACTTAACAAAGACGCGGAGATGGCACAGCACCTCAATCAAAATTATATTTACAAGGAAACAAACACAGTTTCTTCTGAGTGGTTACAGAAAAATGCAATACTTTCAGAATGCATAAAAAAAGCTTATTTGTGCTGAATTTGTGCTGATTCATTTCACTGCGTGTTATACCTGTATAACGACGAATGTGACAAATTAAGAATCTTGAATCTTGAATCAAACCGCAGAAGCAATACTTTCACAATTCTGCATAGGGTCAGTACTCTGTGGCTTTAGGGCTGTCGCCATCGTGACACATTATTTGCACGCTAATGATGCACACATTTACATAGACGCGACAAGACTTGTTTTGTCATTTGTGAAAATTCAGTCAATTTCTATAATACATTAATGTAGCTCCAGGCTAGAGTGATGCTGCAGATTAACATGGCGGGTAGGGATCCATGTCTGTGGATCGAAATATCGACGTAGTAACAATGGGATCGTGTCCATGAGGGGTTTACCTCTTTATAAATTATGTACTTACTAATATAATACATTACCAAAATCAAAATTTAATGAATGGTCTCTAGCATATCATACTTTTTCGACGGAAAACTTTTTCTTACTGTTGTTCCTAATAATATATACACAGGAACTGTAATTATATTTACAGCTGTGTTTATATTCAATTATAACAACTGCATGTGCTAAATTTAATTTTTATGAGCTGTTTATTCAACAGAAATATTCATAAGTACGGTGCTTTGCACATGTACATTATTAGACACCAAATGAATCATAATTCTGTGATTAATCTGCGGAAGAGTCTGCCGACCTCAAGCAACGAGAACTGAAATAAATTATCAGTGCCAACGGGCCCAACGCCGTCCGCCGGCGAGGGCGAAGCGCGTCACAGCAACACCGCTGCTCTTAACGGGGGGCTGCACAAATCTGGAGCAGGAAAACATGCAAAAAGCAGGCCTCAGATATAAATAGGTTTCAGCTGTAAATAAATGGCACGGTCTGGAATGGCGGAATAAGCATATTTAAAAATACAAGCTGAATAATTAATGCCCGCGTCCCTGTGATGTATGGATTTTTCATACAGTGAGAAACTTATACATATTTTATGGGCTATTTTAACTTGGCCGATTTAGAAGGGGAGCAGCTCGCGCCACTTGCCTCCGCCTCTGGGTCCGGTAAAGATGAATAAGATCATTCGGGCCCCAGGTTCAGAACTAATGGGCCCTGGTTTTTTTTTTCCAAGAGGTATGTTTCGTTGGCTGTGCGGACCGCGGACTTTTACCCGGGGCCCAAGTGAATCAATGGCGCGAGGACCTCTGAGATCTGCTGAGGAGGCGAAAGTCGAACAAAAGCCTTTATCTATGGAAAATCCCCCCTTTTATGGGGTTTTAATAAAACATTACGGGCCTCTGCCAGCCGCTGGCCAGATAACAGCTGTTGTGGTCCGTTTCTTATTTCTTTTAAACTGCCTTATTTGCACAGCAAAAAGTCAATTTTCATTAATGATGGGGTGGTGATTCAGCCCGCAGTTACAATATATGAGGATAGATGGCAGCAGTGGGAGCCCAGGGCATAGCAGGCTTATGCAGAAATCTCTAGCATACATTTAAAACTTTCTAACTGCAACAACAGCAAGGTATTTAAGCACTTTTTTCCATGCTAAATTGTTTGATGTTCCAGTAAATATAATTCTTATTTTGTCAACTTCTCACATTGAATAAGAAGGTTAGTTAGGCATGCGTAATGAAGTTTGGCACATATGAAACTTAGGACACACGTTTCTGTATACGATACCTACATGCATGGCTGGCTCTACCTTTGCAGGGGTGCCTAGCTAAATATTAAGCATCACTTGGGAGCCCCCCCAAGCATCAAAACTGATGATCACTTCACTTCCTCCACAACGCAGGTAATTTGGAGGCCTTAGGCAACTGCCTATTCTGCCTATAGCTGGAGCAGGCCCTGTCTATACGTTTCCAGATGATTCCATGAGGTCAGCTAAAAAGGCTGGCAGAAGGAGAAATAAATGAGATGGATATTTACTGCGACTTCCACCGGAGCGGTTGTAAAGCAGGCGGGAGGCCTACGAGTCTTTGTCCTGACTGGGATCATCCGTCAGCTCGGACACCTGGCCTGTTTGTCACACGGGGCCATAAAGAAGCCCGGAATCAGCATGCGGTCCATGCCTAAGGAGACGTGTCATGTGATGGCGAGGGAGGGGTGGCCATCGATACAACGTCCACTGCTATTTACAAGTGGTGGTAATAAGAGCAGCGGTTACCGGGCCGGGCATATTTCACACGTCTGGTCAGGTAATCTGTTTTTTTTTTCTAATTCTCACATTCGCTGGCTGTCGGCAGGGAAAATAGATGCAGGTGTTAATCTGCAAGAAGAGTTTGGTCTCAGTGACCGGCTCAGCCTACGTCGCTGAGCAAATATAGCGCTAACATGCAGGTAACGGGGCCTTTTTTACGTACAGGCGAGATTACCACAGAGGTCTAGCTAGCGCAATCTTCGTTTTTTGGGTTGGTCGATATAAAAACGAACGTTGCCGGACATTTTGAAGGCATAAAGGGAAGTGAGTGGCTAGATGGCGCTGTAAAGGCGAGTGGGGGGTAGGACAGTCCCCCTGACAGGGGGCCTGAAAAGTTTGTGCCCAGTATAATACTCTTTCATGGGGACCCACCCAGGCCCACCGCCAATGATTCCCCAGACCAGGACAAAATGCCTTCAACCGGGCCCCCATGATGTGTGGCCCACCCTACCTGAACCCTCTCCTGGGCCCGAGACGGTGGGATTTGGACATACCTCCTCGAAGAGTTCCAGGCTGTAGGTGTTATCGTCGTCGGCAAAGTAGACGATGCCCGGCTGGGTGCTGTTGGGACTGAAGGTCTCGCGAAGCCAGCGCAAGGCCAGGTTCCTCTGCATGGTGCCGCGGGGGATGCGTGGGTCCCGGGCATCGCCTCGGAGCTTGTAGTTGCGTGGAGTCTCCACGTTGAGGTGCGTGTAGTTGAGGCCCGTCTCTCGCAGCAGCCGGCTCACCAGCGGTGTACGCCTCTGCGCGTCCTCCACCAGGATCCAGTGCAGGTTGGGTACGTGCAGGAAGGTGTTGGCCAGCCGCGTTAGCTCCGCCTTCTGCACGGGCCGGCTGTAGGTGGGCGTGACCACGTGGATGGTGGGCAGCACGTCCGACCAGGGGGGTGGGCGCGTGTACACGTACTCCGTCCGCACCACCTCCACGATGTCCTTGTCCGACGAACAATACTCCTTCGAGTCAGCCCCCTGCCCCATCTCGTGACGCCCCTCGGCCCCGTCATCTAGGACAGATGGAGGATGATTGGGGAGTTAGCGCCCCCCGGTGGTCACCCCCCTGCACATGTCTCGCGCCACAGAACGCCGAGAGGCTTCGAAGTACCTGCGAGCCGATGGCGCCGAGCAGCGAGCCTCTCTGGTATGATAAAGATCTCTTTTACTAGGTGATGACAGGCTGCAAAGAGTAAAAGCAGGCTCTGTGAGTGGCCAGCAAGGCTGTGGGCGGAGCCTCTTCCTCCATCGCTTCCTTAGCTTAGCGTGGTGGGAAAACGGGAGTTCATCGATGGCCTGAGCATCCCACTCCAAACCAGAAGAGAATCTGGCCGGTCGGACATCAGAGGCGGACAGATCGGAGCATTGCTTATCAGCCCCCCCCCCTGCGCCCCCTTCATCTTGCGTGCTCGCTAATGGCGGCCTTTATCACTCTGCCATTAAAGCGCAATTCCCATTATGAACATTTAGAGGATATTTTTGCCCTGTGCAGATTAACCAAATTTCCCGGTCAGCAGATGTTCGCCGCATCGCTGCCAGAAAGGATTCTTGGCACGCTCCCGAGGCTTCATGGGAAACACAAAACACATGCCAACCGTCGGCGTGACACACGTGGTAAGAAGACAGCAGTAGAATGGAACATTCCAGAAAAGTCCGCTGTCATGTGTGACGGTAGGCCTGCTTTTTGAAAATAAATACCTCCTCCCAGACGTTTCCGCGAAGCCAGTGCATTGGGGGAACTGATTATTTCAGACAGTGATTAAAAGGCATCACAAATACATCTAATCTTCTTTTGATATGAAAAGCCTGTTTCCGTTCAACTGCTTAATAGATTAGCAGGATGACTTGCGAGGCAGCAGAGGCTCGTCTGCTGTAAGTAATTCGGATTTTTTTTTAGGGCCCAAGTTGCAGACGAAGCATGAAAATAGAAATAAAGCCAATATAGTCATCATCATCATCATCATCATCATCACTGAAGTACGCCAGGCGCAAGAGAGAATGACTGTTGTGTGTGTGTGTGTGTGTGTTTTTCGTAATCTGATTGAATACGTGGATGGCCTGTGGGTTTTCCCCAATGATCGGATAAGCATGCCGGTTTTAGGGAGATACATGGATTAGGATAAGAGGCAGAGCTGAGAGTCTAAATTTGTCTCGGGGACATTTGAAAACGGGGCTCGCTGGGCTTTGGTCACAATAGATGAAAAGGTGACGAGCGTCCTGCTGCCTCCAAAAGCCTCTGAATCCCCCCCGGAGTTCCCGCCCTTCCTTACCCTTTCGGATGGCGAGCAGCGGGGTAATGGCACTCTGGTGCCACACGGTGATCAGCAGCGTCCACGGTAACACGATCAACACGATGGCGAGAATGTCTCTTCTTTTCGGCATCTCCACCGTCGGACTTAGACCTCGTCATCACCTGCGGGGGGGGGTGGGGGGGGACAGAACAGTGGTGATGGCACCCATGTATAGCCCGGTTTAACTAAACAATGCAGCACACCGCGCGCAACGAAGACTGCTTCACGCCCCCAGGCCTCAGCTCGTGCGCCCCCAGGCCTCAGCTCGCGCCCCCCCAGGCCTCAGCTCACGCGCCCCCAGGCCTCAGCTCAGGCGCCCTACCCGCGGCGGACCGGCACCGGCTGCTGCACACATGGCACATGGAATGAAACATCTGCCGAGTCTGACCATTGCTCTTGTGAAATATTTCCCCGGTTTGACTTTAGGGGGCAAAAATGGTGCTGGAAATTCATGCTGAGCTGTAAGGTTTACGCATTATGTGACTCAGCATGCTTATTCATTTGTCCTTTCAGCGCAGTTAGTTTTGGTGGGATACTGGCCACATTCTCCACATCAACCCAGTTCGGTGTCGCGATCCCTGATGCCTAGGCTCCAGAACCCATGGTCTGGGTAGGCAAGCACTTTTTCAGGGCCGTAATTTACACAGCTGCCCTGCAGGGGGCAGTTTTCAGTCTCCTGGCAGTTGGTTACATAAGGGGGCGAGCAATACTCTATTAAAGGGTCAAAGAGGTGTAACGCCTGCAATGGCAGACCTCTATCAAAGCTTCTGTGTACCAGTGCTGTGGTAAGGGGGTAAGATCCCTAGGCTGGATGGTGTGGTGCCCTTCTGGTGCTGGAGCCAGACATCTGAGATATATCAAGATATATCTCCGCTATGTGTCACGTCAGCAACATGTTAGCAAGTCCCTCCAAAATTTGGAAAAAGGTGCTGTGCTGGACATTGGCCTAAACAGAAATTCATGTGGACAATTAGTGTTTGAGCATTGAAACGAATTTGACTCTGAAGACAGCCTCACGCTAAGCCTGCTCGTGGGTTGTAGCAGGAAGATTGGCCAGATAGATGCTGGGATATATCTTTTGAGACTTTGTAAGGGGAGATCAAATGAACTGTGAAAGAAATGAGGTTTTTTTTTTTGAAGCGGCTAAAGCAGTCTTTTATTCCGCTGATAGATTCCATAAACGCAAACTGCTGTCGACTTGGTAATTCAGTGCGGGGTGCCTTCAAACGATTTATGAAACGGCTTTTTTTCAAAACCCGTCCAGTCGTTTTGTTCCTGGACCTCTCATGGTAGGGCTGTGTTGCCTTCGGTGGGGGCACTGCAATTTCGGAGGAGGTACATGGAACCCCAACATGATGCCCGGTGTGTGGAAAGTTTGTATCCGACAGCGAGTTCACCAGAAGGTAGTATCCTGGTTAGGCTCACGTTGTGCGGGCTTTCCATGCCAAGCAAAAATGAGGCCAAATGAAAGCGAATGAGGCCAAACCAGGCTGGGATAATTGTTTTTCACTTACAGTCAGAAACCCAGAAACTGTGTAGTGGTAAAAAAGATGTAAAAATCAGTCAATAGCATAGGGATTTCATTTCAAACGATAAATATATGCTCCCTGAGATCCAACAATTTATTTTTGTACTGGACATTATGATCCTTAAAGTGGATCGTTAGGGCTTTAAGATGACATCACCGGTGTGGGGGTGTCCTCACCAACTTCCTCTTCAAATGTCAAATCAAAATTTTAACCAATAGTAAAACCTTATTTTTCCTGGATCCCAACAGCATATACATTTCATCAATGCATGTAAAAGGTATATAGCACAGAAAGCTATAGAGGTTTAGACCAAACAATTTTAGCAAAGATAGTAACTCCCACAGGCAATTTCCAGGTAAAATAGAGGAATGACTGAACTAGCATATCCAGTACTCTTTATTATTATGGGTTTAGGAGGTTGTATTTAAAAAAATAAATTATACTGAAGAGGAAATTCTCTTATCAGGCTCTTGTCGATCTTATGATGACACAGAGTTTAATCAACCAATCAGCATCGGGCCAGCTGAAGTTGGAGCAGGGCTTAATGAAATTGATATCTATACTGGTATGATACGGTAGCCAAGTGCTAAAAGGGAATATGCCATTTGTAGCTGTGGTTGCGAATTCTCACAGAAATGCAGCCTTATCCTAAATTCCCAGGCCACTGCACCTCAGCGCGCTCCGCGGGTGGCGAATGTCACAGGATGTGAGCGCCATGGACGGTGAGCGGCACTCGCATACTCCCGGGCTCGCCTCTCTCCTTTGAGAGGAATTGGAGAGCGCGCAGACCAGCAGAACTGTGTTTCCTACTAAGCCGTAATGAACCCTTCATTCAGGGATAAGCCTTGAAACAGCCTTCCCCAAGATTAGAGAGCCACGGACTTAATTATCAGATGGGCTACAGCTTTTGCAGCCGCTCAGTAGGTGTAGTTGCAGAGATGATTCCGGAAACAGCGGTGATGCAGCCAGCAGTCGGCTCTCTGGCGGCCCGGCCGTGGTGCCTGGCTGGTCGGCTTTGGGACACAAGGCCGAAGCCATTACAAGAACTGGGAGGCAGTGAATTGTTTTTCTGTTTACCGACGGGCTCAGAGACGGATACCACCTGCACTACGTATCCACTGGGGGGCGCTAAAGTTGCCGAAATCCTGTGGCACAGCAGGTAGCGGGCCATGGCTTCTCTGCTCCCAAATCCCACTCACATTGCCTTAATTTGACCCCTGTGCTGTGTCGCCACGCTCCGCTCTTCTCCGGGTGAAGAGCCCCATTGCTGCAGGCCTTTCAAACTTCGCGGAAAATAATTTAAAAAATGGCTTAATTATCTCATTTGCCGCGTAGGTGAAGGGAAGAGAACCCTTGAAAATGTGCCTTTATTCATGAACACCTGGCAGTGCCCAGAGGGCAGGGAGCGTAATTGGTGCCAAACTGAGACCCCGCAAGCTGCAGAAAGGCAAGCGACCAGTCCGCCCAGTCGCAGTGGATTGTGGGATTGTACTTCCTGCCGCTGGGCCATGCCGCCTTTTAGCGGGGGTCTGCCCAGGCCAGGGGGTCTCATCTGCTCTAAATCCTCGAAAGGCCCCAAACCCCACCCCCAGTGTTGTTAACAATCCTCTCCCCCAGCCTCCCCAAGTAAAAACAGCATAAAACTTTAATCTACTTACAAGGCGGAGTGGCTCACTAGTCCTGCCTTCGTAAGTAATGCATCCTCCTCTGTCCAATCATTCTCCCTCATCCCATTGATTCATTTACCCCCCAAGCCCCGCCCCACCCCGCCCCCTGCTGGCCTGACTTACAGAGTTTTTCACTGACAACTGGGGAAAATTCAGAGAGAGGCCCAGCAATACGTCATTATCGACGTCCTGTCTCTCCCCGAAAAATAACTTTACCTGGAGGTGGCAGCAAATGCGAATAAAATATTGATTCCTTGCCCGTTAATTGCATCTAAAACTCTGAGGCCCTGAAATAGTGCAGGAATATCTTTCCCGGCTCCGCGACTTTCCGCAGAATTTTCCACGCGCCCGCCTTCATCGCGCTTGACCCGAAGCGAGCGGCGGACGGAGAAACGACGTCAGACAGACGACAGCAGCGTGGGGTGACGTCAGAGCGACTCGCAGCTACGTATGAAATTATTTACACAGCAGCAGCATAAATTAATAAATCCTAGTGACCTTATTATTGCGAGTGCCGGCCCCTTATTACAATGAGCGCTCCAGAACTCATGTAGAGCTCGTCAGGGCCGATTCGTGGTCCGTTTTCCCTGGTTCGAATTTCCACCGTCCTTCGCATGTAGATCTTCAGCATTTATGGGCTTATTTAACTCTAGAGGCAGAAAACAGTGGTAAAGTAGAGCCAAGAGAAAGGTTCCCGGGGGGTTATTTATGGGCACGGCCGCGGTGTGCCGGCAAAACCAAAACACATCCATCAGAGGGCACTGGGGAGAGAGCCCGCAACTCATCAGGTAAGGCAGAGCTGGCGTCCAAGAGCCACGCTGCTGGTTATGGGCTAATGTCATCCGCCACGCCATGTGACGCATCCCAGCATGCATCATGCCCCCCCCCCATCCCCGCAAACCAACACCCACCCCTCCACCTAAAATTGACAGAAATGTAAATTTAATCTCCTGTTCTCACTAATGAGCTGCCAGCTTACGCAACCTTAATGCCGCTAACCTCGGTATTTAATTTCTGCTAATGGGGCACCCGCGCTGTTACATATTTCAAGAATTGTTTTCCGATTGAGGGATAACGAGGAGGCATAATTAAAAGGACAGGCGGCAATAAGAGCGTTTCGCTCCGAAACGGGGAGGCCTCGGCCTCAGCCTGGATCCTCCTTTCATCATGTGCTAGGTCACGGCAGCCTGCGAGTCTGACAAAGCGTTAATTGGTTTTTCACCTGGGTACAGGGCTGGTGCATCTAGCAATATGCCTGCCTGGAGATCAGTGGCCTTTATTAGTGTCTCAGAGAGTGATGTTTACAGCTGTGTGGGGCCCGGTCTGATAATTGTCAGGGTGTAAACACCCCTGCGTGTGCGTGTTTCCTGCGCTCTCTGGGGACGGTGAGTGGCTCAGTAGGTTAGCCTGTGATCGGAATGTTGCTGGTTTGCATCACCAGAGTAGCCACACCTAACACCCAGAAAAGTGTTCCAGAAGTGGTGAATAGGGCTAACCCTACGCTCAGACCCCAAGCTTCACGGCACCGACCTGCTGGGCCCTGTGATGGAGAGGGGGAGGGGGCATCAGCTGAGGCCCTAAGATGCCTCAAATCAGAATTCGCTCCAAGAATGATGCCTAATAGCAGAGGTTCTGCGGCCGCAAGTGAGGCAGTCCTGTTCCTCTTGGTTACGCTGTTTACACCCAGGCCCAGGAAGGAAGCTGAAGAGTTAAGGCTGATGCCTTTTGTACCATTCGAAGATACTAAGAATAGGTGAACCAAAAGCAAACATGCTTATTAAAAAATCACAATTCAAACAAGACAAGAAACAGACAAGTCTATACGCGTCACACAGAGGCATGGTGCAAATAATCTATTGAATTTAAAATGCTTTGAAATGGCTAAAAATAGCAGGTACTAGGCCATATTATTTATAAGAATATTGCTATGTTTTGCAATATTTCCAGCAGTCACCAAAACGCAGGACTGCTTGTTATGTGTCCAGCTTGGTGCCCTCTAATAGCCTGACTGCTTGAATGCCCAGCAGAGACCAGACTGTCCCGTCTGAACGGCCGGCTTTATTTTTGGGTCGGCTCAGCTGTTTGCCCCTGTGCCGTCCTGGTGATTAATGGCTAATGCTCCGTCTGGGCCTGGCCAGCTCAGCGCCAACGTGAGATTTAAAGGTCTGGGCCGGAAATGAGGTAAACCTGTGCTAGGAGCCCACAGGCGGCTTTTCATGGGTCACCCCCGACCAAAACGAAAATAAAATGACGCACATAGCGGGTAGCAGTGCTAACACCCCCCCCCGGGGGTATGTGTCTGTAGCTCCCAGTTACTTAACAGATATCCAGTTATCCATGACAAATGGAGCTTTACTATTTTTCTAGTTTGCATAGCTATTTTATCACTCATGCTTTTGTTTGGCCTACATTTTTTTGTGGTTATTTTCACCGTGGAGCGACATACTGTGTCGCCAGGAAAACCCTCCATGGATTTCTGACTCGGCCCCTTCACCCCCCACCTAGCCGCACTCTCTCCCAGATGCCCACCGATCTCTCTCCTCCGCCACGCAGAACGTCCTGCTCTGTGAATTTTTAACAAGCCTCATCACCTCCCTCATCTGCTCCAAAGTGTCATAAAAAGTGACTTTGCTTAAAGCCTGTATCGGTCGACACGGTGGCACCCGGCCCAGTGACACACAGTCCTTCGGAGGGCTAGCCTCTGCGGATTGGATATCGCGCTTTTATGATTCTCTTTCTCCAGAAGGTGACCTCCCCTTATGATTTATCAGGTGATGTCGGTTCCGGGGCCTGTCCGGGGGCCCTGGTACCGCTTTATGCTGAGTCGCCGTCCTGGCAGTCCTTCTCTAGCAGAGCTCTGATTTCACAGCAGGTTATGGATATTTTCCAGGCCTGATGTACAGCTGCATTATGAGACAAATCCTGGGTGGCTACTTTTTTTGCCGCAGTGATTTCCTGTATTACATATTCTAAGAGGGAAGGGGAAAAAAAGACTGAAGGTTTGACTTGCAGTCAGCATCTACAATAACTGTTAAATCGCACTCAGTGTTGCTGCTTATTTCCTCTTCCAGTTGGGAAGTATCCAGTATTGTACAGTAGGCATCGGGTATATTCAGTCAAATGACAATGGGCTTATCCAGTTTTTGACCTTGAGCCTTTAAATGGGAAATGTATTAATTCCTCTGCCAAGCACTTTGGCTTTTAAAGGCAAATCTGAGTGGTGCTAAATTGGATGTGTGTAGTAAGTGAAATAGGAATTCAATGAGCACAAAGGAGAACCGCAGCGAAATGGCCCAGCGCGAGACAATCGCTGTGTGGAGCTTTCCAGAAAGTTCTTGGAAGAAGCACAGTACTTCATGTAGGATAGTCACATAACAAAAGATGGCTGGCGGGAGGCAGATAAGAACTGGCGACCTGCACGTGTATCATGTGACAGTGAAACCATGATTTCCAGCTACATTTTCCTCTTTTGTGCATTTCATTGTGTACGCCATCCATCCATTCACCCATCCATCCATTCACCCGCCGCGCCACTTTTGCAGTGAGCTTAATGCGATCGCAGGAAATGCAGGGCCCAAGAGAGTCTGTCCCATACCAATGAACAATGCATGTTTTTTTCTCTTTATATTGTTTCTTTAACTATGACATGTCGATCAATTCCCCCAGACACACATAAATGTTACAGTATTGTCTGTAAATCATCCTAAGAATGAGTACCTCTTTGTAAGCTTGAGAGCTTGGTCAGGCAACAGAAAGTTCTGGATGGATGCCCCCTGTAAGGTTGCTAGGCATCAACACTGAGTTGATGACATGTAATAATAATAAATTATCCATAATCAATGGGTCTTGGCGAAGCGTTTGTGAGATCTTAAAGTAGCGTTTCACCTTGAGTCACCCCAGCCGTTCCTTATATAATTACAGCCCATAATATTTTATTATATATTATAGAATTCTCTGACAGGCTGGGAGAAGACACCAACTGTCCCCTCAGCCCTTAATTAGTTTAATCAGACAAAATACTCAGGCAGGACTCCAGAGGAGGTTTGGATGTCACTGTCTTAAAGGATACATCTGTTAAACACTGAAATGCTAAAGACTGACTATAAAAACAATTCACTGATGCAAAAATGTGACCTATAAAAGGAGACAAAAAGTTATTGTTTAACAACAAATGAAAACTGCTAATGACAGCAAATTAAGGCAAAGAGTTACGATGAGGGTTCAAACAAGCCTTGTAACGATTTAACGGTGGGCTGCGAGCCCAGTTAATGTCAACAGCTGTACTGATAATCTCCGCAAACCACAATAATTGGATCTGGGGGTCCTCGGTTTTTGTCTTACGTGCATTTATTAGCGGGCGATTGTAACATCATCATAAACGGGGCAACACGAAAATCCCTAATGAGAAATATTCAGCGGGTGCATGATCAAAGGATTTTCGGGAGGAAGGAGAGCCCCCACTTATTCGAGAAGTTGCATTCAGCATATATTAGCATATTTATTTTGTGTAAGTACCCGTGAGAGATATAACAATGGCAGGCTTTCCTCGTTTACTTATAATCAGATTCATCTTCCTGATGTTCAGGGCACAGTGTCATTGACCACTGGGTGCGGGCTATAAAGTGTGTGAAAACTCCCCAAGCTCAGAATGCTGTCATCTTAATGCCATTGATATGTGACATTAAAGAGTGCTTAAATGTTACTAACTTAGTTGTAAGAAATCACTGAGACTTCAGAAGTACGCAGTGGCCAGGAGATGGCTCGAGAGAGTGGGGTCCTTGTTAAATACCGAGGACCTCAAAGCGATGTCTGAACTTTTCAGCCTGCCGTACCAGCCGCGACGTGACAGCGATCGATGCCTCGAAACGGGCCTGGATAGGCACAGTCTCCCAACGGATACGCAACAGTGGCTAGAAAATCCCAGTAGGCCGGACTCTACTCTCAAATGCATTCCTGCCTCGACTGCCCGGCGGCTCCAAGACATCAAAGAAATGGATTTTCTGTGTGAAAAGATGTCAGGGTTTGGTAGATGGCCGCATACCCACCAGCTCGGAAACCTTTAAGAAAAAAAAAACGCTGACGGTTACCAACACTTCCGTGGCTTCGGTAGAATTAGGAATGTAAACAAGACAGTGCTCAGTTCCGTTTTTTACTTAAAGGTTGTTTGAATACTCATTTATTATTTTCATCTTTCGAAGACTGAAAGGGAAAATGAGCATAATACGGATACAAGTAAAAGCAGAGCCTGAGTGACTCATAAAAAAGCCAGAAGCCCGAGTAAACAAACAGGACTGAGGTGGGTGGTAAATCGTTTAAAAAAAGATCAGGCCGCCAAATAACACATTATTATTTTATTGTACGGCCTTCAATAATAGATGATAATAACAGATAAGTGCAGGCATGTGCGGAAAAAAAGAACAAACCCACACAAGGTATTTGTGTGAACATTCATTGGAGAGCTGCAGTCTGCCTTTGAGTTTTCTACGACTGATACTGTAGACTATAACCATACGGTAAGTTGCCTAACATCCAATAAGTGTGGGGGCATGGCACAGGGGCTTAATGGATAAGGTGTCTGCCTGCAGGGGACTGTGGGACTGTGGGAGTCTGGGTCTCCACCACAGGCTGGTGTGTGATGGGTTAGGATGCAATACATGTGATTGGGAGGCAGGTAGTTCAAATCCCAGGATCAGCAGAGTGATTTTTACTATTGGATCCTTGAGCAAAGTCCTTAATCTCCCCTTTAGCTCCAGGGACTGTCATTTCCCAAAAACCTACACTGATTTGGATAAATGCATCTGCCAGACATCCTGTAAATCTCCAGGGGTATGGTGATGTCTGGGGACGAAGCTGTTACTTCTCTGTACGCAGTTAATTGACTGTTAGCTGGTTAACTTACATTCGCCGGTGATCGTTTAGGATGTGTGAATGGCAGAAAGCGAGGCCTCTGTGTTTCTCCCAAAGAACGAGAGAAAGAGAGAGCTCTGTAGGTGTTTCTTCCCTGCTGTTAAAACCAATAAATCCATTTAACCCCGGCGTAACATAGATCTATAGCCATCCTTGTGGAAGACGTGTTTTTAAACACGTATGATGTGTCTGATTTTGCAATTTATCGCGTGGTCCATACCCCCGACGGCATGATTACTGAGCTGAGGTAGACCTTAAAATAAGCCCTTGATGCTCTGTCAGGCGCCTTGAAGCTAAGCCTTTGAGGATGCAGCATTTTTTTTTATTGTTAATTGGGTTAGATAATTAGCCAGCTTCATCTCCTGCTTTATGCATTCTGCAGTATTAAAGTTAGCAGCTAACTCAGTGAAACCCAAGGACAGAAAGATACTTTGATGTTTCTGTATATATTTGAAAGTTCATAGGAAGAAAAAGACAAGATTAGTAAAGTTTCCGTAAGTAGACTGTTCATAGGGAATTGGTGATCTTCCTCTTCTTGGCATGCATTAAAATAAAGTTTTATTTAACACTTTCCCCAAGCATCCGCCTCTTCTGACTTCCCTCGAGTGCCATTCCTTCATTGCAAGTTATGTTTCATTAAAGGAATCAGCATCACCTACTAGAAGCTTAAATATTAAGGGCACTTGCAGACTTGCTAGATTGTCTAATGACCAAGTATTAGGAATCAGGATTAGGAAGAGGCTGTGAAGTAAAACAGGTCCCCAATGGGACATTGTTAGTCACACTGCAGTTGTCTGTGGGGGTGGGGAGGTGCATATCATGTCCTCTACAACAGTGTTTCTCTGCCCAGCCCTCGAGGACCCCCCTACAGCACAGTAGGCATGAGATGGCAGGTGCCTAGGCTTAATTATGGTCAGGTGATGGCACCTAAGAAAGGGAATCACAGAAGCAGGAGAGGAACAGATGGAGCAAACAGAACAGGGACGGTTCCGTTTAAAACATAAGGAAAGGAGTTGATCTGAGCAGATATGTTGACATGAGGTGAAGTTTTCAGTTCATAAATTATTTGGTAGACTGCATCAAGTATAAACATGCTAAAGTTCTCTGAGACTGAGTCAGAGCCTAGTCAAAGATAGCAACCAGAAGGGCATTAGAAGAACCATGAAACTGAAAAGTATGCCGAAGGTTGCTCATTTTGACCTTGCAAGCTGAACAAAGGCAGCAGGTAGATATTCTATTGTGGGTTTAGGCTAATAAACAGGCCCTGGGGAGTCACCTTCGTTTTAATCAATCATAGTGGAGCGGGAGAGGGAACGAGCCACTGCTCCAAAGCAGCGAATCCAGGCAGCCCGCTAGTCGGCCTCCGTTTCACTCAGCTGCACTGTAGGTCCTTGTATTTTTATTGGGCCAAAACTTCAATTTTTCGTATTACGTGGCAGCTCTTTGACAATGCACCGACCACCATCCATCCATCCATCCATTTTCCAACCCGCTTATCCTGTTCAGGGTCGCAGGGGGTCCGGAGCCTATCCCGGAAG
>JAODKL010000037.1:140072-161727 GCA_026780765.1 Petrocephalus schoutedeni
TCAGTCTGACCCCAGAGCATCATTAAACGGTAGGCAAATTTCACATGGGGAAATTATCACGGGAAAAGGGTTAATGAGTGAGAGGAGGATGGGGGGGTTTCCACATAATACTCAAGCTAGAGGTAGGAAATTCCAGTCCTGATGGGGCACTAATTGTGTGATTTACAACTACAAACATGGCGGGCTGGCTAATTATCAAATGGTGGCGGTTTAGGCCACAGCATATCAACCATAAATGAAACTGAGGTGCTCTGGTAGACCTGACACAAGCCTGGGGCATTGGGGGATGAAGCCCTTAATGAATCTGAAGGAGCCCTGATTTATTTGTTAAATTGATATTTTAACTGGCATACTCTCTGTTTGAGAGTCCCCTACAACACAACAGTCTTAGTCCATTAAAACTCAGTGCATTTCCCCCAAACCTTCGTAGTGCTATAATCAGAGAGACAGAATTCAATATGATAACCCTTGGACAGATGAGGTCTCTGAGCTAAGCCCCAAATGTCTTAAGATCACAGCAATGCCCCTGCCCTGATACACTCAATGAGTGGAATTGACCAGATTAGCTGTAGAGTTTAGGTGTCCAAGGAGTGCACCATCCAGATATGAAGGCTACTTCTTTGGTGTTTATTTTATAAGTTCACATATTAGGTAACACCATGTGTCTGACAGTTATATAATGGTTTGAACTGGGCCCAAAAGTTATTTTCCAAGCCAAAAAAGAAATGCAGGGAATTTCATGGCTCAAGATTATCTGAGTTCAAACAGGCAGGGTGATGATTTAGCTTTAGCATTAGCTGTTTGCCATTTACTGCATCACAGCTGAGTGCAGGCCAGCACACCGACATGAACTAATGTCCCCTTCCTACACAAATCAGCAAAGCAGCCAAAGCATAAACCCTGTCAAGTGATTTCAGGCGACCCCCAAAGTGGGCCCCCTTAAATCATCTTCCGCTCAGAACCTGAAAGAAACAGCATACACACGGGAGTCCGGTTCACTTTCTGCCTCCAAATTAGCCTTTGATTCATAGATGCCTTACAGATAAGATGGCTACATTCCACCGATGCCAAGGTGTGGACTCGGTGAGGGAGACGTCTGGGATCTGCAATTCCCTGTCACAGCAGCCAATCAAGCGTGGGGAAGTATTGTTCACGATAGGCTATCTGCATCGTAATGGTGCACACCTTTCACCAGTGGCTGGTTATGGGCAAATTGGTTAAAGTGGAAGGAAATATGTTTCTCTGGCTTAATCAGTTAGTGTACAGGGTACCATTCCACCCATACTGCCTGCATAATAACCAAAATAAAACCCCTAGTGGAATCATAAAAAACATACCCCCCCCCCCCCCCAGGTGATCAATATTAAAATTCAACATTTATGTTAAGCCAGGTGACCTTTATATTTCAGATTATAAAAAATAAACATTAAAGAAATGCAATAATTTTTGAATTCACAGGATTTGTTCTCTCTGTAGAGGCTGGAATGTTTATTTTGGAGTTGCTGTAAAGCTTTCCTAATGGTCTCCTTCACACTCTGTGTAGGCAGGGCTGAAGCCGAGGTCCGGCGACAATGGCTGTGGGTAACTGCTGCTTTTGGAGTTCCTCACTTGACCTTCTGAGCCGAGCAGCAGCTCAGCCAAAACAAAGCACGTTGCCGCTCTTCACATGAAATAAAGTAAGAGACTGCAGGATATTGTTATCTATGAGAGACTGTGTTAATTATTTAGTGTGAGAAAGGTTACATACAGATCCATACAATGGGAAGATTAAATAAAATGCGGAATTAATGAATGGAATTTATTGGTGAAAAAGTTTAACAACGTATTGAGATGGAATGTTCAAAATAGCAAGATAAAAATGAATATATTTTATAATATAAATATATTACCTTAAAAGTTATTTAAATTGCTTTTTCATTTTCTAAATTAGAATGAACTTAACTCATATGTTAAAATGTCATATGTATTATAACACACATATGTTAAGATTGTTCTGAACCAGAATTTTTTAAATTGTACATGGAGGTAAGTGATTTCAGGATATCATGACCAGATAAGTGATTTCAGGATATCAAAAGCAGAGGAAATGAAATGAATTAAATGAAGGGGCAACTGCTGTGTAGCTATGTGACACATTATAATCGGGATTCGGACGAGCAGCAGCGGTTTTGGGATTTTTTTTTTTTGCCAGGTGCCGCTCTAATCGTCACTGTATCAGTCAGGAACATCTCAAGCATAAGTGACTATCGAGTTGTATAAATAGTCTCTCATCCTCCGCTTACACTCTCCCCAAGCAAATTAGTGCTCTGAAATCCCCTGTGGGGGGGAGAGTCTGCCTGGGTTTAATAGCTCTGCGTGTGCAATATTACAACAGATGTGAAGTGAATACGTTTAAAGGCATGAGCTCTATGTCAGAAATCCTTTATGTTATTATTTACTGGGCTCTGGTCTGGCGGTTTCCATGACAATTCTTAAATTTCTTGCATTGAGAAGTTTGCTTCTCAAACGAATGTTTTATAGCCTTTTAGCGTGTGTGTTTTCTGCGTATTTGCCGATACCATAATATGATATTTAATGCGGTCCTCGTCAGGTCTCAACTTTTCTCCGAACGGTAACAGATTTTTTTTTTCTTTTTGGAGTGGGGGGGGGAGAATAAATAAGAAATACGGCAGAATAATGACACTCAAAATCGAGCCCTTGAGAGCGCGGCTACGGCGGCAGGGTATCACGCATCCGCACCGCCTCTAATGACTGCGCCTTTCACGCATCCAGCCCTTAATTCACGCAGCGCTCAGCACCTGACAGACTCAACAGCTGGAACGGACTTGAGCTGAGCGGCGCCTCTCAATAACAATCGCTCCAGCTCATCCATGCGCTCCCTCATCATCAGTTTTACACACACAATTAACCCCGATAACATTACCCACAATGCACCAGCGGGTTCTTTTCCACTCATCCCCTTTTCAGAGACTGAACCGTGGCTGACCTTGCCCAAATGCTTCTATGGCTCTGAATCTGACAGGGTACTGTGAACGCGGGTGCAGTGTGCGGTTAGGGTGCAAAGCCTGTGATTGGCAGATCATTGGTACAAATCCCAGCTCACCTGGGTCATTTCACTGTGGAACAAGGTCCTTAACTCCTATTTGTTCGAGGGACTGGCTGACTCTGCCTTTGCTAATTGTATGTCACAAACACCATGCCCCCATCAGTCAAATGAGTGAGGAGACCCCCCCCCACACACACACATACACCTGGGGCAGACCATAATACCAAACTCTGAGGCAGCACATCATTATACATACCTGCAGCACCACTGAGTACAAATACTTTAATTTCCATGCAAGTACTGCATTACGTCCCGGCATTAAAACGCGTAACACTTTACTACATACCAATGAAAACAATACAGTAAAAAATATCTTCCAGTTACATGCCTGTCAGCTGAGGATACATTAGTTACATTGGTAGACAGACTAACGCGATGAGGCTCCAAAGTCAGTTCAGCACCAGAGATGTTTGTGCAGATGTGCCCCATGAAATAGATGGGTGTCGGTTCCGGACAGCTGCAAGGCAGATTAGTGACTGAAAAAGTGTGTGAGTGCTCATATTTATTCAATCGGTGGGCTAGTGCAACCTCCTGACTGCCTTGCTTTTTCGAATAGCATTTTATTGAGCAGACGCTTTCTTCCAAGCAATGCACTTTTTTGAGAAAGCAGGATCAGCCAGTCCCTGGAACAACTGGGGGTTAGTGGGGCTCAGTGTCAAAATCACTCCATTGACCCTGGGATTTGAACCTGTGACCCACTGAGTACGGACACAGGATCCTAACCTGCTGGAGCTCACACACAAACTTCCATAGATCAGTCAATTTCCCCAGTCTGCTGTACTGCCGGCGACCTCTGCGCACCTCCTACGCACCTCCTACGCACTACCTACACACCTCCCACGCACCTTCCGCGAGCGCCATAGCTCTGTCTGCGGCGAGGGGCCACCGAATGAGGTGTGTCAGAAACCTCGACGCGGCCAGCTAATCGTCTGCCCGACAGACAAAGCCTCTTTTTCCAAAAACGTCTGCGGCTTCAAGAATGTCTTGCTGCTTCCCGTGCTCTGCGAACAGACCCGTCTGCCAGGGGCTGCGCAGCAAATAGACCTGTCTGCCAGGGGCTGCGCAGAGCAGGAATAGGCTACACTCAGACCTATACTTGTCTTCCCTTCTTCATCAGCCAGAAACCTTAGCCAGGTATATGTGCCCCCAAGCCCTAAATAATCTGCCCCAGGATAGACTGCTGCTTCCCAGCTGCCTTCCTACTGTGTCCCCTGCACAGGCCTGGAAAAGCTGTCATGGCAAACAGGAGCTGGACTTTCAAATAAACCGCAGTGCTGATGTCATCATCTCTGCCGGACGTGTCCAGGTTGCCGCTTAGTGGTGTTTTTACGGGCGTTACGGCCCTGCTCTACGTAAGCCCATGCGTCCCGTACGCCAGAACCGTTTTTTTTTGGACCACAGCGAGGTAGGGTGGTTACTGTGTCATGGCTGCTCCTTGTTCCGAGTCACTTTCTGCTCCGCTACAGGCATTTCGGGGGGGGCCTGCCAGGCAACAGCGGGACTATTCGTATTCAGGACCACATCTCACACTAGCCAGCACCCATCCCCCCCCCCCGCGCGTTTTTACAGCAGCACAAAGGCCGATTGTGACAATCCCTCACTGTTTCTCCTCCATCGGGTGGGGGGGGGCGCCTTGTGTCCCGGGAATCATTTGTCCAGATAGTGCTCTTGTGGTCCTCATTTTCTGTCGGACTGTATGAGATCCTTTCCCCCGACAAGTCTCGTCACCCCCCCAACCCCAAACACCGTCTCTAGCCATAACACCTTCATTTACTCCTCCCTGCCTTAACACATCACTTTTCTCTTCTCTCTCATCCTCAGCACTCAAACCGAGACGTGTGGGCATGGCAGCGTCCAGTAAACCTCCAGGCCGGGAGGGACAGGTTTACACACCCGCGAGTCGGTTATCCCGAAACCGATCCGACATATTGGCACTTTTGTGGGTTTCAGATCCCAACCTTGGAGGGAAACAAGACAAAACAGAAGGTGTGGTTGTGATTCAATCTAAGCAACTGATTCTTGAACATACTGCAGTTAAGAATAGAGATCTATGACAATCTAGACATCCCTGCAGAGAAAAAAAAAACTCATGATGACTTGGGTATATCATGCAAACTCCACACACATGGAGCCAGGGAAGGCACACAAACTCTGGTTTCCCAAGATGAGAGGCAACCTTCCTGCCCCATTAGTTATTTGTTTTGAGTTATATATTTTCTGCATTAGTGATGTAATTTCAAGCTCTGATGCTGTTATTCACTCTTTACTGCTGTTGATACCCCCGATCTGTGATTAAAACACCTTGGAAAAGGTCATTTTGAGTAACTGTGAATAAGATCTTGGCTGCAGCTGAGATGATGGACATAACTCACAGAACTCTGATAAGCCACATTAATATATATAAATCAAATACATGCCGTGGATGTTCCTGTGGACCGTGAGAGTCTAGGGAGGCAGTTCGCCGTCTGTTCAATCGGAGCATGAAATATTCCAAAACCTGCTAATTAAACGGGCAAACAAGATTGCGGCTTCTCTACGCAGATTTCCCTTGCAGATTCTCCTCCGCCGGAAGCAGGGATGCAGAGACTGAGAGTCACACGGTGTTTGTAACAGACAGACGATACCACTGAGGTCGCGGGGGTCTGTCCTCTGGCCGCGCCCGAATCGAAAGGTCTGGCTGACTGAGGGCCCCACAGGAGACGACATGACCCCCTCCGTTGGGGGGGGCGCACGTGCCGGGATGCTCGGGCAGCCAGACAGGCTGTTTGCACTCCCTCCCGCTGTCAGCACATCCGCAGACGGCACGGCCAAAGCGCAGATCCCGTCAGCTGCAGGCACCCGTGTCCGTCCTGAGATCTGCCCTTTGCCCCCCCCCCCAACCACTGCCCTCCCTCAGCCAAAATGCAATGTGCATGCCACTCTCGGCAAGGAAGCTATCGTTTTTTTTTTTTTTAAAGCTCACATATGTTAACCCTTTCATCGCCCAAATTTTGCAACCAGCATCTTTAACCAAGGAAATGCTTTGGCGGGAAGTGAAAATCCAGCACAGGCAGTTAGAAGGACAGCCAGGAGAGACATTAATATTCATCTGACAGCTGAATCGATGCAGGACTATTGACAAAGCCTGTGGTTCCTATCCTCTTGTTTATACCATGCCTCAGCCCTTGGAGTGCTGCCTTGTTTTCCACCGTATTGCTGTCCTCTCATCTTCCCTTGCCCGCCCCCCGCCGCCAGCTCAGTGCAGTCCTCTTTTGACTACATCTCCTTGCTGAGTGCCCAGCCTTTGGACATGCATGTCTGCAGCCCAGCCACCGTCGTGTCTCTCCTCATGGCAGCAGAGTCCGTTTCAGAGATTCTAGAACGCAGGAAGGGACGCCTAAGCCTTCCAAATGAGCCTGTGAACGCAGCGGGTCCATTGCCTGGGTGCCGAGCACGGCAAATCTCCCCGATCCTCTGTTCCTCTTTCCTCATTACGGCTCTCAGACGCTTCCGTTAGCTCGTTAAGGAGCCGAGATCGCAGGCAGAGCCGAGAAGTTTCTGCCAGTTGGCAGCCTAATCGCTGAAAGCTGGTGCATGACTACCACCTTCGGAAGGAATGCCGAGTATTTTCAGAGATGATCACTAGACAAAGATTGCTAAATCTAGCATAATGTCTCAATTAAGGCAAATTATGATTTGCTGGAAATTAAAATCGGGGATGCCTACTGGTAATTACGTGTTTAAAACAAGGAAGACGCTTCCTTAAACCCGAGTTTTCGGTATTCTGTATCTGTATTAGTTTCTGAAATTCTGAATTTCTGATGCCACAGTGAACTCTGAATTGTGGCCAACGCTTCCGTGACAGCCGGTAAGCACGTGGGTGTGTGGTCTTCAGGTGTGTTTGTAGTGGCCACCTATCAATCCAAAAACAGCATGGTGTCTATCCCTCCTGGTGCTCCTCAGAAGAACATGGACTTGGAGGAAGAAGTAATTGGACAGGTTGAAATGGCAGCAGCATGAGGGCTCTCTTTGCCCTTTGTGGCTTCCTAAGTGAGCCTCACCTTCCTCCAGCACCCCATAATTAACACTGAGCACACAGCTGCGTGTTCTTCATCTGCCAGAAGCAGGGGATTTTCTATGTGGGAGTGCAGAGAAGGGACCATAATTGATATAGAAGGGCCAACCTTATCATTAGCCAATGATAAGTTTTGAATCAGTGACTGACAGGGGAGGGGGCATTCTGAGGGCCAATCATATATCAGTCAAGGCCAGCACCCCTATGGCCCCGCCCCTGTATACGCCCCTGGCCAGGTGCATGACTGTGGTGTTCTGAATGCAGCCACCTTGGTGCAGGTGTCAGGCCCCCCTGAGCATGTGGCTTCCTAATCTTCCAGAAAGCATCCGTTGCCAGTTCTGGAATTTTCCTGACTGGCCTTTCGCAGGCATAAGCAGTGAAGGAGGCAACCAAATTGACCAGGAACGCGACTGCGTGTCCCACTTCTCTGTGCGATACAAGATCCAGACACAATATACATGCTAACCCTGAGAAGTGAGGAGCATATTTGACACTGCAAAAGACAGAAAGCTGTGGGCTCCAATCTTTTTACAGTGAGAGATATTATATACAAAGGGGATTAAGGGTGTGGTTATTGACTATGAATGTTTTGTTGATCGACCTGATGATTCGGCGATCACTGGCTTAAAGTCAAACTTTCTCTCCATATGCTACAGAATCAGCAATCAAAACTCACTTGGTCCTCATGTAATCCGACGAAGAAACTTCTGTTGATTTTCTAAAGCTCACTAAGTCCACAGAGATTTCCTTGAATACATATCCCGTGGACTTAGTGACTTTTGGAAATTTGCTCTTCAATTTACGGACTATGAACCACGAGAGGGTTTCTGGACACCGTCGCCCCGGAGGATTACGAGCACGGCACTCAGCGATGCGCAGAGGATAGGCCTTGCTAATTGTTCAGCAAGCCTCGCCAGATAAGGCTGGCATGGATGGGAGGCAGTCCATCGGGGTCAAATATTTACCCACTTTCCACCACCTATGGCGTACTGCGAGAATCAATAACGTGGGCAGACAGACCGCCAGACAGGATTTGCTATTGTGAAATCAGCACGGCAGGAAGAAAATTACCCAGGAGGGCTCGTCCATGTGCGTTCAACAGCTTAATGTATTCAATCCCATCTTAGGAAGGGATTGCTTTAAGTCACAGATGAGGTGCAGCGATGAGTAATTAAGAGATTACCATGTCGCCTGCCACATCATGTGAGAAATTTGGCTCGGAGACTCACTGACGTAAATGTTTATTTGTGTCTTTCTTTCAGGCAGTCCATCTTCACTGATGTGAGGTCAAAGTAAAATGCAAAACTTTTTCCTCCCAGCGGCTGACCACAGACACAGCATTTATTTAGCAGACGCTTGTATCCAAAGCAACGTACATTTGAGAGACAGACAGAGTCTGCCAGGCCCTGGGGCCAAGGGCCCAATGGTGACATCACTCTGCTAACCCTGGGATTTGACCTGGCAACCTTCTATTCAGGGGCAAACCATCCTAACCTGCAAAGCCGCACACTGTCTCACGTTACCTGCTAATCCGCAAATGTAAAAGCAGGAGCCCCGTGCCCAGTGCCCTTGCGGCACCTTGGCGGCTTTGAGTGAGCCTTCTGCCCGCAGCCCAGCGCAGGGGGGCTGCAGGCTATGGAACGGCTTTCCGGCACTGTCCGGCGACGCTGATCTGTCACTACACCCCGGACCAGCACGGGTCTGAAAAGCCCCGTCCCGGCTGAAGGGAAACAGGCTTATGGGCAGAATAGCAGATGTAATTGGACCTTAAACGTCGGGAAATCCCAGCAGGCTTCTCACGCGGGTATGAAGCAAAGCAGATCTTTTATAGCGACCTTTCCCGTTTAAGCTCCTCTGTGAGTTTTCGTCTGCTGCGAGAAGCATGGTCTTATTGTGCCGTAAAGACACGGGGGGGATCTCTCTGATGCCAGAAAAGGGGGTATGAAAAGGGGCATCAGGTGAACAAGTATATTTTTGTCCACCGCTCCTTCCTGTTGTTTTTTTTTTTTTTTTTTTGCTTTACAGAACTATCTACACATTTTTATTGTGGGTAAATATAAATATCCCATATGGGGAATTTAAAGGGTATTTCACCCCAACATATTTCGTTTATTGCGCCAATCACCTAAGCACATCGCCATCACTCAGCAGGCACTGTTAAAGACTCTTTTTGTAACAGCATACCCGGGAACCTCTCAGCCTGTAACCGAGAGCATTAATTACGAACATCTCTGCCACTTGAATGACACGGGTCCTCATCTCAGCTGAAATAGATATCTCTCATCTTGCATTCCGGCGAGCATGCTTGCCTCGCCACGCGATAATGGCTTCTGAGCTCCTCCAAGCTTAGCTCTGAGTTTCCACGGTTTATTCTTCCCTGCAGCCGGAGATACAGTATGCCAGGCCCGGCTCGTCTTGATGGTGTCCCGCGTGGACCGCGGTGGGATCTTCTGTGGTTCCCGCGGTCTCTGTGGTTATCCGGAAGCCCAGCATGAGAGTGGGGTCATTCCTCGCAATACATTCAAAGCGAACACGTAAGCGTGCGTGCATGCGTGTCCTTGTTTGACACGTCTGTTACTTATAATATACATATTTTTTACACGGCTCACATCCACCACTGTTCCGGAAGCCCAAACCTCGAGGACATTCCTGCTGCTACAGTTTTCCTCTCTCCATGCTGGGATGTGAACTGTTGACTCTGAGAGTGTGTCTGGCATGTCACGTCAAAACAGCCGTTCCTGTGTTATGCCCCAGAGACTTCCTGAGAATCATTGCTCAGGCCTCTGATGTGTTTTGCACATCTAGTAACATTCTTTTAATGGAGGGGAACTTATTCCCGGTATGCAATCTAATATTGTTGTCCAGTTTAGTAACTTCAGTAAAATGATCGCGTTACTCTCCTTATTTAATTAAACCAGGTTCCACTGGTTGATTCATGGAGGTCACATTTAATTGCCGGCTGCCAGGGGACGGCACAGTGGAGCGTGTTGTCCAGCTTGCCACACTACTATGTGGGGGCTGCCCGTTGCTGAGGCTCAGATTGCGGCTGAGGTCAGTGCTGCTGAAGTTGTGTTGACACTTGTAGTTCACACACATCACGATCAGGGGGGCGTATACAGGGGCCGGGGCACTGGCCCCAGCTGGAAGCTGATTGGCACCAGACTGTCCTGTGCCCTGTCACTCACTAATTTGAAACATATCATTGGCAAATGATAAGGATGGCCCCACTGCATGAATTATGCCCCCTCTTATGCCTCACGTCTTAAAAAAAAAATCCTAGAATCATCCACGGTCACGAGGGAATGTTGGAGAAAAGCCAGTTACAATTTCACAGGGCTCCCAGAGCTGGAATTTGACGCTTAATCGCATCATTGGAACGGATCTGAGCACCATACAGTCGAAGTAAACAAAGTGCTTAGTCCTAATATTCAGCTCACTGTCTCCTGGGTGCCAGTGAAGCCAACACATCTCGGGTCCAATGTGTGCTGCGCAAAGTCCACCAGTGACAAGCCATTCATTTCACAAAATGAAACATAGACGAAACTGGTCATCGGCAAAAGGTAGAACGACGGTCTCCACAGAAGGACGACATATTGACTGTTTACTCAAGGCCCTAGGAAGAATGCCCGTGGCATCTCCTCTTCAGCATGCCATAAGAATGGCGCCCTCTTCAGTCATTTATGTTCAGGGGGCTTATGAAAATCAGTTTTTCTTTGCACTTTCACTTCAGATCCGCCCCTTTTTCGTCACCATTATTTCATCCACAGGGACAAAGAGGCTCTCCTGAAATGGCCGTAACGAAAGCCTAATTTGTAACCGTGCATTTCCTTGCAGGCTGAGATGGGTAGGCGTAGTGGGGGGGGGGGTGAAGGGGAGGAATTCTGTTGCCACGGTAATAATAAAAGCCACAGTATAGTGACCCATTAGCTGACACTGGCGATTATGATGAAAAAGAAGGACGCGATTACAGTCATCTTTGAATTATTATCGCGATGGTGGGTCTTATCGACTATCCCGTTATAATGAGACGTTTACCTGAAAACAGCCTTAGCAGCTCGATTACTTAAACCTGGCACTCCGTGACTGGATGTTATATACAATAGACAGCTTGTCCGTCTTTCTGTCTTGCGCCCATAATCTGGACTCGCCGGCTGCGTAATTCACATCTCTAACGAGTCACCACCGGCACGGATGAGCACGTCTTCTCTCTCTACTCCAAGGGGCATGGAATGGTGTGTCTGTGGCCCGACAGCTCACACAACATTATAAATCCAAAACAATCTGCCTTAAGAATAGGAAACGGGCCCATTCTCCTAAAGCCATCCATGTGATTTTTGGAACAAGTCTGACATGCAAACTTCCTGTCAAATTGCAAAACATGTCCGCTAATGCTTCAAGATGGACAATCACTGTTAAAATGCTTCCCTGGGGCATTAATACCTATTAGAAAAATAAATGTTAATGTTCTCAGTGCTAAAAGGTTGCTTAATAATAAAATTCATTGCGTTAACTCCGGCCACCTAACTTGTATTACTACCTATTGCGTTGAGTGCCTTTCAGTTACACTGTGATAAATATGCATGCAAGTTGTCTTCGCTGCAGGCAATGAAACATCAGAAGGATTCCAAAAATAAATAAATACATTTATAGAAGAGCTCTTATAAACTCTTATCTGATTAGGTTCTGGTTAACAGCCATTTACACAGAGAGGTATGTCCCTCAAAGTAGTATGGCTCGTTAATGAATTGCTTTGGGTTGTTTCCCATATCAAATGCTCCATCGCCAGGATGGTCAAGAAAAAAGTCCCTGTATATGTCTAGGGCCTCATGTAAGTATCACCTAAGGCAGAGTTTCTCAATCCAGTCCTAGGGAGCTTAGAAAGAGCAAAAACGTGGACTGTCTCGGAGGGAGCAAAAACGTGGAGTATCTGGGGGTCCCTGAGGATGGGGTTGGGAAACACTGACCTAACGTAAATGAGGCCTCACAGAAATCCCTGGTGGCTAGAAACAGGTACCGCATGATTAAACAGTGTAAGAAAGGTTAAGCACCCCACCTGGACAGCTTGGTAAGGTGCCCTGATCTTTTCATCAGAGGGGGCCTAGTCTCAGGATAACATGGCCCTGATACCACATGGGAAGGGAAATAATTGATCCCAGATGAGTCCTAGACATTTTTAGCTTTGTTTCTCTCTCCAACAGCCAAGTTATGATACCGGTTGCTGCATAAAAGCTATTTACAGCAGTGGGAGGATGTTATGTTTAAGTTTTGCTCCTAGCCCGTGTCGTGGACGACACCGCCCGGGACGTTTCAGCCTGAAATCTAGCGACATGTGACATGAAAGCGATGCGATTTTACGACAAGACCCAGTCCCCCATGGCATAAATAAAAAAACCGACACCTCTGCCATGTTATTACAGAGGGCACTGTGACATATTCCTCTTGAAACTGGCCAGAAATATGACCTCAGATCCTATCCTGGATACGGTTTTGTGAGGAGCAGAATGGAAAACGTCAACAAAACCTTAACATCAATGCTTATTTCTCCTTTTCTGGAAGGGGCCATTAGCGCAAGTGGGAAAAAAACAGATTTAGTCAAGCGTTATCTCTCTTTATAGATTTGACTGATTAGCAACATATACATCTGGGACTCTTAAAGGTCAGTCCGGAGGAGCTGATGCAGTCCTGTTAGAGACAGTATATTCCTGCCTTTTGTTTGCTTCTTTCTTCCTTTTCTGTGACCTTCTTCTTTATAAATCAGTCTGGCTGCTGACATATAACAAAGCAGGCAGGAAGACGTACATCTCTATTCCTCATTCGCTTCCTCTCTCTTCTTTTTGCATCCTTTTCTGTGACCGTCTGCTTTATAAACCAGTCTGGCTGCTGACATATAACGAAACAGGCAGGGAGACGTACATCTCTATTCCTCATTCGCTCCCCCTCTCTTCCTTTTGCATCCTTACCTACTGCATCGCTCCACTGCAATCCATGTCAAAAGCTACGCCCTGGATTTCCGTCAGGCTTCCATTCTAATCCCGAGATGAGGAGCCGTCTGTTTCTGACATAGGTAGCGCTTGTAATGGATAACCTTGGCTGCGGCATTGTATAGTCCCACCAAAATAAAGGCATTTACAATCTCTGCTGTTAAGTGCGATGCTGCAGGTACCGTATGGACACAGCAAACAGAACCTCGCATGGGGATTGGAAAACAGAAGCGGGATTTGAAAAGTAAAAAGGAATGAAAAGTACGTTTTCTGGCTTCAGTACAAAGGATATACATTTGTGTTTGAGGAAAGATAAGACGGACATGAATGTTACATGATTGGTGTTCAGGGTCAGGTGACAGGACGGACCAGTCATGTGACTTCATCCCAGCCCTCCCCAAATACAGGCACATACTCACCATTCTGCAAGCCCTTAATTTCCCAACCAACATGCTGTATCTGGCTTCTATCTCTCATGTACTTATGCCAATTTTTAGTTTGCATACAGTATGGCCCCGTGAGCCTCAGCCGAGCAAGTGGTGAGGGACCACTGAGGACCAAAAGGAGGGATGTTGGAAATGGGGGTTTTACACAAGAAGAAAGATGGAAACATCTCCTACTAAGAGGCAGAAATGATCAGGGGAACAGTTAAGACATGCAAAGTCCCAAAACCATTTTGCATTCAAGCCGTGTACCCCCTTTTCTGTGCCAAGGGCTGTCAGTACAGCCAACCTGTGTTCATGACTGTACTCAGCCTAACAACGTCGTTGGAAACAGTTCATCTTCGGCCGCTACACCCACTCCAGGAACAACAGCAGCAACTGCCTCGCTAAGTAACAGTCACTGTGGCAACCAGCAAGAGGAAAGTTCCGCACGGCGGATGAGGACTGCGCCGTGGGAATAGTGGGGCGGGGCGCCCATATTGCTCCTTATTCAGGCTGGACCCGACTCGGCTAGAGAGGAGGAGCAGTGACCCTCTGCTAGCTGGACCATCACACTCAGCCTCACCTTCACCACTGGTCCAGAGTGGGACTGTCACCGATCAGGATCAAAGCTCCCTTCCTTCACAAAATGTAGCGTTTTCCGCCCCTCAGGCCTCTTTTCTACCAGACAACCATTTCTGCTCTCTTAAAAGAACAAGGGGCCCCCGAAGACGCCATGCCTTCTTGCTGTCCTTCTCCTGACTGATCTTGCAGCACATGAAGCTACAGAGAAATGTACAGTGTAGAGGACATGAGTGAGCCCTGTTTATAGGCTGTTCTCAGCAGTCTTGATTATGAATATTAAAGCTGAATTTTAAATACTACGATAGCTGTTGTTGTTTGGAAACCTCAGGGCCAGACTTGTGCCGAATGTTCTGATAAGGGAAACATATTATACTGTGTATACACGACTTTATTTCTCTGATTAGCATCTTATTATGCTTTCCATTCGGATACTAATACACAATAAAACAATGATATATTACAATGCCGAATTATATTTATCCAAATCCTAACCTATTACCATAACTCATCACACTTTGAGTCCCTGGATAGCCATATAAGTGCATGTAGCAATAAATTATGTAAATGATAAATGATCAAAATAGTATAAGCTGTGGTTTGCTTTGCAACAGCAAAAGATCAAAATAGTATAAGCTGCAGTTTGTTTTGCAACAGCAGCACAAACACTATAAAGGTTTTATACAGGGCAGATAACTTTCACAATTCCACAAAATGCCTGTTTCGTATGAGATCCCAGACAAAAGACCTTGTTTTCTCAAATTACGAATAAAGATTCATGGCCGTGGTCTGCAGAACTGCTTTCTTATCACACTTAGTCACAAGACACAGGTGCAATAAATCGCAGGCATTGTCCTGAACATACATGTACCACGAGCAGCCTTCCTCAGCGCTGAAGAAAGGCATTCGCTGTTTAATTAAGCCAGCTGTCTTTTGCATAATGCAGAGTTAGGGGCAGAGCATTAGCCTGATAATAATGAAATGCGAAAATTACACCCATTTCCACACTTTGTCAGGTGAAGAAACGGGATTAAATTTCAAGGATTTTTTTAAGGCAATGAATGTTATGATGACATATTGTGCCAGAGTGCATTGAAAAGCCTGAAGACCTGGGCTAAATGATAAATATATATTATAGTCTAACATATTCTCTGACGTGTTGAAGGTACCATTATTCAAAAGAGACAGGGAAATTATTAAACATTAGAACGTTGTGTTGTGTTTTACAGAGAATGATCTATTCTTAGATTATTACTATCTAAGGTGGGACAGGTCTCCAAGGGTTTGGGATATTAAGATTTTTTTAAGTGTTAACTGCTGAATTGGTCTGTGACCGAAACAATCGACCTTGAAATGATTTAATGTAACATGAAAACAACCCATTAGGACGGCATAAATATTCATGATGAACACTCCATCCGCACTGCACAACAGATCCTGTAAATATCCACAAATGCTACGGCTGTCATAGTAACGGTGTTGGGTTTGGCCACCCAGGAGGCTCTGCAATTCCAGCTTGCATCACATCGCTCCTTCGCTCTACACTCTCAGCACAATGGCCGTCTTGTCCAGAAACACCCCCTTTCTCGCTAGAGCAAACCTTTAATGTCCTTCCATTTTCAGAGACTCCTTCACAAGCTTTCAGTGGACTTCAAATAAAATTGTGCTTTTTTTGTGGAGATGGAAGAGGATTTCTGTATCACTCTAATAACACACACGCTCCAGTGTTTCATCTCGGAATGAACAAGTTGGTTGGTGCATTATTTAGGCCAAAGGGCAAGAACTGTGATGCTAAAATCCATGGACCGCAAACAGTCATAACATACAGGTTCATGTCACATCTTCCTGGTACTAACAATAATTTTAGTATTTTATACAAAAGAAGACGCAAGTAATAGAGGCTCCTACTCACCATTGTTTGTTGGTTCCATTAAAAGAAAGTTTTTTACATCAAGAACGTGAAGCATGTCTCAATTAATTCAGGAGACAGGCATTTTAAAATGTCTTTTTTAAAAGTATTGACTTTTATGACTTTTTCCTTCCCCTTTGGGAACTGCGACAGTCGCCGATGATGTGTTGAATTTTAAGGACCGCCTTGATGGCTCCCCACATGGAATGAGCTGTCTTACTGGTGGTGTGGGATTCCAGCGATGGGGAGAGATACAGACTGAAAGAGTCATGACAAACCCAACAAAATCTCCCCATGATGACAAATGGTGCCAGCTTAGAAAAGCAGAAGACAATGAGGAACTCATCTATGCTTCAATGACAGCAATCTTTCCCATAGGCTTGTTGTCGGGCACAGCAGTTCATACTTTTCAAACTCTCAAACTCTCAAACTCATTGAACATATCAGGCGAAGGACATTGCCTGGGTTTTTTTCCTGCATGATTCTGCTGCTTCTGTCATGTAGAGAGGAAGATCTAATTCACATCAGGTCACAGCGTTTCTTCTCTGCCTCGTGTTGCCCATTTCAAAATGTAGCCCAGACTCTGACGTTTGCTGGTTAAAACCTGTGGTACTCGATGCCAGTGGACAAATACTGAACCCGATGGCATCTAACTGCAAGAGGATCAGCTGACTCTGAGAATACTTGGCGGGATATCTGAATTCTGCCTTTGTGCTTATTAATAAATATTTCTCCTTTGCCCCAGGAAGTTTTCTTGTTTATTCGTCCTGTAATATATTTTTGTTTACAGTATATCTTTGTCTCATCTTGAATTATTGTATCATTAACAAAAAGGGACTGTCGATCATCAAAGCACCAAGTCTCACAGACAGCGTCTTCTCTAGTTCTGAATTATCGTTCCCTTGAGAGTGTGTGCGTTCGGTTTTTTAGCGAGGTTGACGCAGCATGGTGTAGGGAGGAGAGCGAGTACACCTTCCTGCAGGCGGACGGCGTTGATTACCACTAATTGGACGCGTCTGTAGCGACATGCACGGTGGGTTTGTATTAGCCTAATTTGCACTTGCCCTGCGAATCGCTGTCAGGTTTTTGGAGCTTGCCGGATATGACAAGCCGAAACCGTCTTGTGCCGTGAAAATTTATCCAGGCTGGCCATAAAAACGGCGACACATGTTTGCAATTTTGAATGTCGATAGCTACCTCAAGGGAAGCTAAGCATCATCACCTCTGTTTATTTAGAGAGTGATGTTACCAAAGGGATTTCTGGGCTTAGTAGTTCCCATGCCTGGAGTTCATGCATCTTTGTCCAGACGGCATCCTCCCAAACACAAATTTAAGAATTCAAGACACAGTTTATTTGCCTTAGATACATCAGTACAAAGGGATTCTTATTCGCACCATCCAGTCAGCAACATCCAACAGGATTAGACAGCACAAAACAAGACAAAGGCTCTGACAAACACCAAAGCAGACATACTGCTGAAGTAGGTATTTATGGAAAAGAATACTATAAATACTGTAGAAGAAATAGCTGAAGTAGAAGATGTTGCTAAATAATTATAATTATACATATGAGAAATAAATATAAGATTAATGAAAGCAGTGGCTGAAACAGAAATATGGCATTGATAGGCTCAATAATACAGTGACACCAGTAATAAAAGGTTATTGAAAATGAATGGATGGATGGTAGAATGAAATTATGATTATGAAGTGTGTCAGGCATGTTTGCCCTGCTATAATGCTCAAAAGCTGCGTTAAATTCTCAACTGCAAATCAGTAATATTTGACTTAAGCGCTGGGAGTCCTCCTTTGTCAGGAAGTATTATGTCTGAAATGTTGGATGAATTTGAAGTATATTATTTAGATCACTCATAACTTTGTAAGCAGCTTTAAGAGCACAGTAATTGTACCCACTTGATATCAATAAGTCTGATAATTTAGCAATAACAATTCTGGAACTTTCTTTTCAGTGTGGCAGGTCTTAGGATCTCTGGTTCTGGGGTATGCTTTGTCTACATGTTGGCAGATTTTAAGGCTCATTCCCGCCCCCCCCAAAAAAAAACGTAGAAATCATTAACAATGGAGCATGGAAATTGTCCTCCTGCTGGCCAGGAGCGCCGCTAAATGAATCAGATTCAGGTGGCTTCAGTGTCTTTCTGGGTATCCACGCCCATCTGTCCTCTTAAGGGTAACCGGCTGAAGCAAAGAAAGTTTAATTGGCTGTACTGAGTGATCGCGCATCTTGTCAGGCTCTCATTAATTGCACGGCAACGTGGGACTGTGATGGCCACCTTAATTATGTCGCTCCTTACTGGAGCCGGAGGAGATGTTCACCTTTTCTGTTGCAGTGCTTCATATCCGGGCAGACGTGTTACCGACCAGGAAAAATAATGATGTTCATTATGAAAAATACCATAGGCGCGCCTTTATTTCTACACACTGCTGTCAGGGAAGGTGACATTCTACACCTCAGCTTGGCTGCAGGTGCTGGATTGGATCAGAACGAATGCTTGCCCTCAGAGTGACAAATTCTTCTCGCATTTATTTCACAGCTTTCATGGGAGTATTCTGGAAGGCCCATCAGAAAATGTAGTCATGGTATCACTTGCTGAAAATTTGGGTGTTTGACTTGTCATCTTCTAGTATACTATCAGCTACAGATGGGCGTTCAAATAATTACTGCCCTCAAACCCATATGGAAACTGTTGTTCAAGTCTTTGTCACTGATTGGACAATTCAGCCATCTAGCTATGCATAAAAATAATATACAGCATTGACGCAATACAAGACACGTAACCAAACCTTTGCATTAATAATGACTGCACAAAAAAAGTTCACACCATGACACGTAGATCTAATTGATTGCCTTCATTGCATCCTAGTGAGAACTTAATCTACTTCAGATTCATCTGTCAAAACTGGAAATTACATCCGCGAGCAAGGATAAATCACAGATGCTGAAGTTTGAAGGAAAACACGATGGATATTCTTGATGACCAAATACTCCACCAGAAATCCCATTTACCACAAGCTGAGCAAAACTCAATAGTTCTTTCGCTGTGCGATATTTGAAATATTTGAAGTAACGTCTAAGCTAGCTAGCCAGTTTAGCGCCACCTACTGTTAGCCATATAAGAACTGTTTTATGTTGCCTAGCAACCACTCCCCCTTTTTAAAGGCCTATTTGTGTCGTATTTACCGAAGGACGGTATCTTATAAATCCACTTAATAGCACATTTAAATGATAGTAGGTCCTTAGTACTATTTTAAACATAGAGTGATCATTTTAAAGATGCAGTCGGCCCTGCTCCAACATCCCACCACCTTCAGCTCTCGCTACATTCCTCTTACATCACGCGTCTGTTTCCATAGCGCGTAACCACGGTGCTGGGTGGTGCCCTGACCCCATTTAGATTTCTTTATTAATCTTTTGTAATGGCATGTTTACACTGGTGGCAGGCGGCACACAGCCCGTGCTAAAAGATTCCTTCATCACCATAATGTGGAGCTGGGAAGTAATCCCACATCGGAACTCTGATGCACTGAAACCCAGCTGTCCGAAGTCCTCACAGATATATAGTAAGCCCTTCCCCCATTTAAAATGATAGTGGCCATTGAGAATGTTTCTGTTTTGCACCCCCTCGCCCACACTTACTTTACAAGATAAATTGTCAGTGCTGTGACAACAGATTCAGGTGAAGCACTGAAAATAACATGCCCGTTGTGTTTTTTAAATATGGGTGTTTGGAGCAAAGACCTCGCTTGTGCATCTGTGCTAGGATTTGGCAGGCTCAGCCTCGGTCCCAGTCCTTTGGGGGCCCCTTACTAGCACTGGGGGGCCCCAAGTGGGACCCCGGAGCGGAAGCCTGGTTTTTGGGAAGTGGGTGACCTGATCCTTCGCGAGGGCTCCGGCCAGTCCTGTGGGACAAGAGTGAGGTTCTGGAAGGCGTTGGCGTTCGTACTGCGACAGAATGCTCAGCCTCCCCCGACCCTCATTACAGAGAGCAGCTACAGCCTGGCATGTCACTCAGACCTACCAGAATGAAAATAATATAACAATAATATAGCTCTTTCCTCACGTCCGTGCTACGCGTATGTCTGCATCTGGCCCATATGCATTTTGACCTATATGCGTAACAGAAAATACAATGACGAACATCCTCTTCTAGTAAACATCCCCCAAAGGATCAAAATCTCATCCTTCTGGGAAGGAAATGGAGACTGGGAGCGATACCACAGCTGGACCACAGCTGCTGAACCAGTGCCATTTAACACTGACACTGCCCTCCACATCCATTATTACTATTATTACTCTTATATTATTATTATTATTATTATCTATATTTATCTTTTCAATGAAGCAACGTTGAAATAATACATAAATAAACATTTTGATCATTACAGAATTCCATAATGCTTGAGTGGGTGAAGGCTTTTTACCTGCTATAAGTAAACAGCCTTAGTCACCCCCACACGTATTGCAGCGTGTTTAGTAGCACATAGTACCTGTACAGCTCTCCGCTTTGAGCCTAGGAAGGCGATTTGGTGACACCTAGTCTTTCTCTCTCTCTCTCTCTCTTTGTCTCTCACCACCCTCCACAGTTCTGCTGGTTATTAATTCTGTGCTGGCTAAATTCAATAATTCAAGCAATTTAGCCGATAGAAGGGCCTATTTTTTTTTTTTTCACTGAACCACATCCTTCGCAATTCAATTTATTTTGTTCCTGTAAGACTCAAAAACGAGTCTGTCAGCAAACTATGCTACTGCTAAATATCTATTTTTTTCTCATCATATTTAATTTCTGCAATACCAGGACTTTAGAGGAAAGCTACTTTGTTCTCTGTAATTGAATAACAAAAATATTAGTGCCTAGACTCTAGGTTTTATATCCCATTTGACTTATGTTTTTTTAATGACTACTGTTTAATTTAACGAGCGTATATCTTCTCCAAAGTCTGAACACACGCATGATTTAAACAATCACTTGTTTAATGAGTCTTGATAATTGAAACTACATGATTATTTTCTGAAATCCTAATGGCAATCATTCAACGGCATAAACTTCTCCTGGTCTCCTGGAATTATTTAAATACGGAGTCCAAATACATGCTACATTACGCACGTCGCTGCTAGAAACGCATTTTGACACCTGTCATGTGCTGTGTGGCTACAGCGCTTCTCCAAACCCTGATCTGTAATGGTTTGCATTGTGACAGCGCTGGTGTTATTTCGGGATGTATGCCATTATATCTCTCCCTTATGTCCTCGCTATTCGCATATATCATAGAGGTGAGATTGCAAATCTGTTCTTCTGCTACAACAGAGTAACACCTGGGACTGACCTTTACACTGACTCATGCAACATTTGTACCCCTGTGTTCATACTGCGGCAGGTGACAGTTTAACAATTCCCTCACGTGCATGCATATGTATGTGGCACCCTAAATCACGGCCCATCGTTTTGTCTGAACCTCGGGAGAACCTAAGAGCAAGTGTCGGGCTGAGGGAGATAAGAGTTTCAGGGGAAAGCAAGTGCAATTGTGTAAATGACTCCTCTTCCTGCAACTCCCCCCGTCCCCGTCCCCCACACGCGCCTCCAC
>JAODKL010000037.1:161827-179135 GCA_026780765.1 Petrocephalus schoutedeni
CAACTCCCCCCGTCCCCGTCCCCCACCCCCCGCGATCCCGGAAAGCCGACATCAAAGTGCAACCGCGCTGTCGGATGACACACCTCTGAAATGAGTAAATCAGCCGGCATTGTTTGTTCTGATTGATGGTTTGACTGTTCAAGGCTCGCTGCTCATTCTGACTCACGTGTGAGACCTCTGCATTGGACTTGTGTTTACATTCAAGCCAGAAAATGGTTCTTTTGGATAAGACCTGTGCTTTACTGTGCTTCCGTAAGGTAAGCAAGGCTTTTCGCTAGCTTCTTATGTGTGACGAGTCACTGACAAGGATGTACATGTGTTTCAGGGGCTTAACAACAAGCACCCTTACTTATAGAGTGCCCAGGGGCACCGGCCCCAGCCGAAAGCTGATTGGCCCCCAGAGTGCCACTCCCATATCACTCACTAATTCAAAAATATCATTGGCTAATGATAAGGTTGGCTCCTCTGTATGAATTGCAGCCCATCGTATGCCCCCCACCTTAAGAAAATCCCAGAATCCCCCCTGAGAGTGTCACATGCCCTCATTTACACACAGAGGAGGGGACGGTAAGGGTTACGGATAGCTGGGAGATAACTTTACGTTCCCCTGGGAATCTCCTGCACCGTAACAGAGTTTCGAGGAGGACATACCGATGATGGATTTGGAAGGCAGAGCGAGGCGACGTCTGTGCGGTAGACACGTTTCTTTTTTAATGAGCGCAGGGGCCCTGCCTTCTCGCCCTCTCCAGTCCGAGCACTATAATGATGTAGCGCTTGCGCTGTTGACTGGAGATGCTCTACCAAAACGATTCCAAGGAATGCCCCCTTCCTCGGTGCCGTCAGCGTGGCCGGCACTCCGAATGCTTATCTCCGATATGAGCAGGATGTGCGCCGCTTTGACGGTAAGGTGTCGACGTCTGGTTCCATCTCACCCCGTCACATCACAGAATGGCGTGAGATGGACGACAGCTACAGCCTCCCAGGTCTCACGCTGCTCATCTTCAGCTTTGTCTTGGCAGAGTCAAAGTGCGCCTTCAAAATTTCATGCCGGCCATCACAGCAGGGAGACTTGTAGGTAGATTGTCACATGCATGATCCATATAGGCTCTATAACTCAAGCCCTATGCCCTTTCCCGTAGATCAGCTTGACCATACACAAATGCCTCTTTTATAGAGAGACAGCTCTGCGATAGAGTGGGGTGGTGGGTTTCAGGGTAGCTGCACAATGTTCGCTACCACCACTAATTAACACTTGGGGAGAAGTATCGCAGAAGCTATGACAACAGCCGGCTCCGCCGTCTTCTCATTTGACATAGAATGCGAATCCTGTGCTGCGGACGGGCCACGTTTCCTGCAGCATGGCAGAGCCAGACACGCAAACGTGGAGGCTGTTAAAATAGGTCGCTGTGTCCACAGGCAGCGTCGCGCCTGGATGACATCAGATGAGCCGAGCTGGAGTGGCGGAGGAGTGGAAGTCTGATTCTCTTAAATGCTTCTCTTATCCCCCTTCAAACCACTTATGGCAATCAGGGACATGGGGAGGCTGGAGCCTATCCCAGGCAGCAGAGGGCAGATGGCTGGAGTCCACCCTGGGACAGGATACGGGGCACACACACTACAGGCAATTTAGAAACGCAGATTAACCCAACTGCTCATCGTCGGCCTCTGAGAAGAAGATGCAGAACCCAAAGGAGAGGTGGAATTCAAGTCCACAACCCGTGGTGTGAGGTAACAGCACTACCCACTGAGCCACCATGCCAACAACGGCAACAACAACAACAAGGACAAAAAGAACAATGCCCAACAACATCAACAATGCCAACAACAACAATAAAACAGAGAACAAAAGGCATCAAATAGGAGCGCAGCACTAATAATAACCACCAGCACCATGATCACCATCATCATTTCTCTTAGCTGATGCTTTTACTTGAAGGTGGAAGTGGAAACCAAAACCAAACCAAAGGTTTGTGTGACACAGCCATGGATCTTAGAGTTCCTAATCAAAATTTTGGAGCTGGAGTGGTGCCATGCCAGAAACAAACTTAAGAACAAGATGGATAACTGATCCACTCTCCTGATTCACTGCAATAGTTTATGTTAGGTTGTTTTGATAAATAATAATAATAATAATAACAGTAATAATAATCATCATAATTTTTTTCTCAGCTGATGCCTTTACTTGAAGGAACAAAATGCACACCTGAAGCATGGCGGTCTTCATGCCCAATGTGATGCTACCTTGCTCCCCTTATCAGAATCATAGGGATCTGTACCCCATGCCTTCAGGCTAGAGAAAGCAGGAAGGTGGAAGACGTAGCCCAGGGTGCTCAGGTCCGCCACACAGCCTTCACAGCGACCCACATGGGCTGCCGCCTTTGATCCTCCCTTAGATTAGAGCCCACGCTTCTCAGCGACTAATTAGAGGAATTACCTTCCTCGTCTTACGCTCTTCTGCACGGCCGTGCCCGGTAAAATTAATTAGAGTGATGGTGGTGGTGGTGGGGAGGGGGGACGGGGGGTGCTTGATGAGAAAGACAGGAGTTGATGTAACGGCCATTCGGTCTGGATGGTGCTGCAAAGCATTCTGGGAAAGAGTTTGGTATTTACCCCGCAGTATGGATAGAGAGCCTCAGTTTTGAAGGTGACCCTTCAGTGAGGCGAGAGTCCTCGTGTCTCCAGTTGTGCTGCACCTGTTGGGCCCTTTCCTAAGATTCTGAGCATCATCGGTCCTATTCCTCTGGTTTGACGTTCACCGATAGTATCTCGTGGCTACACTGACAAAGGCAGTGGCATTTAAACCTGCCAGATGATAAAACCCGCCGCATAGAAGAAGTAGGAAGAGTCTAATCCTGGAGCGGAATGACAGAGTGAGGGATGGATGCAGGCAGTCTGCGCGCTGCAGCCTTCACGGTTAGAGGAGTACCGACGAGATGCGGATCCTCAATTAAGTGTGCCCCCTTCCTCTGCTTTGAAGTCTAACCAGTGCCTGTCAGTCATAGCCGGGGAGCATGAATGACCTCATGTCACCCCAGACAGACTGCACAAGCAGAATCGTGCACCAAAATATGGTATACCGTGGCCGAAAAAATAAATGATACATATACTTAGTATGTGTGGCTCAGTGTGTTTATACACAAATATATACGCTTAGCTTCAGGCCCCATGGATTAAACAAAAGTAATTTAGCTCATGAGTACATTTCAGACATAATAAAATAAAAAAGATTGGGTTAGTGCAGATTGCCCATTATGGCTTCAACTTCAGACTGTATGGGCATGTGGCATGACAACTGCTTGTCTGATCCAGTAGGGGGCGCAGTTCCCGTGTGGCTGGTACACTGCGGACAAGCTATAATTGGAATGTGATTTGCAGAGGGGTGACAGTATTGTTTTTAAAGGTCAGAACCATGTTACATCCTAGTTTTCCTCCTCATGATTTCTGCAGTGTGTTCAGAGTGGGATCGGTCGTCCGCTGGGGGCCATGGGATTTTTTTAGAGGCCTTTTGGAGATCTTCAAAGACTTTTTTCTTGTTAAATGCACCTTCTGATATTTACCCCGTATGTGGTTTGACGACAGGGAAATCCCACAGGCATTTAAGTGTTTGCGAAGATCATGAGGAGTTCTGTATCGTATTATTTCCATTTGTGTGCAATCAAAAGGCTGTAATTAACTAGTATTTCACCCGCCAGGGGAGGATAATTCACCATGACTATGGTCTGTGTGTAGGGTTAATTTCTAAGCACTTCTAGGGACAATTCATAGCTAATGACTGCCGGTTAAAGGGCTCTCATCTCCTAGCAGAAAATCAAACTAATACCCCGGCAAATTAATGCAGGGCCGGGCCGGCTAGCCCAGGTTAGCAGAAGGCTCTCTGTCAGCCAGCACATGCGGCACAGGTAAGTGAGCCACCTGTGCCGCTCACGCCTATACTCTGTGTCCTGACTCTGTATCTGATGGATTTTAGAGCTCATTCCAGCTCTCCACAGACCTTATTAAAAAGCTTGAGCTTCCAGCGCGGAAGTCATCACACGGACGGGACCCCTCCTGAGGCCAGGGGGGGAGCTCTGGTCCCGGCCGGGGCTGCCACCTCTGATTGCAGCTGGCGTGGGTGTTGCTAGACCCCTTCGACTGGGGCATGTACACCAGTATTTATCAGCTGTGCCCCAGTAAAATGTCACGTTCGAGTTTTGACAAGCTTCTATAGGCTTATTTGACGGAGGATTAATCTAGATTGATAATAACAGGAAAAGAATGGATATTTTCCTAATCTACCAAAATGCAAGCTGAGGAATGATAACACGATGGTTTTTAAATAATACAGATGACCTTATTTTGACTAAGGAACAATAATACGATAGCACAATAGCACATTTCATACATGCAGTAGGCATTCAAGAAAAAAACAGTGTGATTTGAGTAATGTAAGGGCCATGCCCTAGGTGAGCTTTGCGGCTAGTAGCATCCCTGGCAGGTACACATTGCTTTCCGGCACCCTCCTTCTCTGCAGGACCTGCGTGACGTCCCAAGCATTGCCTCAGCGCTGCTCGCCGGTCAGTATCCTGTGCCCTCCTCCCTAACTCGGAATTCTGGGAAATGAATTTCCAGTGGGGCCCCCGTGCTTCAGTGGGTGCTGCCCTGAATCCTGTTTCATCACTGTTACCTTTGAGAGTCACATCCTGAGATCATCACCGGAGACAAAGCGGCAAGCAGGCCTCTGGTGACAATGACAATGACACTTGACTAGAGTGGGGGGGGGGCAACAAGGGACATGAGGGCTGGGTGGCAGCGGAGAGTGAACAGGAGTGCTGGGTTAATTACCCCCCTCATGGGTGACTGGAGGACGCTAACGGGCATCTACGCCCCCCAGCCGGCTTCTCGTCCCCCATGGGGAGTGAAAACAGGCGGGCTGCTTCAGACAGGAATGCGCACGACACCCCCAGCCAGCTGCGTAGCACTCTTCCCCGGACGACAAGCCCCCTGGGGCATATAAAAGCATGAAATAAAATCAGCATAATGAGATTACTCCCCGCCCCCACCACAGAAAAGGCCTGAGGCTATTAACACAATGGAAGGACATGCTGAAGGCCGCACACTTTACTTCCTTTGTTTATTTGTTACTTCTTGCCGGCTTATATTTGGGCGCAGATGTTATAGGCCGGGTCCATCAGGGGCAGAACTCCCAGGATCCTAAGCCTGGGCTCTACGCAGAAGGGCGCCATTTGGTGTGCTAATTGAGGCTGGAAGTACGCCGGGGAGCTCTCTGGGAGCAGATGCTGTCCCCGGGGGGCTGAGTTAGACTCCTCTGCCCATCCCAAAGTCCCAGACCCCCGAAGAGATTCATGGAAAGGCTGTAATGATTATTATAACGGCTACTGATAAGATGAGTTTAAGGTCAGCCAGGTAGCCTCGGTAGCGTAGCCCCCAGACGCTAGTGGCGGCTATCAGTGGCCCAGCGGCAGAGCATGACCCTGGTGAATGGACAGCGCGGCACAAAGGCAGGCCGGCGACGGCGGCGCCCCTCCCCGCCAACAGTCAGCCTCGTTTATATTCATGCCGTGAGAGGCTGGCGGACAAAAGAGCTGCTCGCTGGCCCAGACTCGGGAGTTAGCGGCAGCGCTAACGGGAACGGCGTGTCACGCCATGCTCGTCCTGCCACCAGGGCGCTGATGGGATGTGATGGGTCGGCTGGGAAGGAGCATCCCCCAGAGCAGGGGCGTATACAGGGGTGGGGCCACAGGGACAAGGGGCCCAGATGAAAGCTGATTGGCCCCCGGAGTGCCTAATCCCCTACCACATCAATTCAAAACATATCATTGGCTAATGACAAGGTTTGCCTCCCTGTATGAATTACAGTTCCTCTAATGCCCCCCACCTAAAAAAAAACCCCGCTCCTCCCGTTCTCCTTAAACCCCCCCGCCAGCAGCAGGCGATCAGGATCCATGTCGAAACGTCACAATTTCATGGAGTGAAATCTCCGATGCCTTTCCCGGCTGAGTTTCCATGCCCCCTGAACATGAACGACAGCAGGAACATTTCCCAGCTGTTCCCATTCTATCTCTCTGGCTCTTTTATCGCTTTGCCACAGAGTGAAATGTCCATGACAATCGGTAAATCAGCGCTACGCTGATGGCCAAAGTCACGCTGGGGGGATGGGGAGGGGGGGTGCCGTCTGAGTTATGTCCCCCGCATCAGAGTCATCGTATTCCCGGGATCCTTAACTAGGCGCGTCGGGTTACGAGCCCCCGGCCCCCCCCACCCCCCTGCATGCTGCGCCCAGCATCGCTACTTGCTGACGTAGCATGCTAAATATGATCTCAGCCCCGAGGACGCAGGGGTCCTGAAAAAAAAAACACCGCAGCTGGCGAATCGCACTCCAGGGCGGCCTGAGAAAAATAGCATCGTATCGGGGGGGGGGGAGGCTGCCGAAAAGCGCACATCTCAGCCCCGGGATCAATGCCGCGTGTATCGGCCAAGCATGACTGCTTTATCAGCTGCTCCGTAGCCTCCTTGGGTTGGCCTGGATCCTGAATAAGGACAGAGGGGAGAGATTGGGCTGGGATTCATGGGGGCATAATCATCGCTGGTAGGAGAATGTAAACAGTTGGCTCGAGCTAATCACTCCTGCCTTTTTCAGTTTTCATGGCAGCAGTATATGCTCGGTGTCTCCTGACTGCCTGTTGGACGTGAACAATCTCTAAGGGGGACCTGATGGATGCCGCGACCACTGGCGAAACCCAGAGCGTTTCGCATGTCTCTACACGCCGTGATAAACCTGCGAGTCCGTGGACGAGGCATGCGCCTTCTCTAAGCTGGAGGTACACAAATAGGTTAGAAAGTTGCCCTGTGGGATGTGGGGGGGGCTCGGGGACTGTGATGGTTTATAGGTAATGGTTTATGCATGTGGCTTCCCTGCCAAACGAGGCCGATGCCTCTCGGCGATACAAAGCACTCCGGTACCGATGGCGCTGTCCAATTTGCTAATTGTTGTCATGGGCTTATTAACCAGTAAAAGCGGCCCAAGTCGCCCTTTACTCATTAAGCCCCGTCCGCCGAGGCCCTCTCTCCCACGCTTGGCGGCTCTTCCTCTTTGGGTCAGGAAGAGGGGATGTGTTACGCTAAACCTATTGGGAGCACACGCTTCTGAGCAGAGCGACAGAGCCAAGCTGCATGATGAAGCTCAGCCGACGGCCAGCTGCGGCTCTCCGAGAAGCATCACTGGGCATGGGGGGCATTGAGGCCGGCCTGCACCCTCTCCCCGTGCCAGCAGCAGGGCTCCGCAGAAACTCTGACAGCCCTTCTCAGACATTAGTCACGGTCTTCTCAACCCTAACCCCCCCCAAGCCCCACCCTCCCGGCCCGTTTGGCCACGGGAACCAAACTTTTTCATGTCCTTCCCAAGCCAAGAGGGTGACTCGCAACCCCGGGCCGGACCGTGCCAGCAGACTAACTGTTCAAGGGTCCGGTCCATTTGCGAGCACCGGATGCACATCAGAGAATGCAGAATGCAAGTGTGTGCCTCTCTGCTGCCTCTCCTCTCTGCCTCTCTCACGCAAACACACACACACACACACACACACACAACGAACTAGCAGAAAAAAAACCCAAGGCTCTCGGTTTCTGCTAACTGTCCTTTCAGCACCGCTGGCGGCTAACAACATAACCCACGCTTATGTTCAGCAGCCCTGGCCGGCAGCAACCTCAGCTGCGGTCCAGCCGGAGCACTTTCCCATACTCTCGCATACATTAAAATTTTTAATTATGGAACAGATTATTATCCTGCACGCGAACAAAGATGTAACTCAGAGGAAGTCGGGGGTTGGAGGGTGGGGGTCAGTGGGCAGAGGGAGGCAGAGATCACAGTCCTTTCCCGCAGTTCAGATTTTAATCTGCACACTACATGAATGCTGATCCCTTGTCATTATCATATTCACACATACAGTTAGAGGCTGAGGAAGAGGAATAAGAAATAAGTCAAGCATCAGTAAATTTCTTTTTACCTTCACTTGGAGACTTCGCATGGGCTGTTATTCCCACTACACGCCACACACAGGCTCCCAATCAATTCCGAAATCCCGTCTTGCCTCCGCTTGGTTCATCTCTCTCTTTTTTTTCCCCCTTTCTCCCCCCCCCTCTTCTTTTCGGCTGAGCCTGAGGCTGAATTCAATGCATCCCTTTATTTTATCCTTCTGTGGCCACTGACTTCCGTGGGGAAAAAAAAGAGGAAAAAAAAAGAATCCTCGGTGAATTTATTGCTCCTGCCTGCCTCGTGGTGGTGGTGCGCGAGCGCAGGGAAACCGCGCGCGGACACCTGCGCGCGTATGTCGGGGAGGGATGCCGATCGCAAGTCCCCCCCCTCCCCTTCCGATCCTCCGCCTCTTTCTGTCTGCCGACCCTCTCGGAGCTGCTAGCTGCCGCACCGGAGCGGGAGAGTAGGACCCCGAGCGTGGCGAGACATCTGTGAATGTGTTTACACGGGACTAAAGTAGCCTTTTAGCTGTGACAGAGCCCGCCCTCCCCCTTATAGAGACAGGCTGGCTAATGGCACGTACCACTAATGTTCGGAGTGGGGATGACAGCTGGGGAAGCAGGCAGGGAGTGAGAAAGCAAGACAAGCAGAGAGGGGGCAAGCGAGCGAGCGAGCGAGAGGGACATATCTGACATTGCTGAATCACATGGCCTGGTTTCGACACCCCCCCCCCACCACCTTTGAGAATGATGGAAAAGGGGCCCCCTATGTTTCTGATGGTATGTGCCGTTTCTTAGGGAATGATCCAGCTACTTGTTCTCCTAATCCATCGCTGCACTTGCTTCCAGAGGCAATCTGATTTGTGCGGACGAGGGCTTCGCGGAGCAGCCTTTGGCTCAGGTGCCCTCCGGAGGCACAAAGGGCTCACAGAGTACCATTGGGATCCCAAAGGTCTTAAATCATGGCTACAGGCATGTGGGGGGCAGTTTATTTGTTATGGGACATTTTCAAATGATAGAGGACGTAGTGGGAAGATCTCTAGAGCTTCAGAGGAGACAGCACTGCGCCGCCCAGAATAATGGCAATACCACAAATCATATTCATTTACTCTTTATCCTGCTCAATTCTGAATTCCGGCTTTAGGCAGCTTGTAATTGAAACTTAAGATTTTTTACTATTGAATGCATCCTGTGCACACACAAAGACTTGAACGGAGAAGCAGAAACCCATGTCTTTCAAAAGATCCTAGCTACCGGAGGGAGATCCTACCCACTGGAGAGGAATCATACCCACTGAAGAGACATCCTACCCACTAGAGTGAGATTATACCCTCCAGAGGGAGATCTTTCACAATTAAGAGAGATCCTACCCATTGGAGAGAGATCCTACCCACCCAAGAGAGAACGTATCCACCAGAGGGAGATCTTACCCACTGGAGAAAGATCATACCCACCTGAGACAGAGAACTTACCCACCGGAGGGAGATCTTACCCACTGGAGAGAGATCATACCCTCATATCCTCTGCGAGGGACCACCCTCCACTCCATCGGGGACATCTACAATGACAGCTTCATCGGAGTACAGACACAGGGACTCGCTGGCCACGCTGTCACCAAAGGAGCTCCTGAGACCCGTTTTTGAGTTCCTCTCTGTCAGCGAGCGCCTGGCTAATGTGGCAGGCTGTTTACAGGAATCCGGGAGAGGCACCGTTTGCATTCGTGGTGAGAAATTGTCTAGTCGTGTGGAAATGCGGCAAAAGCTCCGGGCCGCCATGGGCCTCATAGCCATGCGTGTGGCTCAGCCTTGCCAGGGTGCATGTCGGTCAGGGGGGTCGCTGTCATGCCTGCGTCCAGAAGCGGAGCTGCTTCTTGAGGCGATGGGGCGTACATGGAGTGCCTGGCATGGCAAGGAGGAGGGTGGAGGCTCTGGGTTGCAGTGGTTGGTGGTTTTTAGCCAGCAGAAAATATAAACTCCATAGCCCACGGACGCCCACTGCCTGAGATCACCCTGACCAGATCCTTCTACCCAGAAAGTGCCAACTCTTTTAAAAATAAGCAGGCAAATCAGTGGCAATAAAATCACCCTCACGTCAGCCCAGTGTCAGACTGGCGTCGAGGAGGGCTCACTTTTACCGCGACTAGGGGAGGGTGCCCAGGACACTGCGTACCGTCTCAGCAGAGCTGGCACTAATAAAAGCCAGCGGTTCAGGGAAAGGGGTGTGCGATGTTTTGGACAGTTTCGTGACCCTTCATCCTGAAAGAAGCATTCAGCTCCGGTCCGTTGAGGCCCAGACCCAGCCTAATATAGCTCCCAGATTTCAGAATAAACACATCGCGTCATATGGCAGAAGCAGAAAAGCTGCTGGCTTATAAATATCATCATTTTGTTTAGCCAGAGTCATGATGTTGACTCATTCCTTAGTATTTGTTTTTCACATTGCCCAGTATTTGTTATTCGTATTTTTCAAACAGCGAGCACAGATTGCCAGAAGTGTCCCGTTTTCGACTGGATAGTGTCCATTAGTGTGCATAGAGTTTACAGTGTAATGTTCTGATTGGACGTCTGCAACAAAGGAGTGGGCACTTAGTGAGGAGAGAGCCAATCGATGCACGCCGATGTGGCTCTGGGGAGATACGTGGGCAGGGCAGGCGATTATGCTTGTGGTAATCCATCTGCTGCAGGCCAGGTGATGGGGGTGGCTTCTGGCTTCTGGGGGCCGGCAGAGTCATTTTAGTGTTGGGCCCCTGAGCCCTTACTCTCCACAGACCGGCTGCCCCTGCTCTCTCAGGTGTATGTCGCTTTAGATAAAAGCCACTGCTAAATAAATGCAAATAATTATCACTGCAAAGCTGATTGGAACTCTGAAGTCCAAACTCCATTTAACAAAAAAAAAAGTGAAAGTAGGCCAATTAATATTTAAAATATATTTATTCCTGTCCTTCTTCACCACAAGATTTACCAGTCAGAGAAGGTCATCCAAACCATCCGACGGTCTCAGAAGTGCTTGCGAAATGTCGCCAGGACGCGCCATGCAGTGCTGGAAGGAATCGCTGGCCTGGGATCCGACACGCCTAATGAGTCAACGGCTCTCAGACCGACTGTCACGCACGCAAGGGAAAACTGTTATTAGTACAGGATGCCGAATCGAGCTCGGCCCGCATGAAAAATACACCCGAAATACCACATCGTCAAGCTGTCGGCGACAAATCCCAAAGAAGGTGCCAACTGAACCAGGCAGACATACATTTTCCTACCAGTTTGTCATTATTTGTAAAAAAAAAAATAAAAATTTTGAACATATTTATTTTCGATCGCTCTCGTGATTTTCTGTAGCAGCTGATGGTCTTTTATTAGGAAGTCAGTTGTAGTGGAGAGAGGAGGAGGAACAACATCCATGAGATACAACCATGGATTTTGGAGATGCCTTTCTCAGGCTCTTCTGTGGATTTTGTTTTGGCGTGCCATGCTGGAAACATAAAGTGAAAAACAAGATGGATAACTGACTCACTGATTCACTGAGATGCATTATGTCAGCTTGTGTTGAATAATAGTAATGTATGATAATTATATAATTATATATAATAATTAATAATAATGAAAAAGGAGAAGAACTTAAACAGCAGTAGTGGTTGACGGGGGCGGTCACACCCAGCATTGGAAAGTCTTTGGCTCAAATCATGTGACTGGTAGAGTGATGTCACCTTTGGGCCCTGGAGCAAGGCCCTCAACCCCAACTGTTTCCGGAGTAGCTGACCCCACTTCGTAAATTGTATATTGCTTTGGAAGAAAATGTAACTGTGGCAAGTTATGTAAAAGGGGCTCTTATCTGGTCTATCTTTGGTCAGATGGTACCAGTTGCAAAGGACCAGGTTGGCTTCTCTGATGGTGAAGAACGCGGACGTCAAACATGCAGGCGCGGGTCATATGAGATCACCTCTCTGAGACACAGTCGGCCACAACATAACGAAGAGATGCAGGGGTCCAGCCAACCTTGAGTGGGAGAGATGCTGAAAGAATCGCTCGAATAAAATGTTCTTTCACACCCTGTGAGTCCAACGCTGCGTTAAGGCGTTGCGATAATTAGTCACCCCTGAGTTTCGCCGGCCGCACTCTCCCGGCTTGCCCGATCTCCACACCTTTCCACAGCAGCATCCACTCTTAATCCATGTCTGGCTGCCCCCTTTGCGTTCAGCCTGCGATCAGCAAGTCTGCAAACTTTCTGGGACACCGTCCGGCCCTGTCGCCGATGGCACATCGGAGCCAACGGCGTCAGAAAAGGGGGCCAGACGCACACTCGTGAGCCTAGCATCATGCTGAAAGAGCGCTCTACTTCCTGAATGTATTAAAATGTAGCGGGAGGGGGGAGAAAACCATTTAACTCAAACGTTAAAAGTGCCAGTGACTGTGTTCCTTTCTTGCAATTAAAGTTGCGCTGTCGCCGTCTGAATGAATTTCAATTTTGACGGCTCATTCACCTGATAATATTTAACATCAAATGCAATGCGTGCCGGTTTAATTCTTTATTAGTATTCATGTTGCGCGAGTCTCACATTTCACTCCATTTTTCATTCTAATAACATGCTTGACATGTTTCTCAGGTGGCAAAGACAGTGCCAGAGAGATGGTGATGTTTAAATATAGTAGAAGATGTTAAAGAATCTATTTATCTTGGATATAATGGATGCAAGTATAAGGGAAAGTATGGAAATTCATCTAAAGTAATTTAGAGGATGATTTCAAACTTATTTCATATATTTTTTATGCCAAAATGAATTCATCACATATATTAATTTATACCTTAAAATTCTTTGAATTTGCTGTTTTGTGTTGAGTTTTTAAGCACTAAACATATTTACATAAAAAAAGCTAGTGTTATTGTTATTCAGCTTAATTGTGATTTAAGGTGACTAATTACTGAATGCACCACAGCTCTTGTTTGGCCACACATTAAATACAGATGTCACTGTGAAGGCCTGAGCTAATGATGATTGACTGAGAGGGTTATGCTGATCTTTGAAGAGGTTCTTTGTGATGTTGCTCAGCTCAGTGTAGCTTACCTTAGCTTCACTTGCCTATCTATTACTATTTTTTATACTCTGAATAGATTTAGGGTTTATCACAAACCTTAAATTAGTGGAGGACGTATTGAACCAGCTCCCAAATTAGTTGGCAGATGTGAAATGCTGTAATTGTCTCTAAGTATAGTTTTTAAGCTGTATTTATAATTATGGAGTAGACAAATTATTTTACAGAATAATTATTCTAAAATTATAGTATTTCTTTATTAGTATTTCTTTCTTTATTATGTACAGTATGGATACTTTTAGATGTATGCATCTAAATCACACATTCTTGGTGTGTGACCGAAAGTTTATCATCCAAATCTTCCTTTGTGGACGCATACTTAACCCTTGACTATGAAAATGCAACTGTACCCCATATTTTTCTGAATAAAGTACATTTATGGTTGATCGTTACAGTTAGTTGGAGGTTTACAATAATTAATAGTTAAAAGGATGCCAGGTCTTTCAGATGCTTGATAAGGAACATTATGTACTATGAGAGCTGTTTTTATGAGTGAAAGGTCCTTTCCTGGTTGGCATCTGCTCAAAGCCCAAGGATTTGGCAAAAGATTACTATGGCAACTCTGTCTGTTTGAGCACCGCTGATTATCCATGCTGGGGATGCGATAAATAGGAAATCACGGTTATTTACAATGTCATGTATGTATGTATTTATCTTACAGATAAAACATTTATCTTGTTAGTGACGATATAAAATATGTTGGATATTAAATATATATATATATATATATNNNATATATCCAGTACTAGTATAGCAGAGTCTTCACCTAATATGGTCTGTGATAATATTTAATGTTCTTGTTAAGGTCACCAGAAAATCCTTAAGCTGCCATCCTGTAGACATTTTCTAGCAGCTAAGTATTGACTAGTACACCAATATCCACCTTCACAGAAGCCTTAGTGATTATGGAGTGTAGTATGTTGGCCTAATCTCAGTGTACCCTCCCATGATGGCCGTCATCTAAGCAAGTGAGACGAGGAAAAGCTTAGGCTGTGGGCCAAACTGATCAAGCCTATTAGCAGATTCCATTGAATTTGGCTGCTGGTCCCCCCCCCCCCCAAGAATTAAGAGGCACTGCCCTTGTGGATCCTTGATGCTCCATCTTCATTGCTTTGGGTCTTGGGAGCCATGCTGGATGGATTCATAGCGAGATGTTTCCAGCAAAAACAGAGCCAGACATGGCACGCAGGCTCTTTGTCTTCGCCGGTCTCTGAGGACGCGGTCAGCAATGTGTCGATTCAAGCTGAACAAAGATCTAATAGCGAGCGGCTGTCCTCCAACCAGCTAACAAATAGCTTGTCGGCAACAATTGGTATTCTCTGGAGGCCTTCTGTGATTGTTTACAAACCTAAATGGTTACAAATGGCCTGGATGATGTTCCCTTTGTTTGGCACCAGGATAAATCTAATCACGCGTTCCAAACAGTTCTGATGAGCTCTAAGTCATTTAACATATACCACACTAGAATATTTTTTATAGTTTTTTTCCCTCAGTGTTTAGTTATTATACTCTGCTACAAATTGATATAAAATCCTTTTTAATGGCTTTTTTGGAATTTGGAATAAAGCAAACGTACACATGTGTGACAGAATGGATCTCTGTGCCCAGTGACATTGTCTACTAAAACTGATGTGGAGGTGTCATGGATCTCGGCCTGCACGCCATTGCAGGGGAATTGCAGCGGGCCGGAGATGTGCAGACGGCCATTTCAGCGTGCTGCGTCACCCCCAGATGATGCCACCGTCGCAAATCTATCCTGAAGGATCGGGGACAGCCCCCCCCTCCCCCCCGGAACAGACAAACCTCTGTGGGCTCGCCGATATACAGTAAGCCGGCCTGTTAGGCTTTCACCCTTCAGTGGAATTGGCCGTGGCACTGAGTATGCGGGGAGCGTGGAAGGTGAACAGAATGTGCTGGGGTGTAGTGTTACTCCAGTTTGCTCGCTATCGATTGCGACTCTGTCAATCTGCCGTCATGATAATATGGCATGTGCTGAAAACTCAGTTCCCTCACACGGGGTGAGATTAGCTAAAATGAACTATTTCGCGAGGGCAAAAAAGGTGAAGGAGCAGTTTAGGTAGAATAGCATTCTGGGATGGTGGCTGAATTCCCTTTGATGAGTGGTTCTGCTCATCCACTGTATTCAAAGTGACATACATTTTTTTTTAGAAAGCAGGCTTCAGACAATCCCTACAGCAAGTGGAGTAGTGAAATCACTCCGCCGACCTTGCGATTGGAACCGACAACCTTCCAATCGTGGCTCACAGTGTCCTAACCCGCTGAGTCACACACCGTCCCCCACTAGTTGTCCCCTACACCCCACTCCTGTCCTGGATCGGCTTTTTTGATAAACCCAGTTTGGGCGTGAAGATGAAACAAAGTTAAAACAACATGCGGTCTGGCCCCGGATCATTCCAGGCTGATGATCCTTTTTGCATTAAAAAAGCTGCTTATTTTTTTGTTTCTCTCATGGAAATCCTTAATCTTCTACAGTGAGCAGAACACAACACGGCCCGTCGTTGCGATGAAAAGCCGCAGCCGCCAGACAATACAATTACTCAGTTCAATTACTGCTATCTGGATGTACTCTTGCTGGATACAAAATCTCATTTTAACGGCTTATGAACTCCGTCAGTTTAACCGTTGGCCGTGTGGCTTATGGGACCGGAAAATTCCAAAGCGATGTGCCGAAAAGTTTAAATTAGATCAATAGCTGTTTAGAGCAAATTAAAGAAACTAATGCCGACGAAGGAAATACTATGTTTCAAAAACATCTAGCCAGTATCTCTTGTTATTTCACACACCAGTATAATGAATGTCGCTAAGCCTAACGGCAATGTGGTGAGACGCTCCCCATTGGCTTCCCTGGATTGCAGCTGCTGTATTTATGTCAGAGGTGTCATCAGCAGGGTAGGAGCTTATGTATGTGCCATATGTGATGACAGTCACTGAAGCTCTAAGCACAATGTGAGGGAGCTGGGGGGGACAGTATAGTGATCCTAGAAGCTGGTGTGATTCCTACTATCCGCACATCTCAATAGGTGTCCCTCAGGGTTCAGTTTCTGAGCCTTCTAAGGTTTCCTTGCAAACTGCAGTAGATCCCAATGTGCTATTATCAGCACATAGACTTTAAAATTGGATTTTAAAATTATGCTAATAGCTAATTTCTCTGGCGCTTTAGTTCTGTTTTCCCAAGGCTTAGCAAGTCTGGGGACATCTATTGACTGCCAGTCTTGGCAGATAAGGTTTAAAACCTTTAATCAAGGCAAAAAGCACGTAGAGGCTGACTCAGAACATATTTAGCGCACCCCCAAAATATTGTTGGAGCAACAGCTTAACAGGTACTAACCCACAAGACCACATCTAAAACCTTGTCAGTCCTGATGTTCTGAGTGGCAGAATCCTATAGTGATGGAAGCCCTTTGCTGTTCCATTGCAGACTCATCTCTGTAGTATCTCAGGCTTAGTTACCTCACTTTACGAGAGCCAGGCCAGTTTCCAACATGTTCTCATAGTCAGCATTTATTACAATGTTAGCACCCAAGTGACTCACCTTATCCATTTTACCTTTGACCTAAAATCGAATGCAATTAAAACACTGAAAAAAAAACACTAATAGCTTTTAATGTGTTTCTTTTACAACAGTAGCCTTCTTGTGTTTTTTCTTGAATCACATAAAAAAATTTTTGGATATGAGATGGCAACATATCATAGGGGTAAAACCAAAGGATCGCACTGACAGCAACACACACGCAACTACCTTTCGTAACCAGCAAAATCAAAACCATCATAATGACTCTTGCTGTCTTTCTACAGGAAACGCCCTTCTCCAGGCTTTCTGCTGGACTGATTTATACTACAATTGCAAAAATAACCCTTGTCGATGTCCCCCAGTCATGCAAAACAGATACAAATCTTTACTGCGCAACATTCATTTTGGGGGAAATGCAGCAAAATCTTTCCTATTTTGTATATGGGCTAATGACATTTGTTAAAATCTGAGCCCAAAAAAACTGTATCATAAGTGGGAATGAAGAATGTTTAAGTCAAAGGGGCTTCATTCTGCATAACATTTAGAGTATGAATGGCTTCACATCTAATTTGTTTAATGAGCAGAAATCGGGGCTGGGAAAGTGAGACCCGCGCCGTTCAGCGGAAGATCACAGCCGGCCGGCGAGGCTGCAACCTGCAGTGTCAGCATTTCGTCTGAAGAGCCGCCCCTCTCTGCCCTGGATGCTCCAGCTCCCCGCCCT
>JAODKL010000037.1:181084-191614 GCA_026780765.1 Petrocephalus schoutedeni
CCATTGCTTCCAGGATAGGCTCCGGACCCCCCGCGACCCTGAACAGGATAAGCGGGTTGGAAGATGGATGGATGGATATGCCATACGTTCTTCATAAGGAATTAAATACAATTAATAGCCTAAAAATGACCTCACTCAAAAACTATGGGTGAAAGCAAAATTCTGAAAGCTAAATTCTGAACGCATTTCTTAAATCAGCATTAAAAACTATGTAAAAGACAATCCTTAGTTGTTTTATACTGAAATTTTTGTTGACCGGTATTATGTGAAACACCTGTGTTTTAAACATTTTATGATAATTATAACGAAGTTGGCTGTTTCTCAAAAACCTTATGTAATGTGTTATTTCTGTGATCAGCATAACAAAATCTATCTGGCACACCAAAAATTATAAAGAAAACAAAAATCTTGTAAACCAGATGTAATAAATAAAATGTAGCGCGATGCTAGCTAGTTTAGCGAAGAGTTCTGCGGGCCTGCTTAAAAAGAATAGCTAGGCAGTGTTTTAGCCCTGTTTAATGTACACCCATGAAGGCTGACTCTGAAGACGCTCATTGCTAATGTAACATCTGCAATTGACCAACATGAGCTTCAGCAAATGCTGTCGGATAGCAAAGGGGAAGCAACACCGATTCATCCCAAGCGATGCTCACCACAGATCCTGCCCCGGATGCCAGACAGCCGCTGTGCCCGATTTGCGGCAATAATAATGGGAGCTGCGAGGATCAAACATGTTGGGTCTTGCTGACGTTTCGCCGGGCTGCACAAATTGGACCTGTGCCAGATTTTGTTTACCCGCATCGCTCGGAATCCATCATCTTTCACAAGTCCATCCGCCGGCCGCACAAAGCCGTGGGATTTCGGGGGAGCAGTAATTGATGTGCACCGTTGCATGACACCCCTCAGTCCAGAGGTCAGAGGCATCTAGCATCAATAGACATTGCCAGCTTTATATGAAAAGTCCTTCCGTGCCTTGGTGCATGGGCTGCTCTGCATGTACGAAGACACCCCAAAGACAAACACTGTGTACAGCGTCCAAGAAGGACAAGCTCTCTAACCCAGGGCCAGATATCAGCCTGTTGGGTTGACTTTAGGGATCAGTTAACTCTGGCATACCTCTGATGGTGAGAGCATCGCAGACAGTGAAAGTGAACATTATCATGTAACACAGGCCCTTGCAATTAAATAAATTTTAAAAATTTATGGAAATGTTGTACATTTCCTACTCGCAGGAAATGAAGCTGCAAGTTTAATTTGTCACATCCACAAAACCTAACCGCACATCTGTGTAGCTAAATGCTTTTTCCACGTGTCCAGGATTGTGCTTGAAAATACATAATAGAAAAACATCAATAAAAAGATAAAAGGTTAAAATAACTTCAAAAATAAAACTAATAATGTTGCCGTTTTGTTGGGGAGAAAAATAATCAGAAGACTAATTTCTGGGCCATTAGCTGAGGTCAATGGAATAGAATGCTCCAAAATTATTTGCATACAAGGTGCAGGTGGCATAAACTCCTGTGAAGGACAAATTATCATGCTCACCTGGCATTTGGGACACTTGGCGACTTCCATGGTGGAACACATTTGATTTTATGTCTCTGGGTATAGTTTGACTGGCAGAGCCTCAGTCTCTCAACTGTCATTCTCTCCCCCAAAAACTTGGTCCCAAGGTCACATTCAGGTTTACTATGCATTGTCCCTGCACATTATAAGAATCAGAGAACTACTATGTAACAATGAGACTTCTCAGAACGTTGAAGATATAGAAAATCAAACAATTGCATAAAAAAACACTTTTGTCAGTATTCAATATTGAGTAGACACCACATCAGTCCGGTTTTGAAAACCCCAGGAGAAATCTTCTTTGGAAAAAAAAGGGTTGGAATTAAATTGTCAGGGTTTGTACATGCACATTTCTCACAGTGGGAATGAAATCGCTTTGGATGTTTGAAAATTTTATGAAGTGTTCGCAACACAAATTATGTTCGCTGAGGTTAACTGATTGTGGGAGTTCATTTATAATCCTGGGAATCGGTGTCTTGAAAGATGATTATTTTCCCTGATCATTCTGTGAATTTCTTTTGGGTTTGATTTGCTACACTGGATTTAAAAAAAAAAATGGTAGCGCAGAGACTGTGGGGATTTCCTCTGTCTGCTCGAAGGCTCGTGAAGCACATATACATTATGCCTTTATGTCATCTGAGTGATACAGTGATTACCTTTTTTAAGTAATTTAAGTATCAGACAGCTGGGGCACTATGCTTGAAAGGTTTAGACTGATGTTTTTCCAAAGAATGGGGAAAGGTGTATGACACTGACCAAGCAGGAGGAAATCGGAGTATGCGGAGGAAACACACTCAAACATGGGGAGAACCCCTCGCTAAACCAGCTAGCATCACGCTACATGCACACTCACCACACACAGCTGGAGTCACAAGTAAAACCCACAACCCTAGAGGTGTGAGGACACTAAATGTTACCTAAAAATATTTGGCAAACAGGGGACTTTAGTTTCTTCGGGAGAAATCTCTGGTTTCTGTGTCATATGTTGCCTGCAGGTTCCAGGTTGCTTTATTCTCGCAGCCTGCCCATTGCCTCTCTCCTGCACCCTAGTGCTCAGGGGTTTAACTAAAAGAATCCTTGGGGGAAAAGCCAAATCACTGTAGTATTTTCTTTGCAAAGTACTTTGACTGATTCTTTACTCTTTGACCTAAAGTTTTTAAATCAGGTTTTGCTTCTGGGCAGATGTTACATAATGTAATTCCTTGTATTATCTCTGCTTTTCACATTTAAACAATGTACATAAATAACTGATATTGTGTAATGTTTTGTTTTATTATTTATGACTGACACGAGAAACTATCTCTTTAAAGCTTCTATATATAAATAACCATTTACCCATTGTGTTCTACAACCCATACATTTCCACGCCATCAAAGGCTCTGACAGGATCTGTTGTAAAGTCTCTGATAGCTGCCTAACTGCAATGGTATTTTGGAAAGCCTGGATTCCATTCTTAGCAACTGATGTCATGAGACATGTGCAAATGCTTCCCTTAAATTTGTTGCATGGTATTTCATAAATGCCTTTGTTATAATGAGTTGTGTCACAGTCCAAATATAACCTCATACCAACTGCTTTTGCTCTGTATGCTATTTCTATGCTATGTTCTATGTTCCCTATTGCAGTATGCACTGACACAGTCTGTGTATGTGTATTGTTTTTGGTAGTGAAATGTCTTGTTTGTAGACTCCCATCTGATGCTCCCAACCTGCACCTCCCTCTAGCTGTGTTTTAGATCCCATCTACACCCCGTGTTTTCTGACTTGGGTGCCCCACTGTGGCACCTTCCGATTGTGTACCTCGTTTATACAACTCCATTCCTGTTCCACTGGGGGCATCCAGCCTCCCCCCACATACTTTTGGCCTGATATGCAATCCATATATATGGATCATATGTTTATCAGGCTCATATCATCCATGCAATGTCAAGTCAAAGGGATACCCATTTATGGGGGGGGGGGTGTATTTCCTTACCTGTGTTCACTTTACATACGGGGGCTTATTAAAGAAATATGTTTACTCTATTTTAAAACGGTCCAAGCTGAAACAGCAGTTCTGTGGGGGATCAAAAAACAGCAGAATTAATCGCCCTTCAAAGGATCTGGAGAAGTGCAGTGCTGTTATAAAATATACCCTCCTGGCTCGGCCTCCCTGCAACAGGTGAATTTGATTTGTTTGTCCCCTCGTTTCAGTTAATGAGTAATGCAGCCATTGGAGCAATGCAAAAATAGTCTGTTTCCACGGAGATGCTGATTCTGGTGACCATGCTTCCCGACACTGAGGCTTAGAGAAGCATGGCCAGCAACCGGCATCTTTATCCTCCCCGTCTTCCTGAAGATCAAAGATGTGGGTCCATCTGACGCGTAATTGAAAACAAATTAAGGGAACCCACGCTATGAATAAATCACAAAGTCCAACTCCTGGCAAATTTTGATTAAAGCACCTAATTTTGCCATATGTCACACATGCTTGTTTACCTCCAAGGGGTGAGGATGTCTCTTAATAGGTAAACATTTGTTTTCATAAAATAGCTACAATTTAACTTATCTGAATGCATGTCATTTATTGGTCTAGGGCAGGGGTGGGCAATCTTATCCACAAAGGGTGTGCAGGTTTTCGGGATCACCTTTAGTTCAGCAATTCAAACCCAAGTGTTAGGTCTCTTCAGCCAATCATTCCATTAATTAGGGAGTTGCATCGAAAACCTGCACACACAACGACCCTTTCTGAATAAGATTGCCCACTCCTGGTCTAGGGGAATCATTTGTGAAGGAGGCTTCTTTAAAACTGACCTTCGAATGTCTCTATTCTGTTACTTTTACTGTCGTTGCATAACCAGTTTGAAGAGCCGGATGGATCTTTCTTTTCTTTGGTTCTGAAAATGGCCACATTCTATGCTCTGCAGAGTTGAATGTACAAAAGGGAGATCCAAAAGAGGGGTATTGATTACGCAGTACACCCAAAATTGACTGAAAATCAGGCCAGTAAATCTGTGATATTGTACTTGCAAGATGCAGGGGTCATGAACAGTGTGAGGAGGGACAAAGCCAAGGAGGAGACCTGTCCTTTGAGCTTTATCAATGATTTGTTTTTTTCTGTCCACCTACAAAACATGTTTACTCTGTCCACTAGGCACCTGTCCTGTTTGCTGAAACTGAAACAGCAGTATTTTGCATTCTTTGTTTCAACATGTATTATACATTGTAATTCATTCAATGTTAGTTGCCATGATCTGATAAAATGATAATTTTATATACGAAGCACACATGACATGCTAAAAACAGAAGCTTACTTGTTACTTACAATAATAATAACACCAACACTAATTGGCTTGATGCGTCTGGCAGAGATGGAGGAAAACAGCAGTACCTTCACTTAACACATAGATCCAGGATTCTTAGGCTTTATGGATGACATCTGTCACCTTTGATGAGGCCTCTGTATTATCAGACAAAATAGTAAGTTTACACTGAAAAAACAGAAGAAGCTGAGTTTGATATTGTTTTGTATATATTGTGTAATATCACCAGCAAGCCCTGCTGTCCACAGCTATTTTCAGAATGTCCTCCTTCACAGGCCAAAAAACACACTTGGTACATTGGCCTATTTCTGCATACAGTATAGGCTCTGTAATTCTGATGACAAGTCACGAGCCAGATGAATGGACTGATGTGAACAGTCTCCAGTGAAGCAAAATGCTTCTTTGATGCAAGTTAACTGGGGTAATATTCAAAGAGTAAAGTGACCGCAAAGGTGCTCCGGATTGATTTTTCCTTGCACATCCTGCTGTGTCGGATCCATGTCTCAGGGATCGGCTGTCCATCCTGCATCGACCTTGCTCATTTCTACCCCACCCACAAGCACATCGACACTCCGTCGCTCTCCGTAAATGAGTGAGGGTGTGAAGTAGGCTGTAGAGCATAATACACTTTATTTAATCTGATTTAAGACTTTATTAGACTTTGTGATTTATTTCAGGACCTTAATTTGCATTTGTTTTATGAAATTGTGAATGAGCGATGATTCACTAGCATGGATTACGTGTCCACCTCTGTGACGACAGGCTTCTGTGATGGAGCACCCAGCTTGCCTGCTATAGAAGTAATGGATGTCTGTGTGCATTAAGGCCAACCGGGCCAAAATAACTAAGGAGAATGGATAGATGGGATGTTTTTGCACATAATGGTTAATGTTTGAGTTTTTGGGGTAGCTTAATTTTAATTCAATATATATACTGTACATTTGACTTAACGGGAAATGTTTAGTTGTCTATTTTCTTAATCAAGCAAACTGGGAAAAATTTATTTGTAACTAAAATGAGGTACAAGTAATGGTGACTGACAATGGGAACCCTAAGAGAACGGTTTCATTTCTGTTGCCCCAAATGTTACTACTTTTGAGTCCTTGCTAAAAACACTTATATTCTCTACTGCTATCACATAATTGATGCGACCGCCACATTCTCACTTTTTATAATAATCTGTAAATGTTTTATGTTCGTTTAATATTCATTTTTCACGTTTATTCATATGCCTTTACTCAGGGCTGTTGTTACTTTGTGCATTACATGTTTTGTCACATTTTCTGTAAAGCACTTAGAATGACCTTTGTGTTTGAGATTGTGCTACACACGTAAACTTCACTTGACAGGAAAGTATGTATTGCTCTGTTGAACGTTTTATTTATTTGTATGGAGCATATTTTTGTTTCCTCACTGGGAAAAATTGTAATCGGCTTGATTTTGTATATGTAGTATAAGCATTTTTAAAGGTGAATATCAGCGATACTGTTTTTTGCTAAAGATGAAAAGGCAATTTATAGTACTGTTTTTTTTTTATTAGTTGCCTGCTTCACATGATGCATAGAGACTAAACTAAATCACAGCATTAATGCTTTGTTTCGAAATGCTTTGAGAAATTTATTTGGCCTGATCACAAACACACAGCACACAGAATCTGCTTACTGTCAACAAAGCAATTTTTTGCCAAGAATAAGAGATGTCCCAGCCTTCCTAGCTGACCCATCTTGAGCATTATTGGATGTCTGTTCTGGACTATTTTGATCCAGGTTATTGCAGAAGTTATTATAAGTGAAAACCGCATCAAGCTGCAGTGTGACGCATTTGCTCCACTCCGCTGTGAATATCCCCTCTATAATAAGCAGATTAATGAGCACTGTTTGTGTTAAACTCTCTCTCTCTCTTCTTTTTTACAAGAACCAATTATTCTCTTATTCTGATATACTTTTCCATCACTTTGGGAACACACCTGTATATGCAGTAATTGCTGGCTCATGGTTCAGGGAATAGTGTTAACACATTAACTGACGAATATTAAAGCCTCAAAATTTAAAAGGCCGATATTCATAATTTACACAGCCAAAAGATCTCTATGGCTCTTTATGAAATCAATCTGTTTTCTCAAGATAAGGATGCGAGCGTGCCAGCAGAATCCGGGTTTTAAAAAGGCTGCGTTACACCTACTGATTTTTTAACCTTCCTGTTTATATGCCCCTATTGGCAGTCCTCACTGTCCCAGCAGATGTAGCCGCGGTCATTTCAGGGAACACTGGGCTATTGTATACGGCGGAGGCGCAGACCAGTCACTGAGACTGCACAGTCAGCCCAGGTTTATCCCAGCAGGTGAAGGAAACGTCTTAGTGTGACCTAATTTCTCGCCCCTCCGCTGCGAGACATCAGCAGACGCAGAGGTTTGTTTCCTCGGGCTCCATACCAAGAATCGTATGGATTTTGCCTTGCATCTGAATAACAGCGTTCTGCAGGACAGGTTGTGGTCACCCCTGCGTTGCTGACAAAGGGCAATGCCATTATTTTGAAAGAGTGAAATGGATTTTTCAATAGATCAGATCTTTTGCTTTTTTTTTTATCAGTTTTCCCTAATGCATCTTCCAGCTCCTGGTAGGGGGGTGTAATCACATTAGCAAACGGCGAGTGGGGAGTGGGGGGGGCGGGGGGTAGGTTGAAAGCAATTCCCACACCGCATGCTTAGCGTTATTAAAATGGCCTGTATTAAATCGCAGGATTCTAAAGAAATGGATGGTTCCCAAGTGCTGCATCTGCTAATGGTGGATTTTACAAGTGCATTTGGATTCGGAGCTATGTCACTGACCGACCACGACTCAGGGATAGACAGCGATTGAGCTTTCTGTTACCGTCTCAACAATGAGGGCATACTGTAGGTTCCAAAAGAAAACAGTAAGGATAATCCTTTGTTTAGTGATACCGGTTAAGTGATACCAGTTAAGTGACACCTGTTAAGTAACACATTCAAGAGAGAAACATTCAAGTCGGTGTGTTGATTTCCTGAAGAGGAAGGGTACAATATGATTCTGTACTTGTGCAGCTGTAACACTAGGTAACTTGAGTCTGAAGTTATGCAGCTTGATTGGATAATTGAGGAATTTGCATACTTTTAAATTTTGCGCATTAACTACACATTAATTAGCGACAGTGATGGGAGCCAGCAGGCTTCCTGTCTGGGGGGGTTATAGGGGGCAGGTAAACAGGAGAGCGAGGCTGCAGTGCCAGGCCGAGGCTGCACCACGAGGCAGGGCTGCTCTCACCGGCTGTGCAAATGATGCGCCCACGTTTACATTCTTACGGCCCATAAATTTGACTTTCACTGGAGCCGGGGGCGTTCGGGGGGGTGTCTGAAGTGTTAATGAGGCACCTATTTGCCATCCGTGTCGCTGCAACCCGAATATGCAACGGCAAAGACTGAACCAAAATCGTCCTGATGGCTAACTCCCGTCTAAACTGCCCCTCAGCTCAAACCCTGCACTTCCTGGATTAGGCTCCAGACTCACCAGAACCATCAATGTTACACAGAAACAGGCAGCATTAAAAAAAGGCTGATTAGGTTCCGATAAGAGACTGCAACATACTATTCTTAACTTTAAATTTCAGTTAACTGAGGAATGGATTTATCAGGTCACGCATATAAGAAATTACACATTTTTATATTGAGAATACTGTGAAATGAGCTCAGTTTGACAAGCTAGACATAAACATCCACCTGTTTTCTAACTGCCTACCTGGTTCAGGGATCTGGGCAGCTTGGAGCCTATCCTAAACAGCCTGTCCTGTAGGGTGACCGGATAATCCATGTCATCCCGGACACTTCTACTTAAGGTTTTACAAACTACTTTAAACCTTAAAGGCTCTTGTGTTTGGCTAAATAGTTCAGTTCACCGTATGCTTTGACTGGTTTGTTTCCTTGATTGAAAGACTCCTCCTGCCGTTTCGCATTAACATCCAGGACCTTTTAATTGAAATGGTAGTTTGCAAATCCTGTCCTAGCTCAAAGTGTCCGGGATGACATGGATTATCCGGTCACCCTACGGGACAGGCGAAGCCAGGGGAATACCCTAAACGGGTTGGTATACTAAGCTGGTATAAAACAGCAAAATCGTTGCATTTTCAAAGTGAGCCGAAATGCCGGAAATGGCTCGATATCTGTTATTATCGCTCATCGGCTCATGCTTCGCGATGAAAAAGGCAGGGGATCCAGGTCGCGCACTCTGCTTCTGGTTACGCTTCTTGTCGCAGTGCCTCGATTTGACTTCGGGGCGGACGGCGCTCGATCCCCGGCAGCGAGCCGCTGCGGTAGTTCGCTCTGCTACGGGGGATCTGGGACCTAATAATACACTTCTTTAGAGCATAATTACAGTACAGCCGAATCTTTCAACATTTTACGAGTATCTGTTTACAGGCGCATATCCGCATATCTCCACTTAAGAAAGTGGAGGTTTGGGATAAATCTGGGTTTGTTAAGAACATCGAGATGCAAATTTGGCTTTTTAAGCATGACTATCTAGAGCCATTCAGGAGTCAAGGACAAGTGATTTAAAGATGTGCCCTGTACGTGTCCTAAGTAGTTAATCTCTTAAAATTACTTCCTCCTCTGCGTGATTTGGACACTGCTTTCATCCCAGCCTGTTTGATTAAATTTCTTTGAAAGGGCAAGGAAAGGCAGCTCATATTTAAATCTGACGAAAACTCTGTCAAGAGTCGGCCATTCCTGCCGAGTCCTTTACATCGGGGGCTAAGGCGACTCCACAATACCAGCTACCTCATATCACGCTCCAGTACTTGTAATTGCACCCACACTACTGTTAAACTGGCAAGTCCCCGAGTAATTTGGAATATCTTCGAATACAACTTTTATTCAATTACCACTTCATGCATGAAATTCCATCGGCCACAATTTCACTCCAAGGCACCCGTCACGTGCCTTTCAATTCTGGAGTAAAGGAAAAAAAATCTACATTATAGATAAAAGGTAAAATATATGGCCTAATTTAATATGTTTCAAAGAACATTTGAGGACAAAAAGTAATATCTCAAACCCCATTTCCATGCATACGTTTTTAAATTAATACTATTATTTATACTTTGAAAATGGCAGCAGCTGTATGACAGGCTGAAAGAATAGTAATTTATTATTATTTTATTATTATTAGCCTCTAAATTGAAATAATGTTTTGGTGAACTTTTCCGATGCATAACAGCAATATATGTGGATATGCGTTTGTGGGCGTGTGTGTGAGTCTGAAGGAGAGAGAGAGAGAATGAATTCCTGTCAGATACTGTATAAGCAGCTGTATAAGTAATTTCCCATAGTGGAGTCGCAGTCAAATGAAAGGGAAAAAATCCAAAACAATGAGAACTCAAAGGCAAGCAACAAAACAATTGCTCTATTTTCCTTGAAAAGGAAAATCAGACTGAATGTTTTCTTACAGGGGGAAGTGAACACCAAACTCTCGGGTTTTATTGTCTAGTCCAGTGTTTTACTCTTTGCAGAAGCACAAAAAACAATATGAATTTACATTGTAATAAAGTACTGAGTATATAAATGAAATCCATATTTCATATCACTTATATACTTGTTTGCAAAGGTGTGTGGACACCTTTGCAAACAAGTATATAAGTGATATGAAATATGG